>JAVANC010000028.1:9802525-10402525 GCA_033319125.1 Parnassius glacialis
GATACAGTCACCAACTCTAACACTCAGTTTACGATCACGCAAATAATCACACAGCAAAGCTAGGGGAGTACCCCTGTCACCCACTGATTCCAATCTGCGCATAAGGATGGGGACAGAGACGGTATCGAAAGCCTTCTGAAGATCTAGAAAAACTGTAATGCACTTTTTATTTTTATCGACATTTTCAGTAATGTGAGACGTTAATGCACTTATAGCGTCTTCTGTTGATATTCCTCGTCTAAAGCCAAATTGGGAGTTAGATATTAATTGATATTTGTTTAGGAAGCTGATTAATCTGTTGTTTATAATTTTTTCTAATATTTTTGAAAGAACTGGAAGGACTGATATAGGTCTATAGTTGGTGGTTTCGTTTCTGTCTCCACCCTTATGTACCGGAGTGACAATAGCATGTTTGAGCGCAGTAGGAAAGATACCCTGTCCTATGCAGAGGTTAGCTAAATGAGCAATAACTGGGGCTATTTCTTTGCCAACATGTTTCAGAAATTTCGTTTGTATACCATCCCAGCCCGCAGCGCTGTCCGATTTTAATCCCATTAAAGTTTCGTAGACCTCATTCGGATCAGTTTCTAATAAGACAAAGGAGGAGGGTGGATGTATATCATTAGAATTATCAGAAAGTGTGTCCCAATTTGTTTGACGCATTAAAATATTGTCAGCTAGGGATTTGCCAATATTAGCAAAATAGGCATTTATGTAATTTACAGATTCTTTAGGGGTTGATTTACAGTTAAGAAGTCCTATATTATTTGATTTATTTACTTTACGATGCGTGATGTCATTTATAGATTTCCAGAGTAACCTAGGATTCTTTTTATTTTTAATTAGTTGATCTCTTTCGTAATTCCGTTTTAACGTTTTAATCAAAGCATTACAGTGATTGCGATAGCGTCTATATGTTATTTTTAGAATTTCATTTTTTGGGTCACGTTTCAGTTTTTTCTGCATATCGTTTCTATTTCTTATACAACGAAGAATGCCCATTGTAATCCATGGTTTTAATATGCGATTTTTACATGGAATTGTCGTTGTTATTGTATTTGTTAAAATACATTGCCTCAGTTTATTAATTAACACATCAGTAAGACTATTGGCATTATTATGTAATAGCATGTCATGAAATTCCAAACCCTTAAAGGATTCGATTGCTTGTAGAAGGTTGATAGAGGTCTTTATTTTAGGGGAATTAATTACATCTTTTATATTGGATAGTTTTAGAAAAATCATGTAATGGTCAGTAATAGTTGTATTTATAACGTATATAGACGCAACATTTTTAGTTTTATTTAGTTTTAAAATAAAATGATCCAAACAATTTTTGTTTCTAGTTGGTATGGTGTGTCCTGGTAACATGCCATGCATTGCTAGCATGTTTAAGTAGTTTATTTTATTTTTACGTTCGTTTGTCTGTAAGTTGTCATTGTTTGTTATATTTATGTTTATGTCTCCCGTAAGAATTATTGTTTTAAATGTTTTTAGGTTATTTAAGTGTTTATCTAGTGAATATATGAAGTTTTCTGCATTGGAAGTTGATGGTGAGCGATAAATCCCTAGGATAGTCAGGTCGTTTATAGTAATTTGAAGACATGAGGCATTCGAAAGCAAGATCTCGGTAACCTTAACTTTATAATCCGTTTTTACATAGATTACAACACCGTCACACCGATTCAAATGATTTGTTGTTGTAAATGATGTGTAATTATTTAACTGTGGTATGGTTTTTTTAGGATCTATTTGACACTCAGTTAATACTATCACATCTACCAAAAACTTGAAATGTGACAATGTAAGGCAAAGATCATCAAAATTACAATAGATACCTCTTATATTTTGAGAAATAATTGTGAGTTCTGTGTTAAGTATTTTAACTACCGAGGATGAAAAACTAATAACATCACACATACTAGAATTCGCCATTTCTATTTTATCAATCTCTGTTACGGTATTTAATAAGCTATCCATATAAAGTTAGGATTAGATACTTCCAGACGTTATAATTTCTATTACAAAAGAAGGGGTTATTTGACAATTTTGGCAGTTTTTATAGGACACATTCATAACATGATTATATAAAGTACAAGTAAACAGCTTTTTATAAATTATAACATGGTTATTTTGTATAGACTTGAGGTAGTTGTTTATGTATGTTTGTGTAAATAAATATGTGTGAGTAAAATAAAGTAAATTCGTTTTGTGGAACTGTGAAGTAACAAGAAATATTAAGTGAGTAATTTTACTAAACCTTACCTTTAAAGAACGTCTTAAAATGTTTAGACTATATGCGCGAAGAACAAGAAGAAAAAAGAGGTCTTTAGGACTGCCTTCATGTAAGAGAGATGGCAGACCAGTTAAGTTACAAGGATGCCTGCCCCAGGATATTAATAGGATAAGACCAGGCTTACAATACGAACAGAAAGACAAGGTCAATTTATCGCATCTTATACGTGACTAGGTTGCGTATTACATAGATATCGCTCGTCATACCAGAAACCAGTTACCTTCTGTGGGCATATCATCCTCGCGGCGCAGAACAATTCAATGAAAGATATGATGAAGAAGTTTTTCAACTTAGAAGCTCTCGGAGTGAAGCCAAGGAAACAGGAGAACGATCCAAAACAGCGCGCTGTGAACATTCTACAACAAAAGAGTCGAAGGATGGCTGATGAACGTTTCGAAACTGCTCTTCTGTGGAAAGAAGATAACTTTGAGATCCCCAACAACTACCAAGATACATACAAAAGACTGAGGACACTGGAGAGGAAGCTCTACCGGGACCCTGACCTGAAAATGAAGTACGAAGACAGAATCAGCAATCTTCTCACATCGGGGTACGCAATCCCGGCTGCCACGCCTGCAACACCAGGAAGAACATGGTATCTGCCACTCTTTGCTGTATGCAACCCTTCGAAGCCGAAGATACGCCTAGTTCATAATTTTCAGACGGATGGAGCCTAAACGACATGCCGTTTGCAAGTTCTATAGCAATACATTCTTCACTCCTAGGGTCTCCAAAATATTGAATTAGTACTTCTCTAAACTCTTCCCACGAATTAATGTTCTCACGCTCGCTGGGTTTTGCTGGCTGGAGATTTTATACAGACTCTACCAGTATTGCCAAAAGGAACTAGAGCAAATGAAGTTAAGGCGTATCTTAAGAGATCGACTTTATGGCCTCTAAATAAAAACCTCAAGTTCTCAAAAAATATGCGGATACACTTAGGAGAAAAAGAGTCTGCGGGTGGATTTACGAATCTCCTACTTGAAATTGGCAACGGTGATTACCTGATAAATGATGGAACGATAACCATCCCTGATAATTTGTGCACAGTAGTATTTACGTTACAGGAGTTAATATCCAAAATTTACCCAAATATTGCTCATATCCACGATAAGCCAATGGAATAGTTGTGTGAACGTGCCGTACTAACCCCGAAAAACGGCCAAGCAGCAGCAATTAACGATATGCTGTTAACGTCTTTTGAGGGGGAAGAAATGGTGTACACGTCAATAGACTCTCTGGTCAACACAGATGACGCAATTAACTACCCTGTTGAATTTCTTAATTCACTGAAACCATCGGGTCATCCACATCATATGCTTATTCTGCACGTGGGCACTCCTGTTAAGTTGTATCAAAATTTAAAACCTCCTCAACTGTGCCACGGAACCAGACTAAAAGTAAAAGCGTTATATCGTAATGTAGTCGAAGCCACAATTATAACTGGATGTGCGCAAGGGGAAACTGTATTTTTACCAAGAATTCCCTTTTTTTATTTTAATCAAAACATTACCTACACACTAGGATTTTCCCCTGTATCGTGGGGGCAGTTTACATACATAAATTTCACAAGGACAAACATCCAGACCCGGAACAATTTCTTGTAGGCCATACAAATTCTTGTTCCGTGCGGGATTCGAACCCGCGGCTCTTAGCGCAGCAGCTCATTGCTAAGCCACTGCGCCACGGAGCTGTCATGATTCCGAATCATCTTCCCTTTGAATTCAAACGAATACAGTTTCCCCTCAAAGTCTGCTTTGCAATGACCATAAACAAATCACAAGGGCAAACATTAAAATTTACGGGTATAGACTTGAGAGAAAATTGTATCTCGCGCAGGCAATTCTATGTGACTTGCTCACACGTAGGCTCGCCCATTAGTCTAATAATTTTGGCACACAGTAATAGATTAGCAAAAAATGTGGTGTATAAAGAAGATTTGTAGTTTATTAGCTTTTGCCCGCGACATCCAGTTATAATTGTGACTTGTACCAGCAGACTCTTTATCACACATGAGCGCGATATAACCGAACTCAACGCGGACGAAGTCGCGGGCAAAAGCTAGTATATTTATATTTTTTAATTAGTTTCCTTAATTTTTTTTCTTTACGTAGGCTTTGGTGGTGCGTTTGCATTGTAGCAGCACATCGCCTGGCAGGATCGCCATGCGATGTGGGAAACTTTGGGTTAGTGGAAGGCTCGTTACGACGGTTGGAACAAGACTACCAGACTAACCAGATTAGACTAGACCAGACAGACTAGACAGACTAGACTCGACTGCCTTACAGACAATTACAGAATATTACAGTTCTTATATACTTAATTCTAACAAAGAAAGGTTATTGTTCGCGTCGTTATGTAGATTGGTTTCAAGTGACGGTTTCCAATGAAATATCTTCAAGTTACATGGTATGATATTATTACAATCCTGATATGGATAAAGCCTCGAGTTGCATCGAATAAAGTCACACAGTTATAAAAGGCTACTGAGGGAAATAAACCAGAGGATGAGCAGCAGCGTCTTCTTAAGATCAATTAAAATAAACTGCGGTTGCCAACCCGCTTGCCAAGCGTGGCAACTATGGCAAATATACCCCCTATGAGGCAATCTATGAGGATATGTTATGCTATGATGGGAGATGCATTTTCTTTCTCAATTGAAACAGAAACAGATTTTATTTGGCACATGCAGCACACTCAAGCGGATTACATAAAAGACATAACATTTAAGTAGTCATACAAACAAACAAAAAAACAAAAAAATTATACATAGAAATCATGAAACCGGACATTAACTCCTTGTTTATAGATATGGTAAAATTAAACTTAAAAAAAAGCAAACAGTAATATTAAAAAAATAATAATAATAATAAAGAACTAGAGAATAAGGAGTAATGCATAAGGTGTATTATAAAGATAATCCACCCGTTAATGCTGCTCTGCTCCAAAAAGGAAAGCCACTCAGGATATGTTGGAATGTATCAGAAGTACAGCACCCCAACCCTGATTTTCAGTGGCACCCTTATATATTTAAAATAAAAATACACAAATAAGTATAAAAAATATATACCTATATTATATATTATTTATGTGCAGATGGCAGTTCTGTTGTGTTAAACCAAATATAATAACAAAAATTTATTTCTTGTAATATTGTCATAATAAAATTGAAGATATATATATATATATATATATATATATATATATATATATATATATAATTGCGAACATGCCACAGCATCCTCTTACTATCACGTAGACTGTTTGCTTGTTTGTCATGTTTTCTATTAAAAAAAAACCACCGTTACTCTATAAAAAATAAAGCGATGATTTACCATGTGCTTAGTGGTGTAAGAAAACTTCGTGAGAAAGCTAAGCGGATCATCGGTTTTTTACACTCACGAATACGAAACACATAATTGAATTGTTATTTTACATCGGTGTTCTGTGAGAGCGTAGTCCTTCCTCACCCATTCATGCTGCAACCATATAGCTGCAGCTTGCCTCTACCACATACAAAAAAACAAGTACTGTTTACGTTATGATAAAGAGAATCTACTTACTGATATAGTAAAGACACGTGACCGCCTACGACCCATTCGTGCTGCAACCATTTTAATAGCTACAACGTTATTACCATGGTCAAATAATAGTATCTATATATGTAAATACCATAACAATCTATTCTCAATGTATATTGTACCTTGAAAATTATACATTAATAATACCCAGCGTGATGTTATAATAAACTTCATCACAATAACATTTTAACAAAAGATGTCAAGCTCTATCCTCATATATAACAATATAATCTAGAGTCACCTCATTGTTCACGTTAATGAGGCAGGCACTTGATTCATGTTTCACCTATACATACGAGTATAAATAATTTAAAAATAAAAATTTTGTACAGCCGACTTCAATATAAGTGACTTCAATATAGGTTATTTAAGAATAACTCAATAACCATTGGTCTGACCTTGTACAAATAAAAAAAGAATCATCGAAATCGGTTCGCCCAGTAGAAAGTTATGAGGTAACACACATAAAAAAAAAACATACACCCGAATTGAGTACCGTCTCCTTTTTGGAAGTCGGCAGATAAAATTGAAGTGTCTCTGTGTAATATCCAAATAACTGAAGTGATCTAGACTATATTTTATCCCAATAAGTTAAAGTAAAAAGGGTCTCCGGTTCTCTACACTTACTAAGGTACTTGAGGGTAATATGGTCGCCTTAAGCTTTGCCGCTCTATAAAACCAAAACAAGGAGAAGGACAGTGACAAAAACACAAAGTCGTATACTATAACTAATATATTAAGAAAAAACCGACCAAGTGCGAGTCAGATTCGCGCACCGAGGGTTCCGAACAAATCCGTAGGTATATAAGTTTAAAATTATTAAAAATATTCTTATTATATGATGTAATTAAAAATCTATGCTTTTCGCAATTTTTCCTTTATCTGTGCTATAAAACGTTGCTTCGTACCAAATTTCAAGATCCTGTGTTCACGGAAAGTACCCTATAGGTTTTGATTCCCTTGCGAATGTTGAAAATTTGCGGCATTAACGGCTGTATCTTTTGATTGCGTTGGCTTACAAGTTTGGTTTTTCACAGCTCCAAGGGACAGTAGACTTGGGTATTTGATATGAATTTCAGCTTGATACCTCCACGCGTTCCTGAGAAAAAGGGTCTTGACAGACAGACAGACAGACGGACAACAAAGTGATCCTATAAGGGTTCCGTTTTTTCCTTTTGAGGTACGGAACCCTAAAAAATACTCGTAGTAAACAAGCTTTGCCAATAATTAGAAACACTTCGAAAAATCTGCTTATAAAAACTAACTCCACTACACAATACTAAAATCGACTAAAATTTTAACTATATTCTCAACTGTCAAAATGGCGTCAATAAAGCAGCGTCCTTTTGACCCTTTATTATTTAATTAACTAAAAAGCAAATGAAATAAAGTGATCATATTAACCGGATAGCCATATTCCCCTCACGTAGGTACTATATACAAAACAGCGCATTAAGCGTGGTTCTTCCCTGGTCGAGCCGAGCCATTCGTACTACAACCATACCATAGCTGCAGCATGGCTCTACCGCGTTCGACACTACTCTTAAAATGGTAAAATGCTGGTAAAATAATATGACGATTCTTCAACCTACTCAACATCTAAAAACCTTTTAATGTTTTATTTCTTTTTATTTGAAAGTGCTAAAGAAGTTTTATCTATGAAATACAATATACATAGGATTATTTTTCAAAGAGTAGACAAATAAACTCAAGTTCAAATTTAGAATAGTCATATACCGTTATTGCAGTTTTTGAAAATACGAGTAAATAAGGCTTCTACTTTTATTTGAAGTTATCCCGAATTGAATGTGATTTCAGTTAATCTTAAATTAGTCCTTAGGGGTAACAGCGCGTTTACATTTTTATTCTTAACTAGCTGTTCCCTGCGATTTCGTCTGTGTGGAATTTCATGAGTTTTAATTTTTTGCTCAAAAGCCAATTTTTTTTTCTTCTAAAATAAAAGCCTAAGTTACTCCTTATAACATCAGCTATCTGCCAGTGAAAGTCCCGTCAAAATTGGTCCAGCCGTTTCGGAGATTAGCCGGAACAAACAGACAAACGTTTTAAAAATTATTTTGTGTTATAATAACTTACGTATATCCTTTCCTATGCATTTAGTAAGAAGCTGTTATTTTGACATAACAAACAGACATTAAAATTTTAATTATTTGTATAGGTATGTAGATGAGCCACAGTATCCACTTACCATCATTGAGTTATATGTACTACGTACTAGAGAAGCCATTCCGAACCTAGACTATGTTCAACTGAACTGTAGTTTAGTAAACTATTAACTAATCTGTGCTGTAGTGCAATCTGTACAAACTAAATATTGCGTAAATTGAAGATTTGTGAATTCCATAAAATAATTATTATTACATTTTATTTAGAAATATAACAAGTGTGTTTAGATGAAATTAAGATATTTTATATTAAATTCTTATATTTATTTTATATTAATATCTTATTTTATATCAATTTAAAGTCTTCAGCATTCGCGACTACTACTCCCGTGCATGCGCGAAAACATAGAGTAGGACACAGTTTTTGTTTGAAATGGCTTCTCTAGTACGTAGTACATACAACTCAATGCTTACCATCCGCTAAAATGTGTTCTTGTTTCTCAGCCTTGTCCTATAAAAAAACTAAATACAACTTAAAAATTAATAAACCCTTAAAAATAAGTGACTTTTGACTCACAATAATTTTACGCAGTTAAGGGCCACTACCTCAAATGGTTTAGCATGATCCTCCGTTATGCCGAAAATACTGAAGCATTGATTTTGAAATAAATATATGGTGAAGTTGAGGATTAATGTTAAGTACTATCTTAGACGAAAACACGATTCCATAAAATTTTCTCGATAGAAAAAAAATCCAAAATTACCTCCAAACTGAAAAATAAACTGCTCAAAAAATACTAAAAATTAGATCATGAAACTTTGCATACTAACTGAAATAACTATAAAGCAGTGATTATCTTTTTTACTTTTTTTTAATTATCATTATTTTCACCGTAAAAAGAAATTACCTAAACTATCGTCGTTTTAAAGCTTGTTCCCTGCCGCCCGACACCGTCGCTCACTCCCGCTTCGGCTTTCGAACGGGAGAGTTGTGTCGCTTGCGCCCAGAACACACATTACGTAACAGGACGACGTAAAATTAAAATATTGAAATAGATAGTTAGGTTTATAGTGTTGGCGCAATGGGAAATAAGCGGAATAAAAATAAGAAGCGACTGGGTTGGCCTAAAGAAACGGACAAACAAACATATGATAAACGTAATGAAGTATCTACCGACTTATCTACTTACAGTATTAGTGATTACGAATATGTAGAAAGAACCATGCCCACTTTTCATACATTTAAAAACTTGATAGTAAAAGTGTATGTATAGTTATAAGGTATAGTAGAAAAACTTCCTATAAGTTTAGAAAATAATGTCATGTAGTCATTTTTACGATTTAGACGCTACGAAGCCCAAAAATATTAATGTTACTCTTTAGGTTAGGATTTGCCGTTACCAAATATTTAATTTTTCTGTCTATTATTAATGTTCTATCACCACTTCCTCTGAGATTATACTGAGAAAAATCTTGTGTATCCCTACATATTTCTATTCTATATGATCAGTGAAAGACACACAAAATGGGACAATACATAACGAGACGCAAACACAACAAGTGATTATATTCTCTTTGGCAACAATGAAGGACTGCGCCGATGCCAATCTATGGAGTGTAGAGTAGAAGGAGAACCATCTTATAAGGTGCGAAAGTTGAAAAAGTGTCCTACTATTTACTGAAAATAGAGGTTCCAAAATATACCACAATAGCGCTGGCGTCTGTAAAACTACGATATGAATTTAGCTCTTGCAGACGGAGTGAAGTCAGCTGAATTCAAATATTTCAAAAATTTCATGACTAGAGTAGTTAGTAAAATGACAGTATACAAAACCTCAACTATTTACATAGTACAAAACCAAGTGGATTGGTCGGTCCTTGTTTATTTCTCCATTTTATTCTAATTAATTTGGCGCTTTTTTTTTAATTTATCCTATGCTACTGCAGCGCCACCCTTATTAGACGCGTTTTTAGGGACACTTTTCTTATAGAGATGGTCCTCCTTGTACTCTACACTCCATATGCCAATCGTAGAACTGTTAAATGTCAAAAAAATCCGTTTCACTCGTGTGCACTCAATGACATACTACATTATTTATTTATTTAATTATTATATTATTTTTAATTAATCTGTACTATACAAAAAGTAGTAAAGAAATATATATAAAAAGGAATATATATATATATATATATAAGAAAACAGAGAAATACTTACTGATTAAATTAAATAAGTGTTTAAAACTCAGCAACAGAGTTCAATTAAGTGAAGTAGCGAAATGCGAAGTATCTGAAATGGAACGTCTTAGAAAAAGGGTAGTTGAGATGCGTTCAAAATATGGTGGTAATAAGTTTACCCTTTACGTAGTATATTGTACCTTGAAAATTATACATTAATAATACCCAGCGTGATGTTATAATAAACTTCATCACAATAACATTTTAACAAAAGATGTCAAGCTCTATCCTCATATATAACAATATAATCTAGAGTCACCTTATTGTTCACGTTAATGAGGCAGGCACTTGATTCATGTTTCACCTATACATATAAATAAAATTGAAGTGTCTCTGTGTAATATCCAAATAACTGCTTTTGTTGAGCTGAGGGGATTACTGTCTGTCTGTCTGTCCAGGCTAATATTCGGAATTGCTGAACCGATGTAACGAAACTTCACGAACAGACAGAGAGGTTTCCGAGAAGTGATCTAGACTATATTTTATCCCAATAAGTTAAAGTAAAAAGGGTCTCCGGTTCTCTACACTTACTAAGGTACTTGAGGGTAATATGGTCGCCTTAAGCTTTGCCGCTCTATAAAACCAAAACAAGGAGAAGGACAGTGACAAAAACACAAAGTCGTAAGTACCCTGCCTGTATACTATAACTAATATTTATTCTTAACTAGCTGTTCCCTGCGATGTCGTTCGTGTGGAATTTCATGAGTTTTAATTTTTTGCTCAAAAGCCTAATTTTTTCTTCTAAAATAAAAGCCTAAGTTACTCCTTATAATATCAGCTATCTGCCAGTGGAAGTCCCGTCAAAATTGGTCCAGCCATTTCGGAGATTAGCCGGAACAAACAGACAAACATTTTAAAAATAATTTTCTGTTATAATAACTTGCGTATATCCTTTCCTATGTATTTAGTAAGAAGCTGTTATTTTGACATAACAAACAGACATTTAAATTTTATTTGTTTGTATAGGTATGTAGATGAGCCACAGTATCCAGTATCCACTTACTATCCGCTAAAATGTGTGCTTGTTTCTCAGCCTTATCCTATAAAAAACTAAATACAACTTAAAAATTAATAAACCCTTTAAAAATAAGTGACTTTTGACTGACAATAATTTTACGCAATTAACCAAAGCCAATGCTCGACAAGAAATTATAATTAAATACGTAACGTGTGCCTTATTTCAAAATCTACTCCCACGTTCTGTCACACAAGTCTACATGTAGGTAAATTTACTTTAATATAAATTGAAAAGCATTACTTCTATACTAATATAATAAAGAGGTGAAAATTCCGATTCTATAAATTATTTTTCTGATAGAAAGCAATTTTTTTTCCGAGTGGCATATACAATATGTAACAAAAATCCTGTGGTTCCCATTAAGTACGTTATAAGGATCATTATTCAAACGTATAGAAATAACTTTTTTTTAAAACTCGAACAATATTTTTTTTTATTTTATTATAAAATTTGAATGCAATTTGTATCTGGTTTTATTACCTCTGCGTTGTCTGGGGAGTAAGAGCATAGTCAAAGACCCCGCTTTACTTAGCTTTAGCATCGGCTAGTGTCAGTAAGAGGTAATAAAACCACATAAAATTAATTTTTTTTAATAAAATTAAAATAAATATATGGTCTAGTTTTAAAAAAAAAGTTATTTCTATAGGTTTGAATACTGATCCTGATAACGTGCTTAACGGGAACCACAGGGTTTTTGTTACATGTTGTATGTCTTATTGTGACAAGGTTTTTTTTTTGGTAAACTAAAAATCGAGACGGAGAATAATGAGCTCTTAAGCTGCTTTCCCGGCGTCCGCTGGCCAAACTGTTTAATATAGGTAAATGAACAGTTGGATATTTTTTTATAGAATAAGGGTGATAAACGAACACACAGTTCACCTGATGTTAAGTGTGGCCCATATACATCTACTTCTATCCTGGATTACGAATCAAAATGCAAATGCGTTGTCACGCGTGAGCCTAAGATGAAATGTCTCGTTTCAAGTAAAAAGGGTTTCCGGTTCTCTACACTCACCATACGAAACACAGCAGTGTTAAGCTGCTATTTTATACTGGTATTGTGTTATAGCGTGGTCCTTCCCCGGTCGAGCCGACCCATTCGTGCTACAGCTAAACTACTAATACAGCTGCAGTATGGCTCTACCACGTAAAAAATTTAAAAAAAAGATCCGCTGTATTCATCCATTACAGGCTATAAAAATCCACTGCTGAACATAAACCTCTCTTATACATTTTCTCATAGAGATCATTTTGCCATAGTTGTCACGCTTGACGGGTTCGCGTAAACATATGTTCTTTTTTATTTTTGCGGGAACACTACATACCTATATGTATCAAACTAGTTTTTATGGATTTTATTAATTTATTATTTTTTACTTATTTTATATTCCCGACTAGCTGTCCCTCGCGACTTCGCCCGTGTAGAATGTACTACGATTTCAAGGGTTTTAATTTTTTGCGTGGAATCATGATTCTTTTTCTAAAATAAAAGTATCCTAAGTTACTCCTTATAACATCAGCTATCTGCCAGTGAAAGTCCCGTCAAAATCGGTCCAGCCGTTTCGGAGATTAGCCGGAACAAATAGATTGACAGACAGCCAGTGAGACAGGGAGAAAAAAATTGTTTTTTTTTGTTATTAGTACCGTATATACTTTCATATGCATTTAGTAGAAAACTATTATTTTAACATTACAAACAGACACTTCAATTTTATTTATTTGTATAGTATTGTATAGTATAGGTCACGGTTTTTATGGATTTTATTAATTTATTATTTTTACTTATTTTATATTCCCGACATATCAAATAGGTAGGTACATTACAGCACCCATGGTCACGGGGCGATTGTGTCCTCGTAAAATCCGTAACTAGTTAACATTCGTTAAATGAAACGATGTTATACACTAATTATTTAAATTTTTATACTTTAACAATTGACTGCTTTTGCTAGTAAGAACGCCACGTTACAAGAGAGAGGGATGAATGTCACTTCGAAGCGGCCGCTTTCTTTTGCTACTATAATTTTAACAGGCGCTTCGGCACTAGTTTCATTCAAATCGCCCGCATCGCGGTGAAAGCTCCAGGGTGGCCCGAAAAATTCAAATTTTCTTGCATTTTTTGGAATTTGCAGGTCAGGGTCAGGTTGTATATTTAACAAAATATGATTCGCGACCGTAGCGATTATGTGTTTACAGAATTATTATCATTAAAATCACAAATACAACCCTGTAAGTTCATATTAGCCCTTTGAATGAGTTTTTCTAGAAATAGCCATGCAAAGGGCTAATATGAACTTACAGGGTTGTATTGGTGATTTTAATGATAATAATTATGTAAACACATAATCGCTACGGTCGCGAATCATACAACCTAACCCTGACCTGCAAATTCCAAAAAACACAAGAAAATTTGAATTTCGCGGGCCACCCTGGAGCTTCCGCCTTAAGAGACTATCTATGGGGGCGACTTATGTTCGGCAGTGGAATTTTTATATGCTCTAACGGTAACGACCTTTGTAAACAAAGTTGGCGAATACAATTCAAGTAAACATATATCTAACCGTGTAGCTACGGTGTAAGAATATCCACTGCCCCACATCGTGCCGTGGGTGTCATAAGAAGCGGCAGACAAAAATTGAAACAGGTGATGAAAAAATTGCGGTTGCCAACGCGTCTGCCAAGCGTGCCAACTACAGCAAATATCCCCTATATGAGACAATCTACGGGGGAGGTCTATGTTCAGCAGTGGTCTTTTGATATGCTCTAATAATAACAGCCTGAGTAAATAAAATTGAGAAATAGATTAAATAACATAAATCTTAAACATTTTAACACCCGATTTCCTTTACGGAGACCTAGCAACTGTGATAGCCGTAATTATATTGTCTTCCACAGCGTATTGTGGTTGAAGGTCGATCAATATTGTATATTTCCCCGTGGATTTACTGAGGTGATCT
Organism: Parnassius glacialis; assembly: GCA_033319125.1. Lineage (NCBI taxonomy): Eukaryota > Metazoa > Arthropoda > Insecta > Lepidoptera > Papilionidae > Parnassius > Parnassius glacialis. Next base: position 9,816,736 of record JAVANC010000028.1, read on the forward strand.
AATGTTGCGGAATATTTTAGATGGACGTCTCAGCAATGTATTATATAATGTTGTATGTATATTTAATTTAAAATTTAAATTTAACATTTTCCTTATTAGAAAATGTAATTCTGTTGTAAAAATTTTATTTTTACTCAACAAAAGCTTGTCAAATATAAGAAGGAACTAGCTCCTGTTACTCAGGTAAACCTTTTAGCCTTTCACTAGACCTAAGTCAAATTGATACATAAATGTATAAATTGTTGTGATTGTTACAAAAATATTTTTTTAATTTTTTTTTAATTCCAGGTATACATTATAAGTAAATAAAATTGAAGTTTGTAACATTTAAATAACAACTGACTTCTAATAAACTACGTAATTTAAATAACGACTCCGTAGCGCAGTGGTTAAGCGTTTGGTTGCGGCACTGCAGAACCGCGGGTGCGGTCCCGCATGAAACAAGTGTTACTATGCCCTAAAATAAATTTTCTGTGGCTGAATATTTGTTACTATACAATTGATGTATGTAGGATATCTAGGTCAAACCGGTTCATTTAAAGATAGTCTTCTTTCATTGCGAAACTTCAAGAAATCACCGTTACCGTACAGCCTACAAAAGTCCACTGCTGAACATAGGCCTCCTCCACAGATTGGAGGATATTTGCCATAGATACCACGATACGACATTGATTACGACACATCTTCTTGTCAGATACCTATACCTCAAAACTTAGTAACAAGAAAAACGATTTAAAAAAATGTAAAACCATTGCGTGTTGCCAGTGATGGCGTGGTTCTTAACTGCTGGCCATATGAGGAAGCTCTAAGTCGCTTAGCGAGCTATGGAGTGGGCTATATACTAGAGGTTTTTATGCGTTATAGATTTATTAGGACTGAACATATCCATCGTAGAACCAGTGTAACCGACATATTCCAACGGATTATTACGCTGAAGTGGCAATAGTCCGGCTGGTATAACACGAAGAACCGATGGGGAAAAAAGGTTCTGGAGTGGCAGCCTAGTACAGGTAATCAAAGTGTGGAGTGGCTTCCCACAAGATGGAGTGACGACTTGGTAAGACTCACAGAAAGTCGATGGATACAGGTGACCCAGGATCATGTTTTGTGGCTTTCCTTGGAAGAAACTATTTGCAATGTTATTAGCATTAATATTTCCTTTAACCACTCCTGGTAAGTGTATAAACTTGCGGTAAGAATGGTTCACGACAGTAGTCGAATGGCGGATTCGAACCCACGACTTTGAAGTTTGCGATCTGCACCCTTAATTAGTCTACTGCCGCTTCTAACGGTGTAAATCTAATGATGGTTTGACAATGTCTTTTATAGACATATTACGAAAGAATAAAATAAAAAAATACTTTAAATTAATTTAAATTAGTTCTCTTTTCGTACAATTATTTTCTACTACAAAAGTTGCTCCAATATGGAAGGTATAGGCAAATTGTTAAACTTGATATGCTCTCCTGAACAAGTGGTAATATTAAAAATTTTGTACAACTAACTAGAATATAAATTATTAAGGATAACTCAAAAACTACTAGTCAGACCTTGATTAAATTTATTGGGACCATGACACAAGCACCAGCTTTCAAATAAAAAATAATCAAAATCGATTCACCTAGAAAAAAATTATGAGGAAACACATAAAAAAAGAAATTTTAAAAAATACAGGCCAATTGAGTACTTTCTCCTTTTTGAAGTTGGTTAAAAATTAACAATTGTTTAGAAAGATTATTACATGAAATACTGAATTATATTACACAACATTTAAATATGTTAACTTTACAATAAGATGTTGCGTCACTTCCTGTGTAAAAAGTGAGGTTATAAATTTGCAAAAAAAAAATGATTACTCATAAACTGTATATTTCCGTAAAGGGGAAGGGTATAGGGGCTTCCTCAGAACCCTACCCCCCCCTCGCAACCCCCTTCTCCCTTGTACGCAAGTACCGGATGTCTATAGTTTTACCATTTTCAGAAGAAGACTTGAATTTTGCATCTGCTTTGTTCTGAATAATGACTTTATTTTTATTAGGGGCACCTTGTCATTGACTATACTTGCAGCAACTAATTAGCACTTAATTCCTTGCTATTAATATTTATCGTATATCTAATAATTTCATTGCGTTGCTGGCGATACGGTTTGCTAGCAACGCAAATTTTAACAGTTTGTTGCGGTAAAAATTTTAGAGCATCTAATTTTTAAACTTGGCACCTAATTAGCACCTAAAAAGCTCCTAATTTTGGGTTTTTCTAAATTCATATTCCTGACTTTGCGTTGCTGGCGATACACAACTCTAACAGAATCATAGGAAACCTAAGCAGCTGGATTTATTGAGAGTTTTGGCGGGAACTTGACCGGCTGCTGATTTCTGCTCATGTATTAAATAATAATTTAAATAATGGTTTGAAGTGGATTTTGATATGTAAAAGTGATGCTATTTCTGTGTATTAAATGTCTGCGCATATGAAATATTAGTGGAAACGGTGAAACAAGTGCCCCGATGGTCCTGTGAATCTCAAGATAAGGTGTCTGTTTGCTTAGACGCCTTGAGATACTATCGCCAACTGTCTGCTGGCTCAAGTTGCCTTCAAAATCTCCCGAAAACTACGCAATGTGATACATCACCATATTGTGAAACAGTGTACTATAAAAGATTATTATCACTTGATGCTGAGATAAATGAAGACAAGACTTAAAGAACAAGCAGCCAAGCCAAGAATCTTAATAAAAAACCTAAAGAGCTGTCGCAAGTATGGAGTGTAGAGTCGTAGATATAGAGTACAAGGAGAACCATCTTATAAGGGGCGAAAGTTGAAAAAGTGTCCTACTATTTACTGAAAATAGAGGTTCCAAAACTTACCACAATAGCGCTGGCGTCTCAAAAACTACGATATGAAGATAGCTGTTGTGAACGGAGTGAAGTCAGCTGAACTCAAATATTTAACAAATTTCATGATTATAGTAGTTAGTAAAATGCCAGTATACAAAATCTCAACTATTTACGTAATACAAAACCAAGCGGATTGGTCGGTCCTTGTTTATTTCTCCATCTTATTCTAATTACTTTTGGCGCTTTTTTTTTATTTATCCTATGCTACTGCAGCGCCACCCTTATTGGACACGTTTTTAGGGACACTTTTCATATATAGACATGGTCCTCCTTCTACTCTACACTCCATAGTCGCAAGCTATCGCTTGTCAACTTGAAATTGTGTGATGGGCCAACTCGGAATGGAGTTGAAATTCACGCAACTCGCGTTTAAACTCGAGCTAAGCAACTCGAGTTAGCAGTACGAAACAGAGTAAATTATATTATAAGTTGGTTTTTCTAGCTAACTCTTGGGTGGGTTGGGATAACTATAATTACCAAACTTATTATGTAGGATTGAAATAAAAAGGTTTATTTAGTATATCAAACACTTATGTATTTTTAGTTTTAACCCTAGTTACATTAAGTACCTGTATTTAACAACAAAACTAGCTATATAGCAGTCTTCACTAAACAATAATAGTCTAGCTTTAAGATGTATGTACATAAGCTATTAATAGTTTAATTATCATAGTCAAAATATTATGTATATAATATGTAATTTATTTAAATATTTCAAATTAATAATAATTATATGATAATTAAGTTTCTAGTTTCAGTTTCTTTTTATAATTATAGTTTTTAATATTGTATATAATTTATTTTATTCCAATTAAGTGATTATGTGTTTATTGTAAATATTATTAAATAAATTCAAATTCAAAATATTTATTGTAAATTAAGTGTTACATTTGGCGTTAATTTAAAATATGATGTATGTTACATTTTAACCACCCTTTTAGGGTATGAAAATAATAGGTGTGTGACTTACATAACTATATTGATCATAATTAATCAAAATTATAAAAGCAATTAAATTACATAACTTAGCTATTATAAAATTCTAAATAACAAATTGTTTTGGTTGTAGCTAAATACTCTTAGAAACACAAAGCAGGGACACAACGAACGAATCGCGCTCTTACTTTTTTGCTGGCTCACTTGATCCGTTCTTGTACAGCAGCCCAAACTCGAGTTAGGGAGATCCAGCTGAGTTAACTCGAGTTAAGCGCAACTCGAGTTAGTAACTAGAGTTGACCTATCACTAAATTGTCATTTGTCATTAACTTTGACATTTGATGTTTGTTTACTACGTCGACACTCGACATATCTGCTTTGCCGCAGATTTAATAATTAAATCTCTCCAATTACACACATACTTTATTTTTAAATAAATGTTTTGGTATTTAATGTAAAATTTTGAAATGACGACAATATCTTCTTATAACAACGACAAAGTCGTTACCGGCGAGGTGGAATATCCAGCCAGCGACCCTGCTTCTGGGGCGTTTTTCCAACCTGATTACAAAAAGTAAACGATGTTTCTTTAACTTTAAACTGATTACAAGTTGTTTAAAATTAAATAAATAACAATAGTTAGTTTATTTCAGTACTTAATAGAATAAGCCTATCTAAGTCCTAGTATAAAGTCGGGATTCTTATATTTATAATTTCACAGATTATTTTATAATTTCAAACTAGTATTAAATTTTGTTTGTTCTTATGTTACAAATACTGAATTAAAACTGTTTTCTTTCTCTTTTGTCATTACTTTCTATTGTCTTGTTTTCTGGTCGAAGTTCTCAATCGTGAAAATAAAAACTATTCATTTATATTGTAGAAATGAAGACCTAAAGATCATGCTTGATGGGTCCAAGGACTCACTGAAACTAGAGGCCATGAAAAGAATAATTGGGATGATTGCTAAAGGAAAAGATGCTTCTGATTTGTAAGTAATGTTAACAAAACACAACAAAACATTCACACATAATATAGGTAGAGAGTAAATTGTATTATAATTATATTTTATAAGAAAACATATGATAACTGTTCAGTCTAGTGGTCAGTGTGTATGCTGAATGATAAGGATCCAAACACAAACCCCAGTTGGAATTGATTAAAATTATATTAAGTGTATATATTATTTATTAGATTGTAAAAAGCCATCACATTTAATTTATATTATATAATATAACTTGGCCATACAGATAATATTACTCAAAGTGAAAAGCACTTGGTCACACACACACACATACACACTCTCTCACACACACACACACACACACACACACACACACACACACAAAATCAAGGTTATAAATAATTTATATTCATATTGAATTATTTAAAAACTTTAATCTATATATTAATATGTGGAGGAAACTTTGTATCCCTTTTTAAGAATATTGTATACATTGAGGAGTGTCTAATTTGGTACTTAGTTAAAGTTTATGTGGAGAATAACTGCAGAAAGCTAAAATTTATTAAAAAATATGTGTTACGAATAAATTTAATAAAAAAATACATACATTGTTTATGTTCATACTGTCATTGTTAAACACATAAATGTTGCTTGGACAAATTAAGTAGTTTCTTGACATTCACACTGCTAACGTCTCAGAGTAAGTAACAAGAGTTTAATTCACTATGTTTTAGACAAAAATACATACAATCCTAAAAATTTCATAAATTATGGTTAAATTTCAATCAGTAGGCGATCACTTGTATTTATTAATATTCTAATTTCACCCTCTAAATTTCCCATTAAAAATACTGTAGATAACAAAGTTTCTATGTACCAAGACCAATTAATTTAAAAATAGTTTTTTCAAAAAAAATTGGTATATTTGTGTAATTTTCTCAGTAAGTATCAAAATGTAACTAAGCACTGTTGAAAGATGAGTTTACCTTGTAGATTTAATAAGTTGTAGACAATGATATTACTGATGAGATGGTCCCCACTGGATGTAGTGAAAACCTGGTAAGACATGCAGGAAATGGATGGATGCAGGTGACTTAGGACCATGCTTTGTGAGATTTGTGAGAGACTGGAGCCTTATATTCAACAGTAGGCTTGTGATGGGCTCTAACGATGGTGATGATAACGAATGATAATATATTTAACTAGCGGTCCGCTATTTATTATATATTTATGCACACTTTTGTGCAACAATTTGTTGGCGATAATGGCACTCTTTTTATATACCTACATTAATATGTATTTTATGTTACATACATACTTATCTTAGGTGTATTTATTGCAATAAATATCTCTATCTTTAATTAGTACTTATTATAGGCAGTACATTATACTTTTCATAGGAATGTATCTTTCAGTCTTTTCTTTAATGTAACAGTGCTTATGTCTTTGGACGTATCTCTTATAAAATTTATTCTATTAAATATAAGCGGAGTTAAATAGTGCCTAGTTCACTTCCTGAAAGAATTTTTTATGTGTGTTATCACATATTTACCCTTCTCAACTTGCCCGGTACGATATTTATGTGTTATAGTTTGTTTATATTTATATTGTGTGTGTATTTTATATTGTTCTAAAGGTTGATTTCTGGATCTCGACAACAACATCACCTAAGGGTCCAATTGTGAATCTAAATTCTAAACCATTTTGTAATCAACTTTATCACACACACACACACAAAATTTCATATTAACCTTCCTCTTGAATCATTCTGTCTATTGATGAAAACTGTATCAAAATCCATTGTGTAGTTTAAAAGATCTAAGAGTACTGACGGTGGGAAGCTACTTTGTTTTATGCTATGTAGAAACACCACAAATATTACAATTTATAAAGTATTTCTAATTAATTAATAATTTAATATTTATTTTTTAGATTTCCAGCAGTAGTGAAGAATGTTGTATCAAAAAATATTGAAGTAAAGAAACTTGTTTATGTTTATTTGGTGAGATATGCAGAGGAACAACAAGATTTAGCTTTGCTCTCTATAAGTACATTCCAAAGAGCATTAAAGGTAAATTTTGACTATTTTGACCGTAGTTTATTTTTATTTTAATTTATTATTATTATTATTAACCCCGTATAATGGCAGGTAAGAATACTCACTACCCCATATCTTCCCGTGGGTGTCGTAAGAGGCGACAGAGGGAAACTGGGGCAGAAGATGGGCAACAGTATATTTCTGATAACAGCAAAACAACAATAAAAAAACTGCGGTTGCCTACTCGCTCGCCAAGCGTGGCAACTATGGCAATATATCCCGCATGAACAATGACACTAATAAACGGCCCCCAGTCCCCGCCGGCCCCGCTATTCCTAGCTACGGTGGCAACCATGGTAACGACGGGGCTGGGGGTGCTAAGAATCTCCTGTGGAGGTTCGGTTGCCACCTACGACGACTCGACCTGGTAACTTACAAGTTGCACTGGAATAATATAGGATTATCCGAGGTCCGAAGAGAGGGGGAGGACACGGTAATCCTCTAATCCGGCAACTTGTTCTATCACCGGGAGGGTGACCATCTGTCCCAAGAAGGTGTCGGATTTATCAAGTCTCTCATTACCAACATTGTAAAGATTGAGAGTGTGTCGACGAGGGTTGCGTATCTTATACTCAGAATCACCAAACGGTATTTGTTGTAAGTCATACAGGTTTACGCACCAACCTCGGCACATCCCGATGAGGAGGTGGAGGAAATGTATGAGGATATCTCTAGAGCCATGCATTCCTCCAAAACCCACTATACGGTGTTGATGGGAAACTTCAACCCAGAACTAGGCACAAGAGAGAACGGTGAGCTGAAGGTAGAGAAATTTGGAATGGGGCAACGGAACCCAAGGGGCCAGCAGCTGGCCGACTTCATGGAGAAAGAAGGACTTTTTATGATGTACTCTTTCTTCCAGTAGCAGCCTCACAGTAACTGGACGTAGTCGAGCCCAACCCAAAAATGAGATTGACTTCATTATGACGACCAGACGACAACTGTTCAGTGATGTCCCAGTGATCGCGAAGGTGAAAACTGGTAGTGATCACCGAATGGTTAGAGGCACACTGAACCTAAACGTTAAGTTGGAGAGGTCTCATCTAATGAAGTCAACGCTCCGTCCCCCTCGTGATCTAATCCAAAGTCCCGAAATCTTTCAGCTCGAGTTACAAAACCGTTTTCAATGCCTAGAATACTGCAATGAAGTGGATGATATAAATGGCAAGCTCGTGGAAACTGTCAATGCGAGCGGAGCTAAGTTTTGCAAGACCCGCTGCAGAAGAACACAAAAACTCTCTGATCACACTCTTAATGGGGTCGTCAGTAGATTTGACAGTATACAGGGAACTGAACAGACAGATCTCCAAATGCATGCGGCGGGACTTACGCAACTTTAATACTGCTCGTGTTGACGAAGCGATCGAGCGGAACCAGGGCTCCAAAGTCTTTGCCAGAGATCTGTTTGCCAGAAAGAGCCAACTGTCGAAGCTGAAGACCGATTGTGGCAGCATCGTTCCCGGGATACCTGAAATTTTGAGTGAGATTGAGAGGTTCTATGGGCAGCTGTACACATCATCATTGGAGCCACACGCAAGTGTGAGTAACGATCGAAGAGCAATTCTTATCCGACACTATTTCGATGATATTCCGGACGTTAGTCTCAGCGAGATTAGAATGGCTCTCCAGCACCTTAAAAATGGCAAGGCCCCAGGCGAGGATGGAATTACATCATAGTTGGTAAAAGCTTTAATCTTAACTCTTTTATTTGTTATCTGCTAAAGAAAGTAAGCTACAAGTAAGTACTAGTCAGTTAAACTTTTTTTACTAGATGAGGGTTTCCCAACCTTTTTTTTGCCAGTGGCCACCTTTTTTTTAGTTAGCAGGGACCACAAGGTGAAAGAAAAGACTGGTTAATCTAACAATAAATTATAATCACAACTTTTAACATAGTTATGTCATGAACTGAAAGGAAGCATTTGTTAACATTATTATTTATGTATTTATTGTAAAATCTAGTAGGTACTTACTAACATGACGCGCGATGTTGCACTGCCCGCGTTCGAGAAAATAATAAATGTGTTATTTAAAAAGATTAGGTAGGTAAAATATTTAAATCTTTCGCGGACCATATTTAAGCTCATGCGGACCACTGGTGGTCCTCGGGCCACTGGTTAGGAATCACTTTACTAGATGATGGAACTCTTTTCATGGAAAGTAGTACATATGATAGTTGTTACATTGACTCCTTGTGCCACTAAGCAGTAGCACACTTTATTAGGCTTGGGGTCTTTAATGTTGTGTTATGAGATTAAATTTTAGTAGACTAAGATCGTCATCATCATCATCATCAATGTTAGCTATCCATAACTCCACTGATGTACATAGTGTTGAGCGCCACCGTTAATGCCTGGTACATGGCAAAACTAGTTACCACTAGCGCCCTCTAGTATCGAGTAGCAAAACTAGGAGAGTCAAGATCAAGAGTAGAATTTTCCATGGAAGAACTTTCTAGAACTATCGACACCTAATCAATCGGGACCGGTATGTACTCGAACATTCTAGATGTTTCTATAGTAGAAGGTTCTGGAAATTATCTGAGGCCCTATATAAGGCCGGTATAGACCAACACCAAGTCAGTACTGAATTGGCGATACAAGCGAATACTTCAAAGCGATACAATTGCGAACTAAAGTGATCACTAGTACAATTGTTTTGTTATTAGTGTGGTTTTAAGTTGTAATTAGTGTTCTGTAACTAAAGTGTCAATTTTGGTAATTCACTTGGCAGTTTTTAATTGTCTCGAACCCCAAGCTCGTAACAATAGGCTTCTCACAAGGAATGCCACAAAAGATGGTACCTGAGCCACCTGCTTACCAGGCCGTCACTTACCTGGTCACGTCATCGATTCCACACTTTGCTTACCGGTACGGTCATCATCATCATCATGATTGCAGTCAATCACAAGTCCTCTGCTGATAACAGGTCTCCTCCCAAGGAATTCCACAAAGCGCAATCCTGAACCACCTGCATACATCGACTTCCTGCTTCTCTTACCAGGAAGAATTTCGTTACTCCATCGAGTACAGGGCCGCCCTACATTCAACTTGCCTCCATGCGGCTGCCACATGAGACTTCGCCTGCCCATTGCCACTAGCTCACTGATTTGTTGAGCTATGTCATTTACTCTGATACTAGTGTTGATATTCTTATCTCGAAACCTATCGAGCGGAAAATCTGCAGGCCTAACCCTTTCCGTAACTTTCCGAGTGACCTTGAGCTGTCCCAAATATCCAGCCGTGAAGGACGTTTCAGACTCAGATGTTATCATAGGCAACACTAGATGTACACTCTTATAAGTTTTGAGGAAAATATGACGATATGTCTAAGGCCCGTATTAATAAACGTTACTCAGCACAAGCAGATGCACTTGAGTACAATCTTGAGGTTATGATCTTATTAATAAACATATCTCAAGATGTGGTTTAGGTTTACAATATCAGCTGAGTGCCACTGATTACTAAACGAAACTCGACTCTCAAGTGTACTTGAGTGCAAGTCACAAAACAGTATTCCTATGTACAGCGTTTTGATATACCGTGTTTATTAATTAGTAACGATCTTGAGATGCTGATATCGTAATGAGGGCGTATCATATGATTACCCACTTGAGTTCGTCGTTGAGTAACGTTTATTAATACGGGCCTAAGATTACTTTAATATAAAAAAAAATTGTCTTATTAAGAAATCTCTATATATAAAAAGTAAATATCAATTGCTGTCCGTTACTCTCGCCAAAACTCGAAACTGGCTTGACTGATTCTGATGAAATTTTTTCTGTGTGTTTGAGTGGTTCCCTGGATTTTTTTTATAGGATAGGGTGACAAACGAGCACACAGTCCACCTGATGGTAAGTGGTCGCTGTGGCCCATAGACATCGACCTCTATTCTCGTTTGCTAATCAAAATGCAGATGCGTTGTCTCCCGTGAGGACTAATATGGAATGCCTCTTTTCCAGTAAAAAGGGTCTCCGGTTCTCTACACTCACTATACGAAACACGACAGTTTTAAACTGCTATTTTACGCTGGTATTCTGTGACAGCGTGGTCCTTCCCCGGGCGAGCGGACCCATTCGTGCCACAACTATACTATTAATATATCTGCAGCATGGCTCTACCACGTAGAGAGTTTACACTGGATGGTTTAGATTCACATTTGGACGCGGTAGGTGGCGCTGTGGTCGAGATCCAGAAGACCGTTAGTAGCGTAATTGCAGGGCGCGGACCGCGAACTCGACAGGTCGTGGGTTCGAATCCGCCATTCGTCTACTTTCGTGAACCACTTCTAACACAAGCATTTTAAGCTTACCAGATGTGCCTTAAGGGAATATTAGTAATGTTAAATAGCATTACTAGTATCTAAAAAAAGGCGGGACGGAATGCTAGTTTGAAATAAATATCTAGAGTTATTCTTTCTTTGTACGCCAGGACCCCAACCAGTTGATCAGAGCGAGTGCATTAAGGGTGCTGTCGTCCATCCGTGTCTCCATGATAGTGCCTATAGTGATGTTGGCGATACGCGACTCAGCCAGCGATATGAGCCCCTACGTGCGTAAGACTGCGGCTCATGCTATACCGAAATTGTACAGGTAAGTTAATGTTCTTCTATACCAGAATGTCTGAAACGTAAAAATAAGAAATCTCGCCATGTTGCAAAAATCAGATTCCACCATCCAACCATCTGGACAGGGTTAAAGTTCACGAGTGTGCGCAAACAGACTTTTCAGTTACTATGCTTTTCGGAGCATGGGGGTGAAACTCCGCCTACTCCCTGACTCCGGACTGCTATTGAGTGTTTCTTTACAGATAATTTAAAGTTAAAAATTTTGTACAACCGACTTCAATATAAATTATTAAGAATAACTCAAAAACTATTGGTCAGAACTTGATCAAATTTATAAGGGACCACATGAGAAGCACTAGCTTTCAAATAAAAAATAATCATTAATAGAATCAGGCGTTACTTTGCGGAAATCCATTATATTAAAGTTGGTAAAAAGGTTGGTTGGTGTAGAGGCGAAACACGTGTTGTATTGTCGTCAGTGGTGTGTCTTTCCTAGTGTAGTGGGATTGGGAGTAGTGGTGCTGGGATTAGTGGTAACGGGGATAGTGCACGCAATTTAGGGAGGGCGGGAGGTGCTCTTCAAAGGTAGAAGGCTAAGTAAGACACATCATTTTATTTTATCGATAAAAAAAAATATTTAAAAATACCTTTATAATTTTTACCAACTTTAACATAATGGATTTCCGCAAAGTAACACTTGATTCTATTAATTATCCTAAAAAAGCTAGCACGGCCGACTAGGCAAAACTCTTATGTACGCGAGGTAATTTTTACCAACTTTAAAAAAAGAATCATCGAAATCGGTTCACCCAGAAAAAGTTATGAGGTAAGACACATAAAAAAGAACATAGTCGTATTGACTACCGTCTCCTTTTTGAAGTCGGTAGAAAAACGCAATAAATGATTTTGACCCGACCTGGGATTCGAAGAACCCGGGACTTCATTATAAGCAATCGCAATTACGATCACTAGACCGAAAAAGGCAGTCCAACTCATTAACATTATGTCATCTGTCGACCCGTGTCATAGTATGGAGTTATGCATGTCTTATTTTGTGCTTTTGTTAATTTTTTTGTGTGTTCAAATACCAGATGGAAGTTAGCGTAGAACATTCTTTTTTTTAACTAAACTGTATGCCAATTAGTTGCTCCATAAATGCTCCAGCAGAATCCGAAATTGCTCCAGCTCTATTGTTATTAGTTAATTTATAATTAATTTAAAAAAAATTAAGTATCAAAAATTTAATTTTGCAATAAAGTATAAAATATCTACTTTTTTAAATTAAACTGTATGCCAATTAGTTGCTCCATAAATGCTCCAGCAGAATCCGAAATTGCTCCAGCTCTATTGTTATTAGTTAATTTATAATTAATTAAAAAAAATTTAAGTATCGGCAATTCAATGTTTTTAAAAAACATAAAATATCAACGTTTAAAATTAAACTGTATGCCAGTTATTTGCTCCTTAAATTCTCCAGCAGAATCCGAATTTGCTCCACCTCTATTGCTATTAGTTAATTTATAAATAATTTTTAAAAAATGTAAGTATTGAAAATTTAATTTTGCTATAAAACAGAAAATATATAGTTTTTAAAATTAAACTGTATGCCAATTATTTGCTCATTAAATGCTCCAGCTAAATCAGAAATTACTATACCTCTATTGCTTTTAGTTAATTTATAATTAATTTTAAAAAAATTAACCAGGAGGAAGTTAGCGTAGAACATAATTTTTTTAAATTAAATTGTATGCCAATTAATTGCTCCTTAAATGCTCCAGCAGAATCCGAAATTGCTCCACCTCTATTGTTATTAGTTAATTTATAATTAATTTTTAAGAAAAAATAAGTATCGAAAATTTAATTTTGCTATAAAACAAAAAATATCTACTTATTAAAATTAAACTGTACGCCAATTATTTGCCCCTTAAATGCTCCAGCTGAATCCGAAATTGCTATATCTCCATTGCTATTAGTTAATTTATAATTAATTTAAAAAAAGTTAAGTATCGAAAATTTAATTTTGCACTAAAGTATAAAATATCTACTTTTTTAAATTAACCTGTATGCCAATTAATTGCTCCTTAAATGCTCCAGCAGAATCCGGAATTGCTATACCTCTATTGCTATTAGTTGATTTATAATTAATTTAAAAAAAAAATAAGTATCGAAAATTTAATTTTGCTATAAAACATAAAATATCTCCTTTTTAAAATTAAACTAAATGGCAATTAATTGCTCCTTAAATGCTCCAGCTGAATCCGAAATTGCTCCATCTCTTTTGCTATTAGTTGATTTATAATTAATTTAAGAAAAAAAAGGATCGAAAATTTAATTTTGCTATAAAACATAAAATATCTCCTTTTTAAAATTAAACTAAATGCCAATTAATTGCTCCTTAAATGCTCCAGTAGAATCCAAAATTGCTCCACCTCTATTGCTATTCGTTAATTTGTAATTAGTTTTGAGAAAGAGTGATCCCATTTGAGTAATAGTGCCATCATCAATAGAATGTAGTAACATTCTATAGTAAAAGTCATTTCATCGAATAAAAATTGATTGACTCTCAAAAGTGGTGCGTATAATAGATGCTAAATGGTATAAAGCCAAAAAAATAATATTGATGGGTGAGTTTTGAAATTATGGATTCTTATGAATGGATTAGACAACTATCTTAATAATTTTTTTGTGTTTGTGCCATCTAACGTCTTTTCTACGTACCACCATGAAAGTTAATCAATTTTGATTTGATAAAATGACTACTTATAGAAAGAAAGAAATAGATGGTGCAATCAAATAAAATTACGTATATAATAGATAGTAATTACCTAATTAACAAACAAAACAGATATGTCTCTTCTTAAGATCGAAGAAGATGATGCACTGTGACACATATGTATATAATTTTATGTAAATAAATGAATGATACACACCATCCATGTTATTCAAAAATCATTGATGAATAATTGAAATGTTTCCCTGTAATACAAAAGTTTCACTTCTGTCGTGTGTCTTCACGACACACACTGTTTTTTGTAACGCTTTTGTAATATATTTATATAAGTTATATAAATAAATAACTTACTTAATATATATAAGTATTAATATAATTTATACTTTTTTTAAATTTAACACTGAGAAAATTAATAAAAATATATAAATATAAAGCTAAGGTGGAAATTCAAATAAACGAATAGGCAACATGACAGCTAAGTAAGTGTACAAGACTATTTCTTAATACTGTAGTTGTCGCGCCTTATAAAAACAAGAAGTGGTCACATGGATTTCATATGTAGTCCAATCTAAAATAAGAAGAAAGCCGTAAAATATCAACTTTAACTAATACATACTCTATTTTAAATAAAACAAGGTAACATTTAGTCAACGGTTAATTATATTAAATAAACAAAAACATTTATACCTCCTTTTTATTCAAATAATAATAATGAAAGAACTTTTACATATTAATATATGAAAATGACACATTAATTTCAAAGTGAGATCACAAATTATTATTTACTGTGTATAATAATGTGATCGCTAGTGTTTCCTCTATTCGTTGATATACTCTTCGACCAGCAAGTTATTATTTAAAAATAAATCATAAATAAATGCACATGCACGTGCTGCACTGAGCACGTCCTCCTACTTTTCAACTTTTAATACTTAACATGTCAAAAGATTCATTTTTAAGTGACTTTTCTGAAAATTTAAATATTATAATCCACCCGACCACTGTAGCTTTTAGGTGTAACTTTTAGGTTTTTCCAAAATTGATTTGTAATGTGATTGCGGATCGATATCGATATTTTTTTTATTACTCATTGAAAAAGCATCAAAATTTAAGCACTCAACTAAAGAAGAACATTATTGAGTAGATTCTGTTACCTAGTCTAAACATAATTGACAATGACAGCTGAGTAGCTGAGATGCGGCTTTTGGACTTTGGACTTTTTGCTTATTATTTTATATCAATCTAAAGGTCTTTGACCAGTGATTTTAAAGATAACATGTCCTGAGTGGGCTAAGCCCACGTAACTGGCCTTTTACTTGTATTAAAATAAAAATGTACATAAACAATTTCTATCCTTAGATAAAATAAATTCATAAAATATTTTATCTCTTAACTAAATGATGCCCGCGACTTCGTCCACGTGGACTAAGGTTTTTTAATTCCCGCGGGATTTATTTAATTTTCTGGGATAAAATGTAGGTTATGTGTTAATTCAGAGTACCCAAATATATGAATATGAAATGAAAATGAAAATACTTTATTTGACAATTAGCACCTTTACAAAATAATTTAACAGTGGTTCTCACACTAGGCTCGCAGACCTGTATCGTGAGAGCCATATACACATATTAACAAAAACAGAATTAGCGCACGGCTGACTTTACAAAGCTTTCTTTACTTTAAATGTCTTCCTCATTTTATTTATAGTCTGTAAACATAAATATATACTTAAACACATATACACACACATATACATACATATACATATACACATATATATATATATATATATACATACACATATACACACACATACATACATATATATACATACAAATTATATAATTTTTTAATATTACAGTATTTTGAATTACTACTTTAATAACAATAACAATATCAATCAAATATCAATATTGGGCATATAACTACTATGACAATGTTTGGAGCAGCTTCTCTGTTTGTTCATAATTAAGCGTTAACAACCAATTTCGTATTTTCTTTCTAGCTGTGTTCGTTGAGCAATCTCTTATGTCGCATGCCTTCATAACTTTGTTAAATATGAGTGTTTCAATGAATGGATTAAATCGTTTTGCGAAAGCTGTGCGAACGCTTGGTAATGGCATTTGGAACACACGTTTTTCTTTAGCTCATTGAATTTATCTGAGCTTAATATTTTTCTATGAGCACTGGTAGCCACACATAAGACAAATAGCTGCCGAACTGTAAGTACTTTACAATCTCTATATAATTTGACTGTTGGATACCTGTATTTCTTATTAAGCATAACTTTCAGGACCGAACGTTGAGCTCTCTCTATCCTCATCATGACTGTTTTGGAAGCGCTTCCCCAGCAAGAAATACAATACGTTAGCAGCGATTGACATAAGGCATAATAGACGGTCATCAATGTATTCAGTGGTGCAGAGTTTCTCAGTATTCTCATGATATAAACTATATTACGAATTCTTCCTGCCAATGCCGAGATATGCGCCTTGAAGTTAAGATTGTGATCAATGAATATACCAAGGTATTTTATAGATTCCACTCTCCGAATATTTTCACAACTACACAAATTCTTCTTAGTTGTGCAATGATGCAATTTTATGTGTTTGTCAGTAGGTGGTGCTGACGAACGGGTCTTATGAAAGCACATATAATTAGTTTTTTCGACGTTGAGAGTTAACAGGTTTGAGTTTAACCAATGAGCAACCTGTGAAATACCGCGTTCCGCCACAGAAATGGCGTCATCCCATGTTTTCCCAGTATATAAAATGACTGTATCATCAGCATAACATATTATTTCTGAATGTTTTGTGTTGAACTGATGTATGTCGTTCATGTATATGATAAAGAGAGTGGGACCGAGAATACTTCCCTGAGGCACACCATAATTAACATTCTGCATTTCACTTAAAGAAGTGCCCACTCTCACGCATTGTTTCCGTTCCTGCAAATAGCTTTTGAACCAATCTAAAGGTAATCCTCTGATTCCTACGTTTTCAAGCTTTTTACATAATAAAGGTACGGAAACAGTGTCGAAAGCCTTGGCTAAGTCTAGGAATACGCCAATACAGCATTCGTTTTTGTCAAGGCAAGAAGATATATGTGAAATTAAGGTGGTTACAGCGTCCTCGGTACATTTTCTTTTCCTAAATCCAAACTGTCTTGAAGAAAGCAGATTATGTGCTTCTAAGTAATTCATTAATCTGTTATTAACCAATTTCTCAAGCAGTTTGGAAAAAGCACTCAGCAGAGAAATGGGTCGATAATTATTTGGAGAGTTTTTATGGCCCTTTTTATATATAGGATACACCATAGCAGTCTTCCAAACTTCTGGAAATACGCCGGTAGAAATACTTAAGTTGCATATTACTGTAAGTGGCTCAGTGATAAATTTCTTAATATGCTTAATCAGCGTATTACTTAGTCCATCAATTCCTGGCGCTTTATCATTTTTGAGATTCGTTATTAGGTGTTCTATTTCGTAAGCGTCCGTAGGTTGCATAAAAAACGAGTTTGTTGTATTTATAATTTTACTATTTCGCACTAGGCTTTCTTCAGTCTTATTGCTTTTAATAAGAATTTTGTGTGCTAAATTTTGTCCAACTGTGGAAAAATAGGTATTACAAATATCCAATGATTCTTTCTTGCTTATAGATCCTTGAATATTTAATAGCTCTGTTGGTTCTTTGTTTGGTGTAGTGATGTTGCATATATCCTTGATTGCTTTCCATAATTTCTTTGGCTGTCCCTGGCTTTCTTGCAATTGATACTTTTCATGTTCCCTTTTTAAGTTAAATAGAAGCTCATTACAGAAATTGCGGTATCTCTTATATCATCATCATCATCATCATTACAGCCCTTCACAAGTCCACTGCTGAACATAGGCCTCCCCCAAGGAATGCCACAAAGCACGGTCCCGAGCCACCTGCATCCATCGACTTCCTGCATGTCTTACCAGGTCGTCACTTCATCTTGTGGGGGGACGCCCTACACTTCGCCTACCGGTACGAGGCTGCCACTCGAGAACCTTTCTTCCCCATCGGTTGTCGGTTCTTCGAGCTATATGGCCGGCCCACTGCCACTTCAGCTTACTAATCCGTTGGGCTATGTCGGTTACTCTGGTTCTACTGCGGATATCCTCATTCCTAAGTTTATCACGCAGAGAAACTCCGAGCATAGCCCTCTCCATAGCTCGCTGAGCGACCTTGAGCTTCCTCATACGGCCAGCAGTGAAGGACCACGTCTCAGTTCCGTAGGTCATCACTGGCAACACGCACTGGTTGTACAATTTTGTTTTAAGGTTTTGAGGTATTTCTGACGAGAAGATGTGTCGTAGCTTCCCGAACGCTGCCCAGCCGAGTTGAATCCGTCGATTGACCTCTCGGTCGAAGTTGGACTTACCTAGTCGGACTATTTGTCCCAGGTAAACATACTCGTCAACAACTTCGAGCTTAGTGCTCCCAACAACTACCGGCATAGGTGTGACATGGACATCAAACATAATCTTTGTTTTGTTCATGTTCATCTTAAGACCTATCCGTTGGGAGACACTATTGAGGTCATTGAGCATAGTGCTTAGTTCCTCCAGCGATTCTGCCATGAGGACTATATCGTCGGCAAATCGAAGGTGAGTGATGTACTCGCCATTGATGTTAATTCCGTATCCTTTCCAGTCCAGAAGCTTGAAAACGTCTTCCAATGCAGCGGTGAAGAGTTTCGGGGATATAACGTCACCCTGTCTTACACCTCTCTGCAATTGGATAGGTTTCGTATTCTGGTTCTGTACTCGGATAGCCATCGTAGCCCTACTGTACAAACACTTCAGCACTTCGATATACCGACAGTCAACTTGGCACCGCTGAAGGGACTGCAGCACCGCCCAAATTTCGACGGAATCAAAGGCTTTCTCATAGTCCACATACGCCAGACATAGTGGCAAATTGTACTCTTCGGACTTCTGTACAATTTGCCGAAGGGTATGTATGTGGTCTGTGGTGCTAAAGCCCTTTCGGAAACCGGCTTGTTCGGGAGGCTGGAAGTCGTCAAGTCTGCGCGCGAGACGATTCGTAATGGCTCTCGAAAACAGCACGTAGACGCGGCTCAGAAGGGAAATCGGTCTGTAGTTCTTCAAGAGAGCGTTGTCACCTTTCTTGAAGAACAAGACCACCGCACTTCTGCTCCACGCCTCCGGTGTAATGCCACCATGGAGGACGGAATTAAAGAGCTTCTGAAGGACTTCAAGTACCGGTCTTCCACCCGCTTTCAGAAGCTCCGCTGTAATTCCATCCTCGCCTGGGGCCTTGCCGTTTTTAAGGTGCTGGAGAGCCATTCTAATCTCGCTCAGACTGACGTCCGGGATATCTTCGGAATAGTGTCGAATAAGACTCGCTCTTGGATCGTTACTCACACTTGCGTGTGGCTCCAACGATGACGTGTACAGCTGCCCATAGAACCTCTCAATCTCACTCAAAATCTCAGGTGCCCCGGAAACGATGCTGCCACATTCGGTCTTCAGCTTTGACAGTTGGCTCTTTCTGGCAGACAGATCTCTGGCAAAGACTTTGGAGCCTTGGTTCCGCTCGATCGCTTCTTCAATACGAGCTGTATTGAAGTTGCGCAAGTCCCGCCGCATGCATTTGGAGATCTGTCTGTTCAGTTGCCTGTATGCTGTCAAATCTGTTGAAGAATGTAGCTTCATCTCCCGTCTAACAGCCATGAGATTAAGAGTGTGATCGGAGAGTTTTTGTGTTCTTCTGCGGCGGGTCTTGCAGAACTTAGCTCCGACCGCATGGACAGTTTCCACGAGCTTGTCATTCATATCGTCCACTTCATTGCAGTCTTCTAGGCACTGAAAACGGTTTTGTAACTCGAGCTGAAAGGTTTCGGGAGTTTGGATCAGAGCACGAGGGGGACGGAGCGTTGACTTTATCAGACGAGACCTCTCCAACTTAACATTTAGGTTCAGTGTGCCTCTAACCATTCGGTGATCGCTGCCGGTTTTCACCCTCGCGATCACTGAGACATCACTGAACAGTTGTCGTCTGGTCGTCATAATGAAGTCAATCTCATTTTTTGTCGAACCGTCGGGGCTCGACCAGGTCCACTTCCTGTGGGGCCGCTTCTTGAAGAAAGAGTTCATCATAAAGAGTCCCTCTTTCTCCATGAAGTCGGCCAGCTGCTGGCCCCTTGGGTTCCGTTGCCCTATTCCAAATTTCCCTACTTTCAGCTCACCGTTCTCTCTTGTGCCTAGTTTTGCATTGAAGTCTCCCATTAACACCGTATATTGGGTTTTGGAGGAATGCATGGCTCTAGAGATATCCTCATACATCATCGGGGTGTGCCGAAGTTGGTGCGTAAACCTGTATGACCTTCAGCGAATACCGTTTGGTGATTCTGAGTATAAGGTACGCAACCCTCGTCGACACACTCCCGATCTTTACAACGTTGTTAACGAGAGACTTGTGGACGATAAATCCGACACCTCCTTGGGACAGATGGTCGCCCTCCCGGTGATAGAGCAAGTTGCCGGATTCGAGGATTACCGTGTCCTCCCCCTCTCTTCGGACTTCGGATAATCCTATAATATGCCAGCGCAACTTGTCTATCTCTTCTTCCAGCTCCACGATCTTCTCGTCAGTCCTCAGGGTGCGTGCGTTGTACCTCTTATATGTGAGGAGTAAAATTTCGTCATTTGGATTCTTTCTTGATTGCATATGTAGCTTATCTTTATGTTTTATACAACGTATTAAACCTGGAGTAATCCAAGGTTTTATATTGTATTTAGAACGACTCACAGTTATACGTTTGGTGTGTTTAGCTATTGTTTTCGATAGATTGCCAGTAAATATAGCAACTGCCTGATTTACATCTGTTTGATTTTGTAATTCCGACCAATCTATTACTGCTAATTCATTACTTATCGCATCAAAATCAATCTTAACTTTTTCCCTTAATCGGGGTTTAGGTATGTTTCCATTCAATGATAGACCAGCTATTGTCATACTATGATCTGTAATATCTGAAATGCATACAGTACCAATTGTTTCTCCAACCGCTTTAACAAATATATGATCAATACAGGAATCATATCTTGTAGGTTTAGAAATAGCAGGCAATAGTCCGTATTCTGCCGCAAGACAGACGTAACTTATATTATCATTATCCCCTTTTAAAATATTAATATTAATATCTCCTGTCAATACTAATTGAGGTTTATTTTTGTAGTGATCCAAATGTGATTCCAGATCTATTAGGAAACTGTCCGTGCTTCTAAACGAAGGTGAGCGATATATACAGAAAATGGTTACTGTATCAGGTATTTCTATTATTAAACAATCTGCTTCGTTAAAAACTGGCTCTGTAACATTTGAGTTCCATGCGTCTTTGACGTATACTACTACACCACTATTTTGATTGATTATTTTATGAGTTCTGTACGATGTGTATCCTGGAAGTACCGGGATAATAGAGGATTCTGCAATACGACATTCCGTTAAAACAATTACATCCAAGTCAAATGCTATACGTTTTAATGCTATTGTAAATTGCGTAAAGTTTTTTGATATGCTCCTGATATTAAAATTCAATATTTTAAATGTGTACTTATTAGTTATTATTGAAGCACATTGTTCGAGTTGGCTTATGTCATGACATGTTATATTTATTGTGTCTAAATTATCATGTAAATTATCTTGCATTAAATTCAGTTCAACTTAATTATAAATATATAAAATAGTTATATAATAGTAGATTATTAATGCCATGACAAAATATTTAGTGAAACGAAAAATTTTAAAATGTGCGAAGAGAAAATTTGAAGTTTTGCGTGTACATGAAATTAAATGAACGTACCTTATTATCAACATATATATACAAGAATTGCTCGTTTAAAGGTAGTAATAAAAGTAGTAGTAGAGCAATTCTTTAAACAAAAAATAACAATTATAAATTAATTAATTAATAGGGAGCAATTATATAAGGTGGTACGCAAAAAAGACGCTAGATGGCTTAAACACAAAAAAACTATTAACATGTTTGTCCAATTCATTCATAAGAATCCATAATTTCAAAACTCACCGGTTAATATTATTTTTTTTGGGTTTATGCCATTTCGTATCTATTCTACGTACCACCTTGAGAGTCAATCAATTTTTGTTCGATAAAATGACTTTAACCATAGAATATTACTACATTCTATTTATGATGCCGCTATTTTTTTTTTTTTTTTTTATAGGATATGGGTGACAAACGAGCACACAGTCCACCTGATGGTAAGTGGTTGCTGCGGCCCATAGACATCTACATCTATCCTCTATTACAATTCAAAATGTAGATGCGTTGTCACCCGTGAGGACTAAGATGGAATGCCTCATTTCCAGTAAAAAGGGCCTCCGGCCACCTGCACTCACCAAGCGAAACGCAGAGGTGAACGTCTACTTCACGCTGGTTTTCTGTGAGGTCGTGGTACTACCCCGGTTCGAGCCGGCCCATCCGTGCGACAGCAAAAGTTGCCGCGTGGCTCTACCACTGTTAAAAACTATTACTCAAATGGGATCACTATCTCAAAATTAATTATAAATTAACTAATAGCAATAGAGGTGGAGCAATTTTGGATGCTGCTGGAGCATTTAAGGAGCAATTAATTGGCATACAGTTTAATTTTGAAAAGTAAATATTTTCTGTTTTACAGCAAAATTAAGTTTTCGATACTTAATTTTTTAAAAAATTAATTATAAATTAACTAATAACAATAGAGGTGGAGCAATTTCAAATTCTGCTGGAGCATTTAAGGAGCAATTAATTAGCATACAATTTAATTTAAAAAAATAATGTTCTACGCTAACTTCCTTCTGGTTAATTTTTAAAAAATTAATTATGAATTAACTAATAACAATACAGGTGGAGCAATTTCGGATTCTGCTGGAGCATTTAAGGAGCAATTAATTGGCATACAATTTAATTAAAAAAAATAATGTTCTACGCTAACTTCCTTCTGGTTATTTTTTTTTAAATTAATTATAAATTAACTAATAGCCATAGAGGTATAGCAATTTTGGATTCAGCTGGAGCATTTAATGAGCAAATAATTGGCATACAGTTTAATTTTAAAAACTATATATTTTCTGTTTTATAGCAAAATTAAATTTTCGATACTTACATTTTTTAAAAATTATTTATAAATTAACTAATAGCAATAGAGGTGGAGCAAATTCGGATTCTGCTGGAGCATTTATGGAGCAAATAATTGGCATACAGTTTAATTTTAAAACGTAGATATTTTATGTTTTTAAAAAAAATTGAATTGCCGATACTTAAATTTTTTTTAATTAATTATAAATTAACTAATAACAATAGAGCTGGAGCAATTTCGGATTCTGCTGGAGCATTTAAGGAGCAATTAATTGGCATACAGTTTAATTTAAAAAAGTAGATATTTTATACTTTATTGCAAAATTAAATTTTTGATACTTAATTTTTTTTTAAATTAATTATAAATTAACTAATAACAATAGATCTGGAGCAATTTCGGATTCAGCTGGAGCATTTATGGAGCAATTAATTGACATAAAGTTTAGTTAAAAAAAAGAATGTTCTACGCTAACTTCCATCTGGTTGTTCAAATGACGAAAACTTCATAGTCGCGAAAAAAACTTGTTCACAAAATGTTAAAGTATTTGTCGGATAGAAAGGACGGAAAGGGATTTAACTTTATTTTCCTATTTTTATAAAAACGTAACTAGGATTTTCTCCTGTATCATGGAGGCAGTTTACATACAGTTATGAGTTAGCCCTATTCGTCGCTTATAGGTGTAGATGATAAATGATTCAAAGTCTATGTAAATATTACTGCATTTATTTCCACTTGGTTACAGCTACTTATTCGGTCCGAGGCGAGGGGCTAACTGACGGCCCGGCGTCGAACCCTTACACAGTGATTGCAAAAGGCCAATCATCCAAATCCGGAACAATTATTTCGTAGATTACACAAATACTTGTTCCGTGTGGGATTCGAACCCGCGGACCTCAGCACCGTAACTCACTGCTAAGCTATTGCGCCACTGAGCCGTCAGACTAGTTATTGTTCTGAATATTATCCCCGACATAGTTGTGTCAACGTACTTAAAAATCACAGTAAGTACGTAGTACACAAGAAAAATTTGTGTTACAGTGAAGTAAGCGAATATGGCGCCCCCATATCAGGTTTCTTTTTTAGTCTGGCTGTGTGGTGGTATAGCCTTTTCTCCTACGTTAATAAACATTACATTACATAAATTATACTATTATGTTTATTCATTAATATTATACGTGGTAGAGCCATGCTGCAGCTATATTAGTATAGTATAGTTGTAGCACGAATGGGTCGGCTCGACCGGGGAGGGACCACGCTCTCACAGAATACCAGCGTAAAATGGCAGCTTGACTCTGCTGTGTTTCGTATGGTGAGAGTAGAGAACCGGAAACCCTTTTTACTGGAAACGAGGCATTCCATCTTAGTTCTCACGGGTGACGACGCATCTGCATTTTGATTCTTTATTGAGGATAAATGTTAAAGGGATTATCATAGGAACATTTAATTTGTTTCATTCAAGGTGTTATGGGTGAGCTTATTACATTTTCTGCCATACGTGTAGTGATACGCTGCTGTGTTTTTAAGTATCTAACATATCAAAAAAAATCTTCTAAAATTTAGAGTCTAAATCATATAAATTATTATTTAAAAATCAAATAAATTACTTTATAAGGAGATTACAAGGTTCAATTTTGCACTAATTGCATGTAATTTTTTTTTTTTTAAATGACGAATCAACAATCATAGAAAGTTAATAAAGATAATTTGGTTGCAGTTTCGATACCATTTTTATAAAGAGTAACAAATCACTATTATGAAAAGTCTTACTCATCTGAACATATATTTGTGCTACTGAATATAATGCAAAAACTCAATCACACTTTGGTTAAGTCAGGGATTGAAACAGTGGCACTTGCGGTCACCAGACCAGGGTGCAGATATAATTTATTTAAAATCTAAGTCAAGAGGGGAACTAAACTTTAATAAAATAATATTAATAATATAATTTTATATATTTTTTTTCACAGCAACCGCTTACCATCAATTTGTTTTTAGCAACGCGCTTCGCACGTCCGTGTGCTTTTGTTGACCATGTTAACAGTGAGGTCATTTAATTATGATTAGTAACGCTATGTTGAATTATATGCAAAGTGAGGTGGATGTGGAAAATAGTGTGATTACTGAAAACAGTGAAAATGAGATTACAATGAGCATGGAGGATATTCAGCAGATGTGTAATACTGAAGATAGGAATGACATGTTTTTAGAGAGACCCTGAAAGAGGAGATGGGCGAATAGACATAATATACGCATAGAGGATAGTGTGTGTACGAGAATTCCGGAGGATAAAATTGAGGTGTGTTTGACATGTACAGAAAAACTCCCTAAACAGTTCGGATTAGCAAAAATGTTAAAATCAGAAAGTATTAAAAACGTCACGAAAATTAAATACATTTAAGGTATTGATTCACTTTAATAGCGAAGAAAGCGTTGAGTCTTTTATACAGTGCAAGAGATTTAACGAGAATTGTTTTAAATGCCAAAAAAACTTTAGAAATTAATCAATCATATGGGGTCATAAAAGATATTGATCTAGAATTGAGCGAAGAAGAGATATTACAAGGAATTAATAGCGAAACTTTGATTTTAGCGGTAAAAGGCTAAAGCGAAAGAACACTTACGACGGTCATTGGGAACTGAGCGAATCTGTAAGAATATGTTTTAAAGGGTCATCATTACCGTCATATGTTTACATCTATGACACTAGGGTGAAAGTGAGTCCTTACACTTACCCAGTAACACAATGCTCCCGTTGCTGGCGATTTGGTCACTCGATTAAAATGTACCCTTCTCTAAAAGTAATCTGTCCCAAATGTACAAATAGTCATCCTAACTGTGAAACGACAACTTTCAAATGCAATAACTGTATGGGAAGACACATGGCAATGGCTAAAATTTGTCCTGTTTTCTTGAAGGAGAAACGAATTAGAGAACTCATGGCAGAATTTAACTGTTCTTACAGAAAAGCCCTTATGATATATGTCCCACCATCGCTTCGACCACCGAACATGAAAAATGATCCGCCTCTATTTACACAACCTACATCTGAAAATGAATCCTTGCAACAAGATAAACCGATGCCTGGGTCTAGTGATGTGTATACCTACGCCAGTGTTACGAAAGCAACCCCGGAAAAAACGAAGAAAATTTCGAAGTCAGAGAAACGAAGAAATAGAAGGAAGTCTCCCAAAGAACAGTAAGGAAATATACCTGAAGTGTAACTGAAGTTAGTGAGGAAGAAAGCAGAACGGAAGAAAAACTAAGTGATGAGAGTCGATCTAAATATAAAGAACTAGTGTCTTGGAAATTATTGTTTAAAAAACTAAAAGAAAAGATGTTTGAAGAGGAAAGCAGTTCATGGTAAGACAAGATAAAAGGTTGTGGAAGTATAATATTGGAGGCGTTAATATCATTAGTGTTTCAGTTTATTGCAGATCAGCCTTGTTGCAATTTCATAAAACAGTTATGGACAACAACATCTCAAAATCCCATATAAATGTGCTACAATGGAATGCACAAAGCATTCGACCTAAATGTACAGAGTTGGAAGCGCTATTAAATCAAGAAAAAATACATATTGCTATTATAAGCGAAACTTGGTTAGACCCAGGTAGTAACTTTTGCATTAGTGATTATAATGTCTTTAGAAGGGATCGTGATGACGGATTTGGAGGCGTAGCTATATTGACACATAGATCAGTTAAGGCACAAAAAAGTACTGTTGAACTTCTAAATTCAGAAATTGAGATCCTTCATATTAGAGTTTTAAATTGCAAACATATAGAAAATATATACTCCTTATGCTGCCCACCATCTGCCAGTACCACATTGAGAGATTGGGACCAAATCTTCAATTTAGACAAACGAAAGACTTTAATTGCAGGAGATCTTAATGGCCACCACACTAACTGGTCAACTAGAACGGATTCTCGAGGAGATCAAATTTTGGATTCCATCTTAGAAAACAATTTTGTTTCACTGAATGACGGCACACATACTAGAATTAAACTGGTTAACGGTATAGTACAAAAATCTGCTCCCGACTTATCTTTAGCTTCTCTGGATATAGCTTTGAAGTTCGACTGGATAGTACTAAATGAAAATCTGGGAAGTGACCATTTAATGATTAAGATGAAAACTAATGTTGGCACATCCAATTCCTATAAAAGAAAACGCAATTTTAAAAAGGCGGACTGGTCAAAGTACAAGACATACATAGAGATAGAACTAGAAGGCTTTATATTATCAGATGACCACCAGTCTGCGTATGACGCTTTCATTGATATTATTAATGGGGCAGCCGATAAGTGTATCCCGTTCATCAAAATATGTGAAAACCCTCTTCACCAACAGAAATTTACTCCTAAACCATATTGGAATTCGGATATTTCAAAAGCTGTAGCAGAACGACGTCGAGCACTTGTTGTTTTTAGGAAAAACCCCACACCAATAAATTTAGAAGTACTACATAACAAGGTCAGGTTGGCACAAAAAAATATCCGTAGTAGTAAAGGTAGGTCATGGCAATTTTTTTGTGAAAGCATTGATAGTAGGTCAACTTCAAGCGAAATATGGGCTAAAATGAGATGGCTAAAGGGGTGCAAGACAGCAAAAAGTAATATTCCCCGTAAGCTAGCTGACTCTTTACTATGTAGCTTAGCACCTGATTATGCAGATCCACCGGCTCCTGTGTTTACTAGTGAGAACGCTCATCTATCCTCACCTGTTTCGGTACATGAACTCGCAAACACAATTAAACTGTCCGATACAGCACCTGGGGCAGACAACATTGCATATTCTATGATCAGGAACCTGCCAGATGCTGTCAAAACTATTCTCATATCTTTATACAACAGATTTTTGCTTTCAAGCTTTGTTCCAAGACAATGGAGAGATGTGAAAATAATTCCTATACCGAAACCGAAAACTGACAATATCTCAGATTCAGGTATTAGACCTATTGCCCTGCTATCTTGTCTATGCAAGATATTTCATACAATTATTACGCGCAGACTGGAATGGTACATTGAAAAAAGTAACTATTTATCAGAGGAAACAGTAGGCTTTAGAAGGTCACGATCTTGCTTGGACAATTTGACTAGATTAGTATCACGAATACAAAGTGGTTTTGGTAACGGAAACGTCACTGTAGGATGTTTTGTACACATCGACGGCGCATACAACAATATAAATGTTATAAGTCTTTTAGCTGCGTTAGATAATCTAGGAGTGGGTACCATAATATGTAATTACCTCTATCAATTCTTGCACTTGCGAAGATTATTTATCGAACTAAATAATGAAGAGCCTGTAAGTTGATTTACTGGAACCGGTATAGCACAAGGTGACCCCTTATCTCCGTTATTATTTAACGTAGCAACTATCAATATCTGTAAAAATCTGAATCAAGTATTCATATCTCAATACGCTTATGATTTTGTACTTTATATAAGCCATAAAAATATAATGGATGCAGTTTATATTACTCAAGATGCTTTAGCGGCTTTAAACATTATGATAACAGATATCGGTTTAAACATTTCTCATAGAAAAACCAAAGTTTGCATATTCACAAGAGGTCATTCGAGAAACTCAAACAGTAATAATATTACTTTAAATATCAGTAATGAACATATTGAAAGAGTCGATAATGTTAAGTATTTAGGTATGTGGCTGGACAGGAACTTAAAATGGGGTAGACACATAAATGAATCGAGAGAAAAAATACTTAAATTTTGAAATATCTTTAAAGTGTTAGCAGGTTCCAAATGGGGTGTTCATCCAAAACATTTGAGACGTCTTTATATGACCTTAATTAGAAGCAGATTAGACTACGGTTGTTTTTTATATGATAGCAGTGTAAAAAGTCATTTATACAAACTAGATAAAGTACAGAATCAAGCGATGAGAGTGATAGGCGGATTTATAAGAAGCACCCCTATCCACGTCATGGAAAGTGAACTATGTCTACAACCATTGTCCATTCGTAGACGATACCTTGCTGCAAAATTTTACCTTAAGTCTAGGTCAATTAAAAATAATATAACTATTCGTGTTCTAGAAGAATTAAATAGTCAGTGCCAGGGCGTATACTGGAGGAGAAAGAAAGTTCCATTATTGGTTCAAACTCATAATAAATATTGTAATTTTCCTATCCACTCTGACCACAAACTATTGATTTACTCTCTCAGCGATTGGATTAGTAGATATGAAATATCTTATCACATTAAGACAACCATTGATGGAATGGAACGCCCAAAGAAGCATTTCGATATAAATAGTTTACGTAATTTATGTTGCAACTTCCTAAATAGTAAATACAACACACACTATAAGATTTACACAGATGGATCAAAGGATAAAACAGGATGCGGTGCAGCCTTTGTTGACCAGCAGATGAATATATGTGTAAGATTCAAAATTAGGACTGACGTTTCTATAATGCACTGTGAGCTAATCGCGATTTCCGATGCTTTATCTTATGTTACAACTTTGAATTACAATCAATTTGTAATATTATCCGATGCTAAAAGTGCCCTTTTACATTTGGCTCGTCTACCCTCGAGTATTCGAGGATTTCCGATAGCCTACAGTATCCTAGATGCCATTCGTAAACTCAATTCATTAAATAAGGTGGTATTCATACAATGGATACCTGCTCATACAGGTATCACGGGTAACGAGGAGGCTGATAGAACTGCGAACCAAGCTTTAAGCGACGGTATTACACACAATATATTACCAGTACACAGCGAATTATTACGTGAGGTTAAAATAGATTGTAGGCAGTTATGGCAAGAGTATTTTGATGAATGCTCACTTAGTAAGGGAATATGGTACAAGACAATTCAGTGTCAACCTCCTTGTTACCCATGGTTTGAAAAAGATGAAATAAGCAGGAAGAATGTTGTCGCGCTTTTAAGACTTCGTTCAGGACACATCCTGTCAAATAAGTTCCGATTTCTGATGGGAATATCAGATTCCCCTAACTGCTCAGAGTGTGATATTGTAGAAGATGTGCACCATGTTTTGGCGGAATGTGTTCGGAATGAGGTACATAGGCAAGATATGTCACTTTTGCATAATCACAATGTAGGCATTTGCAATTCTATTCTATCCTCCCCACTTTGTCAAGAGGCCAAAATGCTAATCAAACTTTATTTATATGTAGTATAATATGAGATTAGAAAGATGTAATATTATCCACCTATAAGTGTAATCATCACCGGATTGAATTGCAACATAATATATATTTTTGTCGTTAAATTTAACTTGATTGTATGTAGTTGTATTACTGTCGATATTATTGTGTCTTCATTCGTTAATTTCCTGTTATTATTTGTGTATACTTTACGGGGGTGACATAGTCACTGTGTGACAAAACCCCTTTTTTGAAAATAAAGATTTAAAAAAACCGCTTACCATCAGGTGGACTGTGTGCTCGTTTGTCACCCCATCCTATAAAAAAAATAGTGTTACGAGCTTGGGGTTCGAGACAATTAATAACTGCCGATTGAATTATGAAAATTGATACTTTAATTACGAAACACTAATTACAACTTAAAAACACACTAATAATAAAACACAATTGTACTACTGATCACTTCGAAGTATTCGCTTATATCGCCAATTCAATGCTGACTCGGTCGTGGTCTATACCGGCCTTATATAGGGCCTCAGATAGTTTCCAGAACCTTCTACTGTAGCGACATCTAGAATGTTCGAGTACATATCGGCCCCGAAAAATCTAGAAGGATCTTGACTCCTAGTTCTGCTACTCGACAATAGAGGGCGCTATAGTATGTGCCATATCGATTGAGAAAAACGGACAATGACCTCAGATATGAGCCGAGTGTCAAAAGGCGTAACTTACAAAATCTCAATTTAGATGTGATAACAATATTTAAATATTGATATTATTCCCACTTCTAGGTCAGCACATATGTTTTGTTTTTTTGTTTCTTAAATAATATTGTCTGTGGTTCCTATAAACATAGTAAAATCTTACGGTACATCGCGAAAAATGTGTTATATTTTATATTTCAATTTATGGTAAGTAACGCAGCAATTCATTTAATAACAGTTTCATATTAAAAAAATATTTGAAGCAATATAATCACCATATTGAGCTTTTGCAAATTCATCCCTTTAAAATAAACAAAACGCGCGTTACGTCAGTTCGTTCTAAAAGAAACGTGACAATGGCAGCCAGAGATGCGTCACCTTTTTTGGGCCGGTCCGCCATTTTGTTTTCATTCGTGTTCGGATAGCGCTTGCGTGTGTACGTCTCGGGTAATTCATAGCATTCATTGCATTGTTTTAGTTGAGTTTTTACTGTTAAATTTGTTATATCGTTAAGTTTTTGTTTTTTGAATCTGTTATATTAGTTTTACTGTGACGGTCGTTACTAAATCGACATGAGTTCAGGAGAATTTGGTGAAGGACCCGGTCCTTCAACATCAAGTGGAAAGAGACGTCGCCGACCCATAATAAACGTAGCAGGTACGTACAAATAGGTACAAATGCGACGACGTAGCCTTTCTATTTCTTAAAGCGCTCTTTTTATGTGACCATGTGGTATTTATTTTCTAAAACAATATGTATTTATGTGATGTAGTACTATGGTAGTATATTTTTGTCATTTATTTACAGGCCCATCTTCTGGAGCACCTTTAACGTCACCAGTAAAAAAGAGAAAACCTACCACTTTGTCGGTCGGGGAACAAGAGATTATCATTAATGTATACAAATATGTCAAAAACACCTGGCCCGAAGACGTGTATCCTTCAAACGTTAATATGGTAGAAAAGGTTTCGGAGATCTCAGGAGTCAGCAAGAGCACTATATATCGCGTATTAAGCGTGTATAGAGATTCCCATAAAATACCAGAAAAGGATATAATTAATAAAAGAAAAAAGTCTGTAATTGACAAGTTGGACGATTTTGATAAATCGGCTATAAGAGCGAAAGTGCATCAGTTCTTTCTTGCAGGAGAATTACCGACTTTAGACAAAATTTTGCTCAGTATAAATCAAGATGACCAGTTGCCAAACTTGAGCAAAACTTCCCTGCGACGTGTGTTGCGCCATTTAAAATTCAAATATATAAAGAGAAACAGAAAAAGTGGTCTAATAGATCGCCCAGAGATAGTTCTGTGGCGTACCAGATATTTGAGAGAAATACAAATATTAAGAAACGAGGGACGTAACATTTTTTACCTTGACGAAACATGGATTAACGCAGGTCATACTATGGGAAAGGTATGGGAAGACACCACAATTGAATCTTCTCGTCAATCACGGTTAGAAGGCTACTCTACTGGCGCGAAAGCCCCTTCGGGTAAAGGAAAGCGATTAATAGTTGTACACGTTGGCAATGAAAATGGCTTTTTGGAGGGATGTGATTGGGTATTTGAATCATCATCTACTGGTGACTACCATGAGAGTATGGACGCTCTCCATTTCGAGGACTGGTTTAGAAAAGTAATAGAAAAACTGCAAAGCGGCGATGTCATAGTTATGGATAACGCTAGTTACCACTCCAGACGTTTAGAAAAAACCCCAACAATGTCTTGGCGGAAACAAAATATGCAGGAATGGCTAGAATCTAAACAGATCGCATACGTGCCCTCGGACACAAAGACCCACTTAATGGAAAAAATAAAGGCAGTTAAAGATAACTATCGAAGTTACGTCACCGACGAGATGGCAAAAGAAAAAAGCATCACAGTGGTAAGGTTACCTCCTTATCACTGTGAGCTTAACCCCATTGAACTTGTGTGGGCAGATGTGAAAGGGTACGTTGCACGAAAAAATACAACTTTCAAGTTAAAAGATGTTAAAAATTTACTTAAAGATGGTTTAACTCAAATCACGCCAGATAAATGGAAAAACTGTGTTCAGCATGTCCTTAAGGTTGAACAAAAAATGCGTGGCATGGATGATAGAATTGACCAAACTGCAGATCGCTTTATAATTAATGTTACAGATAGTTCATCAAGTGAAGATACGAGTGATGATTGCACCGAATAAAAATAAAGTTCTTATATAATATTAAAAATAAAGTTTTATCTTTTGCATAAGTACGTACTTATTCGGTGTCGTTATCACTCGAATCTTTATATGTGTTATAAATTAATGTTTTTTGTTGTTAAATGAATAAAGTACTTTATAACAATAGATGATTTTTCTTCTACAGCGATCTTTCACATAACTTTTTAATAATAGTTAATAAATATATATTATATCAATCATTATAAAAAATCATTATAAATAAAGAAAGTACTACATATAAAATGTGCCTATATATTGAAGGTTTGTAACCCCTGGTTAAACGACCGAAAGGTCATTGTCCGTTTTTCTCAATCGATTTGGCACATACTATAGTGGTAACTAGTGTTGCCATGTACAAGACATTAATAGTGGCGCGCAACAATAGCATTCCTTTTATATCTGTATATATTTATATGAAATTGAGAGTCCGTGCGTATAAATGTCTGTCGCCGTGCGATTTTAAAGCGGGAAAATCACAAGGCAATTATTAATGGCGTCTGACGATTGTCGTAATACTACTGGTCGCTTATTTGTCACGCTTGTAAAACCTGTACGTGTTGTCTATTTTTTTAAAACGTTTAAAAAGAACATGTGTGCAGTTCACAGACGGTAAAAGTAAACCCTCAGAAAACGAAGTTCGAGAGAATGAAATGGAGTAGAATAATTATATGATTTATTTTTAAATACGAATCCGCCCCGGCTTCGCACGGGTGATTTTTGGATCTTGACAAAAGCGCCACCTACCGGGTTCGATTATAAATCTAAACCGTACAGGGACCCCACTCAAAAACAAAAAATACATATTTATAATAGTTATAGTTTGAAAATTTGATAATTTTTTTTAATTAACGCCCCCGCAACTCATTACGAGTGGAATTTCGTAAAATCCTTCTTAGCTAACCTCTACTCGGCGAAAGAAATGTTCCTACCAAATTTCAAGTCTCTAGGCCTTATGGTTCCAGAGATATCGTGATGAGTCTGTACATAGGTGGAAATTTCTTATATATATAAACATATGGGTACCAAGTTTAGAAATTATTTTATATTTTATTCTACATACGAGGGCAGCACTGAAAATTTCGGGAATCAAGGAAGTGACACAACATTACTATTTAAAAATGTATTTATTGCTTTTCGAAGTATTCTCCGCGAAATTTGACACATTTTTCCATACGATGGAACCAATCATTGAAGCAACCATTCCATTCGGAAGTTGGGGTCTCGAAAATGGCCGTTTTGTAGGCGTCCACAGCTTCTTCAGGTGATGAAAATCTCTGTCCACGCAATTTATTCTTTATTTTAGGGAAAGTATAGAAATCATTAGGGCTTAGGTCGGGGCTGTACGGCAGATGGTCTAATAATTCTATGTTTTCTTGCTCTAAAAACTCTTTTGCTCTGTGTGCGGTGTGAGAACTCGCATTGTCGTGATGGAGGATGATGCGGCGGTTGCAGTTCTCTTTACGGAGTTCAGAAACGACCTGTGGCAAATAAATGCTAGCATACCATTCTGCATTAACCGTTCTTTGTCCCTGAAGAGGAATAGTCGTAACATGACCGGTTTTGGAGACAAACGTGGCCACCAATTTTCAAACTCAATTTCGAACATCCAAACTCGTGACTGGTTTTTTGTTTCGGGTTTGTACGCGTATATTCAGGATTCGTTACCTGATACGATGTTGTATACAGCATTTGAGGATCCTGCGTGGAATCTTTCGAGAGTTCTGACGCACCAAGTAACGCGAGCCGCTTTTTGCTATTCAAAGAGCGAATGCGGTATCCATCGGGAAAACAACTTTTTTACACCTAATTGTTCATGCAAGATTATTTGTATTTGACTCATGCCAATGTCTAAAGTTGCCTGAATTTCGCGGTATGTCACATGTCGATCTTCCTCAATCAGTTTACGCACAGCATCAACGTTTTCTTGGGTGACTGCAGTTTTTTGACGACCTTGACGGGGATCATCACTGAGCTTGACACGTCCACGTTGAAATTCAGCAAACCAGCGATGAATTGTGGTTTTGGATGGGGCTTCATCACCAAATGCAGAAATCATCCGGTCAACACACTGTTTTTGTGTTAAACCACTTCGAAAGTCATAATAAATCATCGCTCTTGAATTTTCTCGAGTCAATTCCATTTTCTCAACGACTAAACAAGTTTGACAAAACCTTGTGACAAGACCGAGAATCTATTTTTAAATTAATAAATGGTATTCGATTTATAAAACCAAGGACTTTTCAATTAAAAAGATTTTAATATGACAGGAACAGTGGAAATATTCCATTCCCGATACTTTTAGTGCAGCCCTCGTATATTACATTACATATTATACAGACTCCAAAAACTTACAATTTCATCGTCGTAAGTACTATATTATCTAATCAACTTGCTTCATAGATCACATGCATGATTTCTATACATAATAGGAAACAATGTATACTGTATTCCATCTCGTTCTCTCACAGGCTAAATCCTATAGATGTATAAGTTTGTCTATTTTTAAAGTCGCTTTTTCGTTTCATCGAGTTTCAAATCACAACGATTCAAAAAAGTTATCAGGTCAAAGGTCTTGTTATACATGTATCATTAGAAACAGAATCCCTTGTTATACAGTCTTGACCCGGAGCAAAAAGAGGAACTGGTGTTGATCATAGACAAGCTGCTGTCGGACAAAGCGCCACTAGTAGTGGGTTCGGCTGCAATGGCGTTCTCTGAAGTGTGTGGGGACAGGGTTAGTCTCATACATAAGAGTTACAGGTAGTGTTTCAATTTTCAATATTATTTTAATAAAAAAAAAACATGTTTTATATGTGGTAGAGCCACAATGCAGCTTTATTATGGTAGTAGGTAACACGAATGGGTCGGCTCGACCGGGGAACGACCACACTCTCAGAATACCACAATAAAAGTAGCTTAATTCTTCTGTGTTTCGTGTGATTGTAGAGCAACCGGAGACCCCTTTTACTGGAAAAAAGGCATTTTATTCCTCAGGGATGACTAAAATAAAACTAAAATGAACTGAAAATTAGCTCTTACGCTGCTTTCTAGGCGTCCGCTGGCCAAACAGTTTAATATAGTAAATGAACAGTTGGATATTTTTTTTTGAATAAGGGTGATAAACGAGCACACATTGCACCTGATATGAAGTGGATGCTGTGAGCCATAGACATCTACATCTATACCCGATTAAGAATCAAAATGCAGATAACGCATCGTTTGTCACCCTTATTCTATAAAAAAAAATGTCCTTCATACTGAATATTGACCACAACGGCCAGTCTCGTCGGTAACTATCTATCTGTTCAAGACAAGATTATAGTGCCCGAGTGTACGCGCAAGCACAGGTGCACTCCCTATTCCCTCACTCTCATAGTCCGATGGGACGGCAAACCTCACGACCGGACAGAGATCAGGCGCAGGCCCAACAGCTTTACGTGCTTTCCGAGACACTGCCAACTTCCTGACTCTGCGCTACAAATGAGAATTTGTTCACAGAAAACTCAATGACTGATTTTTAGCGGGACCTGGGATTTGAATCCAGGAACTCAAGATCAACAGTAGGGTTTACTATCAATAGAGCAAAGAAATTCTCATTATATCAAAAAGTTAAAGTCGTTGATGCCGTCTTGGTTCTTCGTACCATTATCGGATCCGGAGTACAGTACCACTCGCACTTCCATTGTGGTTGCGTTCTGCATGTTGCCGCCACGTATATCACTATAAGTCGGTGGATTGGGATATATACTATCTTTTTTGAGTCCCGCCGGATGATCACAAAATTGCTGCCGATTCTTGCAGTGATGTGGTAATTCAGGGAATGGAACTTTTTATTCCGTCATCTCTAGTACCCATCGGAGGCAGATCTCAGCCCTGTTTTGGTCCCTCCAGTAAAACTACATTATTTTATATAAGCTACATTATTCAATCCTATTCTTACGTCTTAGGAATGAACGACGGATACTGTAAATAAAAATGTTTGTTAGATAAATAATTATTACGAAAGATAATAACTTTCTTTGGTTCCTTTAGGAAGCTGTGTTCCTTATTGGCTGATGTGGATGAGTGGGGTCAGCTTGCCCTCCTCAATGTCTTAACTGTTTACGCTAAAACTTGCTTCCCGGATCCCAATGAAGAGGTTAGTTTAAAATTACATTATTTACTTAATGTCGACCTCTATTTCAGCTGTGTGTGGTTTGGAGAGTATAGAGATACAGTATAATCAAAGGCTGTGAGGCGTTCCGTCTTAGACCTCACGGGCAACAACGCTTCTGGAAATTCTTAATCGACGATATGGTTCACAGCATTCACTTACTTGACTGTTTGTTCGTTTTATTACCCTAATACTATAAAAATATGCACTTTACGTTTCCAGAACTATTCCAGCGACGACTCCGAAGACAAACCGTTCTACGACTCGGATAGCTCGGGAAGCCCAGGCCGCAAGTCCGCCCCGTCTCCCAGTCTGGACCCGGACTTAAGGTTGCTGCTTAGAGCCGCGAAACCGTTGCTCCAGAGTCGGAACGCCGGCGTAGTGATGGCTGTGGCGCAACTCTTCTATCATTGTGGACCTGGTGAGTCTGGAATTGGGAAACTATAATTCATTATCATCATCTGCATTACCCGTTCTCTTGACAAGTCCACCGATGAACATAGGCCTACCCCAAGGTATGTCACAAAGCACGGTCCTGACTACGTCTATCCATCAACTTCCTGTATTTCTTTCTGGGGTGTTACTGCATATACCTTGAAGAACCGACAACCGATGGGGAAGAAAGGTTCTCGAGTGGCAGAACTAAACTCTAAATCGTCCCGTGGGTATCGTTAAGAGGCGACACAGAGAAACTGATACTGAGATGATGGGCAGCAGCGTCTTCATAATAGCAAACTAGAAAATAAAAACTGTAATTACCAACCTACAACTATGGCAAATATACCCTTTAAAAAGGCAAGCTTGTGGTAGAACCATGCTGCAGCTATATTAATAGTATAGTTGTAGCACGAATAGGTCGGCTCGACCGGGAAGGACCACGCTCTCACAGAATACCAGCAGCTTAATGCTGCTGTGTTTCGTATGGTGAGTGTAGAGAACCGGCGACCCCTTTTACTGGAAAAGAGTCATTCTATCTTAGTCCTCACGGCTGACAACGTATCTGCATTTTAATTCGCAAACGAAGATAGATGTAGATGTCTATGGACCATAGCACTTACCATCAGGTGGACTGTGTGCTCGTTTTTCACCCTTATTCTATAAAAAAAATATTGATGGGCCGTAATGATGACATGTGCAAATGTGAATTATACAATGTAAATAGTAATAATCTCCTCAAGACCGAATTTCTAGCGAGATGGCGAGACTAGCCATCTGCGCGGGGCAGAATTATAGTGCCCGAGAGTGTGCACTCTGTATTCCCTTTCTCTCATAGTCCGATGGGACTGCAATCCGACATGACCGGAGAGGGATCAAGCGCAGAACCAACGACTTTACGTACTTTTCGAGGCCCGGGGTGAAACAACTTTCGGGTCCCGGGCTTCTATTGAGCATTTCTTGACAAAAACACCCAATAGCTGATTTAGTCTCGACCCGAAAACTGATACCAATTGAAAATGACCTGCAGCATCAGCTCCCTAATCAGATCCCTTATCTGAAAGGATCCAATCAAACTGGGATTAGTCTGTTACAGACGTTCTTCCCAGAAACTCCAGGTTGGGTTCGGGGGGTCAACGAGGTGGTCGTGAACCCCGTGAAGGAGTATCACAAGAGAGCGCCTGAAGTCCCTTTCTCAAAAGAAACGGTCAGACGACGAAGAAAACGGGTCTTCTTGTAGCGGTCCCGGTCCGGTCGTCTTGGTTATGCGTGTCTTTTTGGAGTGGACTGTAAATGAATATATATGCGTTATTAGAAGATCCCTCGGGAATGAAACAGCAATTGTTTTCAAAACTGCTCCGTAAGAGTGCAATTACTTTCCCTATCACTTCCCTATATGTTTCCAGGTCCTCATGATCGGCAATCTCGTTTACGACCATCCAATGAGAAAGTCAACATGGTAACTTGGTATACAATGTATAACAGCTTGTTCACACATATTAACGCATTTTTACTGGAAAAGAGGCATTCCAACTTAGTCCTCACGGCTGACAACGCATCTGCATTTTAATTCGCAAACGAAGATAGATTTAAATGTCCATAGGCCACTGCAACCACTTACCATCAGGTGGACTATGTCCTCGTTTGTCACCCTTATTCTATAAAAAAAATTGACATACTTTTGTTGAGTCCATGCCAATACCAAATATTTGTGATAGTATTTAAGTATTTTTTGCATGTCGGCGTGATTTTTATGTATGTTTTCTTTTTCTCTTTGTTTTTGTTATATTAGGATAGAATTAGGATTATTTATACACTGTGTTTCCTCACTGTTGAATGAATACAGGTATCCTCAAAATGTACTTCACCAGTACATTTTCGGTCATTTGCATTGGAGTAGCATCTCAGAATTACTACTTCACAAACCTCTTAGAAGTGAGAGCTTGTAACTAGCAGCTATATAGGACCAGCATCGAAACTCGAAACCTACAATGTCTCTATTCAACTGAGTCAAAACCAGCCTTCGAACCCAGTACCCTTGTCTCAAATCGAACGCTACTAATCTGTGATGAATGCAATTAAGCGCTATTTCTTTCTTATAACAGCTCAAGAACTTCCACCCATTGCGAAAGCCATGATCCGTCTACTCCGGGCTCCAATAGAAGTGCAAAGTGTGGTGCTCAACTCTATCGCAGCACTTACGGTCACGAAACGGGTGAGTAAACTCTTATAATATAACGTTAAAATGTTTTTGGAACGAAGTTCGTTATCGGACGGTACGTATTTGGTGGATGGGGGCTAGACGAGAAAAAGTGTAAGATTTTTCTGTCACGACCCCTTCTGACGTAGTGTAGACGGCCTTGGCGGCTATAAGGAAGCGAGATAGAATAATATCCATCTCTCTCGCACTTTTTCTTATCGTGCCATCAAAGAAATATTATTTTAATAGACGCTAGTAATTCATTTATTTGTATTTGTTAATCAATAATATAATACGTTTTCAATAATAATATACTACGAAAGGTGGAACACTATTGTTCCACGACACTCACGCATGTTTTTTTTTTAATTTTTATAATTAATTTTTAAAATAAGTAAAAAAGGAAATTTTTATCACAGGAGAGGGTGCAACTTTGATCACATTTGTAGTTCCGTTCTAAAAGGTATAGAGAATCAGTCTAATTACAGACTATGAGGCATTCAATCCGAGTTCTTGGAGGTTACA
Organism: Parnassius glacialis; assembly: GCA_033319125.1. Classification (NCBI taxonomy): domain Eukaryota; kingdom Metazoa; phylum Arthropoda; class Insecta; order Lepidoptera; family Papilionidae; genus Parnassius; species Parnassius glacialis. The sequence continues at coordinate 9,857,423 of JAVANC010000028.1, forward strand.
ACGAACTGTACATTTTGTTTGAAGCTGGCCGCATGTGTCCTTTGTCTGCAGGAGTTCATTTTTCACTTAAATTTTATAAAAAAATACATAAAACTGGGTTGATTACTCCTTTTTTTTGAATAAGGGTGATAAACGAGCACACAGCCTACCTCATGGTAACTGAATGCTGTGGCCCATCGACATCTACATTTATCAAAATGCTCCTTTCAGTCGCTCTTTGAACCTTTCCTGAAGTCGTTCTTCATCCGTAACTCGGACCCGACCCACATCAAGCTCCTGAAGCTGGAGATCCTGACGAACCTGGCGACAGAAACCAGCGCTCCAGTGGTCCTACGAGAGTACCAGACCTACGTCACTTCCAACGACAAAGCTTTCGCTGCTGCCACCATACAGGCTATAGGAAGACTAGCAGTGGCTATACACACCGAGACGGAGACCTGCTTGAACGGACTCCTCCATCTGCTGTCCAGTAAGGACGGTGTGTATTCTTTATTTATTTATTCTCCTTCTTCATTACCAGCCCGTAACCAAAGACTGCTATGTATACGACTAGACCTAGAATTTAGAACAAACTCTGTGTCACAGCTGTAGATATCGTAAAAAGGAAAAAATATCGTGAGGTAAATATGCCACCCAGTATTTTCATTTACGACCATCGATCACTAATAAAAACTAGATACACAATCAATGACCAAAAATGTCCTTACCGAACGAGTGTCCAGTCGAATATTTGGGTGCGCTTTTAATTTGTACGTAGCTTTGTGAATACAACGCATTTAAGGTTTAATTTACATTAATGTATATTTATTTCGGTTAGAATTACGTCAAAACAATTGGCGACAGTTTTAGAAAACTTTTGCATGAGATTGTGTATCTAGTTTTTTTTATTAGTGATCGATGTTTACGACAGTTGCTGTTTTGAGACAAATACGAAATAACACACTTATCTGAGATAAAATTCAAATTGCGTTGACAGTGTACGCACATAAATAATGACAAGTTTTCTTCGTAACATTAAACAAAATTAACATTTATAATCTATACATATTTCATTGACAAAGAACTAGTCTTCTCGGCCGCTCGCATTTTACTAATGGATGCCATACACGATCCAGTTTAGTGTTAAGTTTGCAGCGCGCTATCAGTGTGCATGACAAGTCTACTTGAAGTAAAAATTTAATTTCGATTCTGCCAACTTGATCAAGCTTGCAGCGTTATGTAAATTTGAACGTGTGTATGTGCGATCAAGTATGCATGACGGTAGTCGGAGCAAATAAGCGAGAGACGCCATGGTTTCAACTGATGCGGCATTGTGCAAGCTTGACGGCGAACTTGAACGTGAGTGGTCGCTGTGGATGCACTGCAAACTTGACGCCGCTTCAAGCGCGCTGCAAACTTGACGGTAAACTGGATCGTGTATGGCATCCATTAAGGATTGATCGTAACTCAGTGCGCAATGTATTACAGACGGGCCGCAGAGCCCGTCTAGTAGTGCAAATAGAAGTCTTTGCTCGATACAATCCACGCTGGACATTTGTTGCATTGCTGGGAGAATTCGCCATAATCCACCACCATGCAGTTACCCTGCCAAGCGTGCCAGACGGATTCTCGATTGCAGTCCCATATTATAAGTATTATAATGGGTTGGGGAAAAAGTTTCTTCGTATTTTGTTTGTATAAAATTCAAGAAAAATCTCGTTGGTTGTACTGTTTGTATCTGGCTCTTTTTAATATCAATACATATAGGACATTAAGAAAAAGAAAACATAAAAAGTAAAAAACACTTTCCCGCCATTTTTGAATTGTTTTCCTGACCGCCAAAATAAGTGAATCTAACGAAGAAATTCGATACATTCTGAAGTTTTATTACAAGAAAAGGAAAAATGCTACTCAAGCCGCGAAAAACATTTGTTACGTTTATGGCCCTAATAAAGTGTCAGTACGTTTAGTACAAAAATGGTTCAAGCCATATGATATAAAGAGATTGTTGGTTCAAGCGTTTTCAGTCCGGGAATTTTGATGTCAAAGATGCTCGATCTGATCGCCCTCATACGGATAAAGTCGATGCCATTGTCGAAAAAGTGGAGCAAGATTGGCATATTAGTAGTTACGATATAGCCGGAGGATTGAGGATTGACCACAAAACAGTTTTGACCCATTTGAAAAAATCTGGCTATACAAAAAAGTTCGATATTTGGGTACCAAACAAGCTCACTGAAAGAAACCTAATGATTCGTGTACTCATTTGCGATTCTCTATTGAAACCTAATGAAACCGAACCATTTTTGAAAAGAGTGATCAAAGGTGATGAAAAGTGGATCACCTACGACAAAAAGTAAAGTAAAGTTACAGCCTATACGTCCCACTGCTGGGCACAGGCCTCCTCTCATTTCTGAGAGGGTTTTAGGGCAAGGAAATGTCCGCCGCGCTGCCCCAATGCGTGTTGGCGAACTTCACATGTCTTCGAAATTTTTTTTCTTTTTCTCAGACATGCAGGTTTCCTCACGATGTTTTCCTTCACCGCCGAGCACGTGGTAAATCAGCACTTAAAATTGCAATTAACAATTCCATTGGTGCCGGCGGGGATCGAACCCGGGTTGCTCGCGTATTGTGAAATTTACCGCGAGTGCTAACCATCTGAGCTACCACGGCTCACCACGGCGGCACGGCTACCTACGACAAGAACGTACGAAAAAGATCATGGTCAAAGGCTAGTCAAGCTCCACACACTGTAGCGAAACCCGGATTAACACGCAATAAGGTGATGCTGTGTGTATGGTGGAATTGGAAGGGCATCGTTTATTGTAAGTTTTTACCACCGGGCTAAGCCATCGACTTTGATCTCTACTGACAACAAGTAATTAGACTCAAGCAAGAGATTGAGAAAAAACAGCCGGGATTGATCAACAGAAAAGGAGTGGTCTTTCATCACGATAACGCCAGACCACATACATCTTCGGCCACTCAGCAAAAATTGAGAGAGCTTGATTGGAAAGTGTTAATGCATCCACCATATAGTCCTGACCTTGCACCCTTAGATTTTCACCTGTTTCGGTCTCTTCAGAATTCTTTGGGTAGTGTTAACATCAAAAGAGGACTATCAAGACTATTTGTCGCATTTTTTGATTAAAAATCCCAAGCTTTCTGTAGCAACGGAATTATGCCACTACCTATAAGAAGGCAACAAGTTATCGAACAAATTTACATATTTATATGTATGTATATATATATATATATATATATATATATATTATTTCTTTTATAGGAGAGGTGGCAAACGAGCATGCGGCTCACCTGATGGACATGCATGCAACACCAGGGAGGGAATTGCAGATGCGTTGCCAGCCTTTTAAAAAGGAGTAGGCTTTTTTCTTGAAGGTCCCTAAGTCGTATCGGTCCGGAAAAATCGCTGATGGTAATTGATTCCATAAGGAAGGTGTGCGAGGAAGAAAACAATATAATTAATATATAATAATAATGTAATGTAATAATGAATATAATAATTAAATGTATTTAAATTTTGAAAAAAATGTCTTGAATTTGTATATAAAATACGAAGAAACTATTTCCCCGATCTTATATATTACAAGATGTTATGTTAATGTTATTTGGTAGAAGTTTGTTTTTTTTTCAAAATTTACAATAGTCAAATTAAAAAGAATACTGTGTTATCTACTAAAAAAATAAACATATTAAAGTCATACAGAGAGTGGCGACGTCGCGGTGGGTTGTTGGTCTAGCGCCTAATTTCTCTCCGGTCGTGTCGGGTTATCGTCCCTTTGAACTATGAGAGTGTAAGAATGGAGAATCTGCTTATGCTTGTGTATGCTTTCGTGTACTAATTTGTTCTACGTAGATGATGTTTCCGCCGCGATTGGCTGCAGTAATGGAAATTCGGTCTGGAGTTGTATTATGGTTTGTAACACGTATAGATCGGCTCGACCAGGGTAGGTCCACGCTCTCATATAATACCAGCTTAAAATAGTAGCCTAATACTGCTGTTTCGTATGGTGAGGGTAGTGAACCGGAGGCTCTTATTAGTAGAAATGAGGCATTTCATTCTAGTCCTTAAGGGTGATAACGTATCTACATTTTGATTTTTAATTGTAGAGAGATGTTGGTGTCTATGGGCCATAGCCTCCACCTATTAGGTTGGCTGTGTTTTCGTTTGTCACTCTTATTTTATAAAGCAAAATTTATTTAATAAGAGTTCAATATGAAACTTTTTTCCTTGTTTTTTCTTGTTTTAATCAGTGTGTCACTCAGCTGATATCGTAAACCTAAACTCCATCATAAGATATGTTTATTAATAAGATCATAACTTCAATATTGTACTCGAGTGCGTGTACTTGAGTTGAGTAACGTTTATTATAATTAATACGGGCCTAAAAGTATTGTAGTAAGTGTGGGTGATGGTGTGATGGTGTGATGGTGTGATGGTGGTGTGGTGTGGTGTTGCAGAGTGGGTGGTGTGCGAGGCGGTGGTGGTGGTGAAGCGCGTGGTGGGCGGCGGCGCCAGCTCGGCCGCGCCCGCCGTGTCGCGCGCCGCCAAGCTGCTGCGCGCCGACAGGTCCCGACACACACACACACACTACTCACTACTCGCACCAACACAAACCAAACACACATACACATCTATACAAATTAATTAAATACAAGTTTCTGTTTGTAATGTCAAAATAACAGCTTTTCACTACATGCATATTAAGATATTGTGTTGCCACTCTGGCGTTGCGCCACAGACAAAACGCACCAAAGCCTAAATCCAAAGAAATTTAAGTAGTAGTAGTAATAGACCGGACATCAGCTGCAAAATTGTCGTCTGTAACTTATGTCCTATAGAATATATCTCCGTTAGTCTTAGTGACATCGTCAAAAAGTCAAGACCCATTCTTTTCATATCTTTAAAAAATATTTTAAAGAAAATATGCCGGGTTGTGCATTAAGATATTGTAAGTCACGATATGGAGCAAAAAATGAACATGATTTCAGTTTATTATCGTAAATATAACATATTTTTACCGAACAATCTTTAAATTTTATTATTTCTAGTAGATTGTTCTAGAACATTTATTTTTATCGTAATAAGCGCCCTCTGTTATCCAGTAAACGTCAGTATTTAGTGATGAAAGTCATGATAAATAGATTTATACAATAAAACAATCATGTATATTCTCTATTATTATATCGAAAAGCATTTCAAACTTAGTAATCTTCAACAACATTATCGATACTTTGATATCGAAACGGTAACTGTTACGGCCAGCAGATGCTTATCCCAGGAGTAGGGTCCTCCGCGGCCCATAGACGAAGAACCTACAAGCAGGTGCAGGTCGGGCGTCCTAACGCCAAGGTGGAAAGTTTCTAATTACAATAAACAATCAGGGGGGAGCGTTCTATTCTAATAAAGGGAGCTTACTTACCTCTATCCAAGGCGACTGGTCCCTCAGGATTCGGTCAGGTCGCATGTGGATGTATAGTGCTAGGAAAGTAAGGGTCAGTGATGTGTATCTGGGTGTGGCTGGTAGTGTTATTGACCTTATTAGACCGTTACCATCTGCAGCAGTTCGGACCTCCGCACCGCTCCCACTGCTCTCCGTCCACAGTCACTTTCTTCGTTTCTACGATGACAGTCCCTTCACTCTGTCGTACGATTAACTACCTTACAGAAGCCACTAACTCTCGTTTGTTATAAAGCTTAACACGCGAGACCGGATTAACGGTCACTACCGTTTTGCGTGGCCACAGTTATTTCTAGAATATCAAATACCGCACTAGTAACTAATACAGTCAAATCCACTTATACGGACTCAGCGTTAAACCTAAAAGTCCCGGGTGAAGCTCTCAGCAAGGAATACGCGCTACAATTCCCAGTCAGTATATTTACTATACGTGCCTATCATTACGAGTTCCCGACAAAATGGACCGCGTGCTATCTATCGCAGCGATGAATTTGGACTGGCTTGTCCTTGCGTGTCCTCAACACGACGAGACGTCAAAACCGGTATCGTAGAGGCGCGCGCGCCCTCTGACGTCAATTATTAACATTAGCGCTTGGCGCGAACAGTAACATTCCTAAAACGACGTTATATTTATTAGCATCACCTACTGGGGAATAGCTAAAATGTTGTCTTAATAAATGCTTAGCGTTGTTTTGCTATTTTCAGCTAGAGGGTGCCACACGCGCACTAGCTTAAAGTTTTTGTATATAAATGGTCCTAATGCCCGCCCTATAGTATACCTATATATTTAAATCTCTTTGCCTAAATCGCACTATCAAAGTTAAAACAGTTCTGTACTAACACATGGAGTATTGGTCGCTAAAGTATATACAGTAGTTATAACAGAAAAAAAACAATTTTTATAATTTTTGTCTGTCTGTCTATTTATTCCGCCTAATCTTCGAAATGACTGGACTGATTTTAATGGAATTTTCTCTGGCAGATAGCTGATTTTATAAGGAATACCTTAGGCTACTTTTATTTTCGAAAAACAATTAGGGTTCTGCACAAAAAATTTGAAACCCATGAAATTCAACCGTAATTAATTCCACACAGATGAAATTGCAGGAAACAGCTAGTAGAAAGTAAACATATATACGTGGTAGAGCGACGCTACAACTGTGTTATGATTGCCAATATGTCACCTCAACCGAGGAATTACCAACGTGAAATATCAGCTTATTATTGCCGTGTTTCGTATGGTGAGTGTATACACCCAGACCGAAAACCCTTTTTGCTGAAAACGAGGCATTCCATCTTAGTTTTCAAACGACAATAATGTGCATTTTATTCTTAGCCGAGGATGGATGTAAATGTATGTGCCGCAGCGCATCCACTTACAATCGTATTAACTGTGTGCTCGTTTGTCACTCTTCCTATGTATAAAAACAAGAGGAAAAGATACTGAAATGAATCGATAAATATGTATGCGCATACACGAAACTAACGTATAAACCCTTACACTCACCAAGCTGTTGCTCTCTAACGGATTGTGTGATTATGTTTTTTTTTTATAGAAATGGAAATGACAAACGAGCACACAGTCCATATGATGGTAACTGGATGCTGTGGCCTATAGATATCTACATCATGGCTCTACGACGTAAAACACTGATACACGTACAAATATAATTTACATATATCATGCTTTTATATAAACACACACAAGTACACAAAAATTAATACAAAGTATACACTTGCTTAACAGTTTCCCTGTCCGCGAATCAGGCACGATAGTTAAACAATCAAAATGTTCATATATGATTCATGGGACAGGGAAAGACTTGAAGTCCACTGCTGAACTTTTTCCAAGAATTCTCCCACGTTGGACAATGGACATGATGCTCATCATCACCAGTATCTATGAAATTAGAGTTCAGAGTTTTGCGTTTGCCAGTAAAACACTGCCACTCGAGAACTTCTCTTTCCAATCATTGAACATTTGTCCAGTATAGTTATGCCGTTCAGAAAATGCGTTCCTGATACCTATCAGTTAGTCACGACTAGTGATGGGCACAATATAACACTGAGTTCGTTACCGTTCCTCCAAAATGAACCGCCGCGTTATTTTTAAGATTATTTTCATTTTAAATTGGCGGAATCATTTAAAATTTATATTTTAGTAATTTAAGTGGAAACCAAAAAAAGGTAATATTAATATAATAAAATTGTTTTATTTATTATTTGTTACAAAGTTACAATCTGTATTTCTATGCAATAAAGTACATTGAATTGAATGTGCGTACAGAATATTAATCAGACTCCGATTCGCTTGAGGAGGTGGTGTCTTAATCATCATCTTCGCCTACATGTATAATTATATTATTATCAATAACAGAATCAATCCTGATATCTCGGTCAAAATGTTCCACAATCAGGTTTTTAGTCTTCTCAACAACCTTTGCCCAGTCATCTCTTGTGACTTCCCCGCAGGCTTCTTTTAATAGGGTCATCATCTTTTTCGTGCTGAATAGCGGGGAAGTATTGTGGCGGGCGGCGTAACCTTTTATTTGAGCCCAGATTAGCTCAATCGCGTTATATTGGCAATGATACGGTGGAATTCTTAGAACGCGATGACCGTACACCAGAGCAAGTTCATCGATTTCGTATCGCACATTTGCCGCTTTATTTTCTTTAACTAATTTAATTAGCACTGGTTTTAGCATCTGCATATTTGCGTCAATGCCTTTTGCTTGTAACTAAGCCACCATTTCTTCTTTTTTATTAGCTTGGGTAGGTGGTTTCTGTATTTGAACCGAGTGATAGGAGGCATTATCCATGAATATTACAGAAGGCTTTGGTAGGCTGGGCAAAAGCACGTTTTGGAACCACTCTTTAAATGTAGTGGCATTCATTTCCTCGTGGTAGTCATTTGTGGTTTTTGATTGAAATGACAGTAACGCGTTCTCCATAACGCGTTACTGGCATTTGGGGTTACCATTTTCAACCTAAATATAAAAATGCTACTTTCTTTCGCGCGTTCGGTTTGGTCGTAGTTTTATTTTTATATTTAATAAAAGTTATCTTATAGTCCATTATTTTCAAATTCTTAAAAAGAAAAACAAAACGTATTATTTTATAAAGTATAACTGTATAAGAACAGATTACGATACTGTTATTGCCTGTTATTGTTAGTACAGCACTACAAATATAAAGCGCTGACATAACCTTGTAATAGCGCAGTATAGATTTAGAAAAATATTGTTTACCAAGTTATTTGACACTCAGTTTGGCACAAAATTATAACATTCACTGATTATTGATATAATAATGTTGTTTTAATGCTCATCAATTGTTAAAACGGTAAACATCCAGCAAAAATATTTTTATCGTAACTGCAACGCCATTACAAAGTTATGTCGTTAGTTCAATCGCGACGTGTCAGGAACGCATTCTCTGAACGGCCGAACTTATAGTTATATATAATTTAAGCTGAATGTATACATGTAAAGGTCTTTTTCTTTCATAACCTTTACTGATCCACTTCCGAATTATAATTTATTTTAAAAATTAAATTCCAATGTGTTGGCTGACACGAAAATAAATAATTTTTAAATAACTCGTATTGTTTTTCTTCTGTATATTTTTTATTGTTTCTTCGATATATTTTTTTCATTAACCGTGTAGTGGTGGTGAAAGAATGTCCACTACACCATATCTTCCTGTGGGTGTCGTAAGAGGGGTCTTAAGAACCAACACAAGGACATCTGGAAGAAGAGATAGACTAATTGCGCTGGGATATTAAAGGATTATCTGAGGTCTGAAGAGAGGGGCAGGACACGATAAATCTCGAATCCGGCAACTTTTTCTACGGGGGCGACACTGAAAGTTTTTAGAACTGGCCACTTGTAAACGATATAATGAAACAATAAGTTCAAATTTTGAAAATGGAACTCTTTACCAATATTATTGTGTATGTTCAATTTTATTAATTTGTCATTTGTTTACGATTTGGCGGCAAATTGAAAATTTTCTGTATCACGTCAACATGAATTTAACGCGAGAAAATTTTCGTACAATGATTTTTTATGACTTTCGATGTCATTTAAGTCAACAAGAAAGTTATAATAGACTTCGATTGGCCTTTCACGATGAAGCCCCATTTCGTGCCACTGTTTACAACTGTTTAATGAGTTTAAACGTGGTCGCACTAATCTCACCGATGATCTGCGTGAAGGACGGCCTTCTACGGCGAAGACTGAAGATAACATCAGTGTAGTGCGGCGTATGTTAGAGATTGACAAAACAGTGACTTATCAGCAGATTCGGACAAGCTTAGGCATCGGTATGAGTCAAGCGCACAAAATCCTCCATGAACATTCAGCGGTCTGGCAGCTTTGTGCCCGGTGAATACCTCATAATTTTATAGAGGCCCAAAAACTTCCTCGTGTTGATTGGTGTCGTGTAATGGTTCAAAGATTTAACGGAGGTGACTCAAATGCTTTGTTCGACATGCTTGTGGGTGACGAAAGCTGGATTTATTGTAATGATCCTAAAAGTAAGAGACAATCTGCTGTTTGGGTGTTTCCTTCCGAGGAGTTGCCAGCTAAAGTCAAGAGAGGTCGATGCGTGTGAAAAAAAATGGTGGCCTCGTTCTTCGGAAGGACAGGTCATTACGCAACAATTGTTTTAGAGGATTAAAAAACAGTTACTACAGAGTGGTACACTAACAATTGTTTGTCACTTGTCTTGGAAAAAGTTCGGGAGAAACGAACTCGCAGTAGGATCCTCCTTCACCCCGACAACGCCTCGTCGCACACCGCCGAGAAAAGAATCGACTACTTGGCGACGTCAGACGTGGAATTACTGGGTCACCCACCCTATAGCCCCGACCGACCGACCTTGCAATTTTTATTTATTTCCGAAAATAAATTCGAGGAAAACGTTTTATGGACGCCGAGGAAGCAGTGGCTGCGTTTCAAAATGCCGTTGAAGAGACCCCTAAGGACGAATGGGCAAAGTGCTTTTCTCAGTGGTTCCATCGGATGCATGAATGTATTGATGTAAATGGACACTATTTTGAAAAGACATGATAAAACTAATAATTTGCTAGTTTGTTATGTTTTTGATTTTCTAAGAACTTTTAGTGTCACCCTCGTATCACCGGGAGGGCGACATCTGTCCCAAGAAGGTGTCAGATTTATTGTCCTCAAGTCTCTCGTTAACAACGTTGTAAAGTTTGAGAGCATGTCGACGAGAGTTGCGTACATTAACCCTTTCGCTGTCCCGTGCACTACATATAGGTCATTGCTATTGTCTTACTAATGTGTCTGTTACCTGTATTGATTGAAGGTCATACAGATTTACGCACCAACCTCGGCACATCACGATGAGGAGGTCTACCTCCTCTAGGAAATGTATGAGGATATCTCTAGAGCCATGCATTCCGATTTCCGAAAAGGCTTTAGCACCATAAACCACATACGTACCCTTCGTCAAATTGTACAGAAAACGGAAGAATACAATCTGTGACTTGGTCTTGTGTATGTAGACTTTGAAAAAGCCTTTGATTACGTCGAAATATGAGTGGTGCTACTGTCCCTTCTGCGGTGACATGTTAACTGTCGGTATATCGAAGTGCTGAAGTGTTTGTTCAATAAGGTTACGATGGCTAGCCGCGCACAGAGCCATAATATGAAGCATCCAATTGCAGGGAGGTGTAAGACAGGATGACGTTATATCCCCGAAACTTTTCACCGCTGCATTGGGGAATGTATTCTAGCTACTGGACTGAAAAAGATCTGGTATTTACATCAATGGCGAGTACATCACTCACCTTCGATTAGCCGAAGATATAGTCCTTATGACGGAATCGCTGGAGACTCTGGGCAAGAAGATATAAGATAGAAGAGGTGTTAAGATGAACATGGACAAAACATCTTGTGTAACGTCCATGTCACATCTATGCCGGTAGTTGTTGGGAGCACTGAGCTCGAAGTTGTTAACGAGGATGTATGTTTACCTGGGACAAATAGTCCGACTATGTAAATTTAACTTCGACCCAGAGGTCAATCGACGGATTCAACTAGGCTGGGCATCGTTCGGGAGATTACGACACATCTTCTCGTCAGATATACCTTAAAATTTGAAAACGAGATTGTACAAACAGTGCGTTTCCAGTTATGATTTATGGATCTGAGACGTGTTTCTTCACTGCTGACCATATGAGGAAGCTCAAGGTTGCTCAGCGAGCTATGGAGAGGGCTATGCTCGTGGTTTCTCTGCGTGCTTAAATTAGAAATGAGGATATTGACAGTAGAACCAGATTAACCGACATATCCCAAGGGATTAGTAAGCTGAAGTGGCAATGGGCCGGCCATATAGCTCCGAACCGACAATTGATGGGGAAGAAAGGTGGCAGCCTCGTACCGGTAGGCGAAGTGTTGGGTAGTTCTCCACTAGATAGAGTTACAACCTGGTAAGACATGTGGATGTAACTGGCTCAGGTCCGTGCTTTGTGGCATTACTTGGGGGAGGCCTATGTTCATCATTGGACTTGTGAAGAGTTGTAATGAAGATGATGATCATCATCATATAATATATGTATGTGTGTGTTGTAAATGCATCCCTATCGTATATAAACACGTGTGGTGGTGGATGCAGGCTGGCGGGCAACGCGCGTGCAGCGGCCGTGTGGCTGGTGGCGGAGCACGGCGCGTCGCACCCGCGCGCCGCCGCCGTGCTGGCGCACATGGCCGCCGCCTTCGCGCAACAGGTCACCACACACCACGCATGTCCCACCACACATGTCCCTCCACACATGTCCCACCACACATGTCCCTCCACACATGTCCCACCACACATGTCCGCCACCTTCCTCCAAACACGTCCACAGCTTACACTTGAGTCTTGATTCTCCAAATCCCAGTTTTAACACGTAACCTAACGCAAATTCCCCAAATTAGCACGATTAACTTAAAATATTTTACATTTCCAGCATAAGCGCGTAAACTAATTGACGTCCCCAACTTTAAAAAAATACAAGCTTACGTTTCCAACATTAACACATAAACTTGCTTAGGTTCATAACATTAACTTGTAAACTAGCCCAGGTTCCCAACATTTACCAGCTCTGGTTCTCAGAATTAACACCTAAAGTAACTCAATTTCCCAGTATTAACACGTAAACAAGCTCAGGTTCATAGCATTAACTTGTAAACTAGCCCAGGTTCCCAATATTTACATGTGAACTAGCTCAGGTTCTCAGAATTAACATCTAAACTAACTCAGGTTCCCAGTATTAATACGTAAACAAGCTCAGGTTCATAGCATTAACCTGTAAACTAGCCCAGGTTCCCAATATTTACATGAATGCTGCTTCTCTTCACAAGTTTCTGAAATTAGGGTTCATTTAGATGGTAGTTTACAATATCATTTGTTTAAGACTGTTTCAAATCAACGACTTTAGAGTACTTATAACTTTCTTTCGTCAATATTCCCGCAAACAAAAGTAAACCTTGATATTTCTACTCACCTATTACACTTTACGCTAAATATAGATACACAAGTTTTTTTTTAGATAGTACATATTATGTACTATTCTTAGTTCTTCAACATACGCCATTCCTCATCCAGGAAGAGCTGGTCAAACTCCAACTGCTATCACTAGCAGTAAAACTGTCCATAACCCAACCGGACACCGTAGCGATGTGCCGCTACGTGCTGTCCCTGGCGCGCTACGACGCCAGCTACGACGTACGCGATCGAGCGCGCTTGCTACGCCGCTTCGTAGACCCGCCCCCTGGTTCCTTGCTACATCAGTACGCGGCTAGCATATTCTGTCCGGACAAGCCGAAGCCGACCATTGAAAGCAGCTTTAAAGGTGGGTTTTTGGAACGTTTTTTATTTCATTTTTATTTTTTCATTTGTGCTTAGAGAAATTGAACTATATCCGTATAGCATTATGATAGTTTTCTTGGCGTAGCATTTTATATTTTACTTTTATAGAAACAGTTATAAAAGACAACAAGTTAAACAACTGTTTAATTTTAGAGAGATTTGTTTTTTATTCTAGTGTCTAATAATTTTCATAAAAGCTTAACGGAAACACAGAGTAGTCATATTATATTTCTCTTGCCAGGAACCAGGTTTCAAATTCACCTAAGTGTTTTTGGAGCTTTATTAAATCCTTTTCGCCGATACGAGATATAATAAAACAACTTGTGACTGCAAACTTATTTGTAACTATTTTAACGGCTATTTTCGCTCCGCGTTTGAGCAAAACATTATTTTGACTTAGTTGTTAAAAGTAGAGAAAATTTATAAATTACAAAAAAATATCAATGACAATAAGGGCGCTGGGTTCAACAACATTCACCCCGATTTTATCAAACCGTGTGCTGAGGAACTTTTATATCCTCTAACAATAATCTATCAAAAGTCTTTGTCCGAAGGTATTTTTTTTTTTGGAAAGAGGCAATAATTACACCAATCCATAACAGTGAGAGCAAAAATAATGTCACCTAGAACAGGCCTATATCTAAGCTTTGTGTTTTTGGAAAACTTTTCAAAAATCGTTACATCTGTTTTAAATGAAACATTGTTTTAGGTGATACCGTGTATAGCGACTTTTCCAAAGCATTTGACAAAATTAACCATAATGTCCTTACATCAAAACTGGAAAAGTTCGGTATATACGGTGATCTTCTTAGGTAGATTAAAGTCTACATTAGTAACAGAAGTTATGCAGTGTTTCTGAAGGGTTTTACTTCTAAGTTTCTGCCCATTTGGTCAGACGTACCCCAAGGCTCACACCTGAGTCCCTTTTTTCATTATATGTTAACGACGTCAGTAATACGCTAATGACACCAATTTTCTTTTTAAGTAATAGTCTCTCGTGAGAATTGCTTGTAAAATTACAGTCCGATTTAGATAATTTTGCAGTTTATATGACCCAAATAAATTTTATTCAATCCAGACAAGTGTCATGTTATCAGTTTTACCCGTAAACATGCTAAATTGAATACGGTTATTATACATTTCACAACAAAATCATAAAAATGGTTAATTAAATCGAAGACCTGGTGACGCTAGTTGGATCATAAGCTTCATTTCAATATTTAGATTAATAATATTTATCTAAATGATACGTTTCACGAACCTTTACAGAGGTACAAAAACATGCGTGAGTGTCGTGGAACACTCGGTTGGAACGGTGTTCCTTTCGTAGTTTTTTTTTAATAATAGTTATGCTATTAAACATTATTATAATATTCCCTTAAAACACTTCTGGTAAGCTTAAAATGCTTGTATTAGAAATGGTCCCCGACAGTAGTCGAATGGAAGATTCGAACCCTAGGCTACTGACCCTTCTAATATATTATTATTGACAAACGTATTATATTATTGATTAACAAATACAAAGTAATGAATTAATAGTGTCTATTAAAATGAAGCGTCATTTAAAATAAAATAATATTTCTTTCATGGCATGATAAGAAAAAATGTAAAGGAGATGGATATTATTCCATCTCTCTTCCAGAGCCTTTCTGCGGCTATGTTATAGTTGTACCACGATTGGGTCGGCTCGACCGGGAAACTAAATAATAATAAAAATAGCAGCTTAATGCTACTGTGTTTCGTATGTTGTTGAAACCAATATGGCAGGTTTGAAAGATGACCTTATCACAAAAATTGATAAGGGCGTGCTTCGATGGTTTGGGCACGTTGAGCGAATGAGTGAAGACCGAATGGTGAAGAAAATATATAGCGCGAAAGTTAATATTAGAAGGTGGCGAGGTAGACCGAGACTAACTTTCGAAGACCATGTGAGCAAATTGCTCGAAGAGGGGAGGGTCAAGAGTACTCGGATACTTAGACGTGCATGTATGAAGAAGATAATGAATCTGAAAGAAGCGAAAGAGGTATGGTAAGGATCGTGACACTTGGCGATCTGTTCTCTCTGGCTACCCCGTCAGGGATTGTGCGTGACGATAAGTAAGTAAGTAAGTTGAAACCATATAGGCCGACTGGCCTTGGCGGCTATAAGGTTTTCTAATCTAGGTTTTTTAGTCACACTACGTCAGAAGGGTCGTGACGATAAAATCATACACTTTTTCTCTCTAGATGTTAGCCCCCATCCGCCAAATTCGTACCGTCCGATAAAGAACTTCGTTCCAAAAAACTTGTTGCAGTCTAGCTTTTTGTATTAGATTTATAGTCACACGTTGTTGCAGTTATATTCTACATTCATGATAGCTAGATGAAATAATCGGTGACGCACGAAGATGGTTGAGACAAGAAGGATTAAATTTGTGAAATATTCATGCCATTTTCAATCCAAATGTCTGGCGTGACGATTATGGCAAATACTCTATTTTGGGAGGCACTTAATTTATTCCGCAAGTAAGGGTCACAAACGAACCCATAGCTCACTGGAAGCTATAAGACAGAAGAAGCACTAAGCATAGCTGATTCAAAGACAGCTTCGAGTTTACGCCCAAATTCCACATTATATATATTTTTTTTATATAGTGTAGTCAAGATTCAAATTTTGACATCATGAGTTTCAACTCCCATTTTTTTTCTGAATTAAGTCCTTAGTGTAATTTGTAGCCCATATACACATGATGTCAATCCTCGATTAAGTTTCGAAACACGATGTGTTGTCAACACTGAAAACCAAAATAGAAAGCCTCGTTACTAGTAGAAAAAAGTCTCCGGTCCGGTCCATGCCAATGAACTGTCATGAGGTACTAAATGTATAAATAAGCGTACCGGTGGGTTCCACAGACCGGCAGCAGTACACGGTGGGCTCGCTGTCGCAGTACCTGGGCAGCGCGGCCGCCGGCTACCGGCCGCTGCCCGCCGCGCCGCGCGCCGCGCTGCCCGCAGCGCTGCGAGACGCGCCCCCCGTAGCGCAGCAAGCGCAGCACGACACGGACACACAGGTGAGACTTGCTGCCCGCAGCGTGCGAGATGCGCCCCCAGCAGCGCAACAAGCGCAGCACGACACGGACACACAGGTGAGACTTGCTGCCCGCAGCGTGCGAGATGCGCCCCCAGCAGCGCAACAAGCGCAGCACGACACGGACACGCAGGTGAGACTTGCTGCCCTCAGCGTGCGAGATGCGCCCCTAGCAGCGCAACAAGGGCAGCACGACACGGACACGCAGGTGAGACTTGCTGCCCGCAGCGTGCGAGATGCGCCCCCAGCAGCGCAACAAGCGCAGCACGACACGGACACGCAGGTGAGACTTGCTGCCCGCAGCGTGCGAGATGCGCCCCCAGCAGCGCAACAAACGCAGCTCGATACGGACACGCAGGCGAGACTTGTAACCCGCAGCGCTGCGAGACGCGCCCCCAGCAGCGCAGCACGACACGGGCACTCAGGTGAGACTTGCTGCAGGCTGCGCTGCCGCATGTTGCTCAAATTACAAGCAGAGACCGACCACGCGAAGGCGGACTACGAACAAGTGAAACGCTGAAAAGCTGTTCCCACCGAGTTGTTACGATAGATAGTCATGTCGTTTAACACTAGGTGTGTTATGTTTTAAAATTTATAGCTGTTCACATGTGACACGACACGATAAACATCCTTCTACGACTTTTCAATTAGAATGTTGCTGTATAATTATACGCGATTTTACGTCATGTCATGCTGAATTTATTGTTTAAAAATATTACTTACACATAGCAGACACCGTTACAGCTATCGTAACCTCGATGATTACTGTAAAATCTTCTGTTTTTTTTTTTTTTTGAGTGTATGATGTTCCTTGGAAAACTTCTGTTCCTGTAACTTAAACCGCATGACTGATTTTGTGAGATATCATTGTAGTCGTCTTCAGCCCCGGATTTCCTCAGGCTAATTTAAATGAAAATAATACCAATAAGATACTCGCCAGTAAAACAATAAGGTGCATATCAGACGAACTTTACTTTTAATAATAACAAGTGTAAAATTATATAAGACGTAAAGGTAATTATATATGTTTTAAATAATAGAAAAACAAGACCTTCTACTCGGAACCAGACAGCGGTGGTTCGGGGTCATCTTCTTCGGGTTCTTCGTCTTCTAGCAGTTCTGAAGAGTCTTCTGATGAGTGAGTATTTTTAAATAAACTCAATGCATAAGTGAAATATTTTGTATCTATTGATATGTAAAACTTGTTAATATATAAAACAAACTTTAGTCGTTGCTTGTTGTTTAATTTGATCATTCCATTGGTGGAGAGAGTGGGAAGGTTTGGCCGTAATCGTCACACTTGGCAACCGGATTGACACCATTGACACTGCTCCCCGTCGCTGGATTTAGTATTTTAATACGAATTGGTTATAGCGACATCTATTGGAACCCAAGGAATCTTTCAGAATTTTCCTCCAGTTTCTTTTGACAAAAACATTTAAAATGCAAACGCCTATAAACGCCTACAAACTTTAATTTTAATGTTGTATATAAAAATGTATTTCCTTTTTGCAGAGACGAAAGCGGCAAAGAGGAGAAAAAGACTGTTAAAGACAACGAGACCAATAATTACAAGTAACTTATTTTTTTTTTGTAGCTATTTTTTAAATAGTGTTATATTATAGTTCTTATTTTATCTTCAAATCCAAGGTGATCATTCAACAATGCTGATCGATCCTGAATCGCACCGATTCGACCATTGATTGATAGCTAACTCCGACTTATTCAAAAACTTGGATAAGTTGGGGTTAACTGGACAGCCCAGTCCCTACTGTCACTATGGGCACTCGAATGTTTGTGATTTCGAGGATAAAACTAAAACTGTACTGTGTATTCGCGAAAATATCATTTTGAAAACTCTCTACTCCAACTTTCCAATTAGGTTTAAATTTTTATCCGACTACCCTCACTTACTTTTTCGAATGTACATTTATGTTTGTTTGTTTGTTTTTTTTTACCTTCTTGTAGTCTTAAAGGCTTGATGGATTTTGTAATAAGCGGACACACAAACACACGCGAGTATCAGTGACGAAAACTCGAGACCCGTTTAACTGATAATAGGGCATTTTATCTCAGTTCTTCTAAAAGCACATTTTAGCTGAGTGCACATTTGTCCGTGCCGTACGCGCCGCATTTACTGATGTCCTCGCACATTTGCACGTACGCGCCGAACGCAAATCTTTTGTCTTGTCTTTTGTATTACGTTTACAGTTTTTTCCAACCACTGCAATGGTGTGAAACGGTACAGTGACATTTATCACTCGGAATCTCTCGGATCGCTATGGGAAAATATTTTGTAATAGCCTGCTTATTGGCAGAAGAAGAAGAAAATAAAATTCGAAGAGGAAGAAGAAGATTCGGGGTAGTATGGAGAATATTATACATTATTTACATACTTATTAGATGAGGATAAACGATTTTTAGATATTTGCATTTGATATACAAGAAATTTCAAGAATTGCTACATATTATACGTGATAGAGCCATGCAGCAGCTATATTAGTAGTATAGTTGTAGCACGAATAGGTCGGCTCGACCGGGGAAGGACCACGCCCTCACAGGATACCAGCGTAAAATGGCAGCTTGACACTGCTGTGTTTCGTATGGTGAGTGTAGAGAACCCTTTTTACTGGAAAGTAGGCATTCCATCTTAGTCCTCACGGTTGACGACGCATCTCCATTTTGATTCTTTATTGAGGATAAATGTAGATGTCTATGTGTCACAGCAACCACTTACCATCAGGTGGACTGTGTGCTCGTTTGTCACCCTATCCTATAAAAAAATACTAAAAACCTATATAAAATATATTTCGAAACTAAAGTCGAAATCACCAGTTTTAGTTGTAACCACCACCACTAAGTTGCCAACATAAGATGTGTCTTATGTTGGCAACTTAGTGGTGAGAACGCATCGCAATATAGGACGTCATCAGCATGCCTCCTTCAATATTCAGATACCTACCGCATTTTATAAAATTCGGCGCGTACGGTGCGGCTGCAATGTGCGAGGTTTCATATGATTTCATACAACGAATTCCAAAATGCGGCGCGTACGGTGCTGACAAATGTGCGTTCAGCTACATGGGGCATAGATTTCTATAACTTATTTTAACCACTGATCGTTACATAATAAATACATAAACAATCACGCCTGTCACCCAGGGGAGTAGGCAGAGACTATGGACTTCCATTTGGCACGATCCTGACACACCTCTCTCGCTTCCTCCACATCCATATACCTACGCATACACGGTTGCCGATTAAAGGTACTCTTGATTTGGCCCATTTTCAATATATCGCCAATTTGGTCGAAAAACTTTCGCCTAGGGCGTCTGTTCCCGACTCTGCCGTTAACATCTGCAACATAAATTTGCTATGTCACTCTTTCAATCGTTTCTGATCGTTACCCACGAAATTACCACTTCCATTACATTCCATCCATCCACTACAACCTAAAGACCACTGCTGAACATAGGCCTTGCCTATAGATAGCCTCATAGGGGGAAATTTATCATAGCTGCCACACTTGTCAGTTGAGGGTTGGCAAACGCAGTTTTATTATTACTTTGACTTGTTATCAGGAAGAAGCTGTTACCTATCTCCTGTTTCAGTTTCCCTTTGACGTCTCTTACACACCCTTGGGTAGTGGATATTCCTAAACCACCACTACAGGGTTAAGCTACCATTTATACATGATATGTTTCTTGTCAGATCGTCCAATTCCGCCACTTCGGACAGCGAGACGGACAGCGACTCTTCGAGTTCGGGCAACAGCAGCTCGGACAAGAGCTCAGCAGAAAGCAGCGACGAACAGCCCAGCAGGACGAAGAAAGAAGAGGTTAACTTCTTCAACATTTTCGCCCTAAAATATTCTTACAAATGAAAAGAGGCCTGTGCCCAGTGAGGGACGTGTATAGGCTGTTACGTTATTTTTCTGCCGACTTCCAAAAAGGAGACGGTACTCAATTCGAGTGTATATTTTTTTTTTGTGTGTTACCTCATAACTTTGTACTGGGTGAACCGATCTCGATGATTCTTTTTTTATATGAAAGCTGATAGTTCTCGTGTGGTCCCATATGAATTTGATCAAGGTCAGAACAATGGTGGTAAGTGGTTGCTGTGGCCCATAGACATCTACATCTATCCTCGTTTGTGAATCAAAATGCAGAAGCGTTGTCACCCGTGAGGACTAAGATGGAATGCCTCTTTTCCAATAAAAAGGATCTCCGGTTCTCTACACTCACCATACGAAACACAGCAGTATCAAGCTGCTATTTTACGCTGGTGTTCTGTGAGAGCGTGGTCTTTCCCCGGTCGAGCCGAGCCATTCGTGCTACAACTATACTATTAATATAGCTGCAGCAAGGCTCTACCTCGTATAAAAACGAAACGTAGATGTCTATGGGACACTGGATCCACTTACCATCAGGTAGACTGTGAGCGTGCTTGTCACCTTATTCTATTAAAATAGGGAAGGCCACAGATGCTAAATAAACTTTCTATTATATAAACTCTTCACAGGAAACTAAACCAGACTCGGAGGTGCAGCAACAGAAAAATAATGAGAAATCCAATCTAGAACTGCTGTTGGAGTTGGACGAAGTGGCGAGCTCCTTGCCCACCATGACGCCTACCTGTGGGGGATTCCTTTCTCCACCAACGACGACGCCTATGCAAGGGATTGGTGATGGTGAGTACTTAATTCACGTAATATTAATAATTGATCAATTTCTATATTGTTTGTTATATTAAAATGGGAATAGTTCTAACTTAGCTCTGTTCTTCGTAACGTTACGCATTTTGAGTGACATGCATCGTTTCCGGCGGTTGAATTGAATTCTACGTAAAAAATAACTTTTAATGATGAATGATAGATGATAGAAAAATTAAAACCCCGACTTCAGATTCATCATCATCATCATCATCATTACAGCCCTTCACAAGTCCACTGCTGAATATAGGCCGCCCCCAAGGAATGCCACAAAGTACAGTCCTGAGCCACCTGCATCCATCGACTTCCAGAATATCTTACCAGGTCGTCACTCCATCTAGTGGGGAGACGCCCTACACTTCGTCCGCCGGTACAAGGCTCTCGAGAACCTTTTTTCCCCATCGGTTATCGGTTCTTCGAGCTTTATGGCTGGCCCATTGCCACTTCACCTTACTAATCCGTTGGGTTATGTTGATCAATCTGGTTCTACTGGGGATATCCTCATTTCTAAGTTTATCACCAGAGAATCTCCGAGCATAGCCCTCTCCATAGCTCGCTGAGCGACCTTGAGCTTCCTCATCCGGCCAGCAGTGAAGGACCACGTCTCAGTTCCATAGGTCATCACTGGCAACACGCACTGGCTGTACAGTCCCGTTTTCAAGTTTTGAGGTATATGTGACGAGAAGATGTGCCTTAATTTCCCGAACGCTGCCCAACCGAGTTGAATCCGTCGATTGACCTCTCGATCAAAGTTTGACTTACCTAGTCGGACTATTTTTCCCAGGTAAACACACTCGTCAACAACTTCGAGCTTAGTGCTCCCAACAACTACCGGCATAGGTGTAACATGGACATTAAACATGATCTTTATTTTGTCCATGTTCATCTTAAGACCTATCCGTTGGGAAACACTATTGAGGTCATTGAGCATAGTGCTTAGGTCCTCCAGCGATTCAGCCATAAGGACTATATCGTCGGCAAACCGAAGGTGAGTGATGTACTTGTCATTGATGTTAATACCGTATCCTTTCCAGTCCAGAAGCTTGAAAACGTCTTCCAATGCAGCGGTGAAGAGTTTCGGGGATATAACGTCACCCTGTCTTACACCTCTCTGCAATTGGATAGGTTTCGTACTCTGTTTTACTCAGATAGCCATCGTAGCCCTACTGTACAAGCACTTCGATATACCGGACTGCAGCACCGCCCAAATTTCGACGGAATCAAAAGCTTTCTCATAGTCTATATACGCCAGACATAGTGGCAAATTGTATTCCTCGGACTTCTGTACAATTTGCTGAAGGGTATGTATGTGGTCTAGTGTGCTAAAGCCTTTTCGGAAACCGGCTTGTTCGGGAGGCTGGAAGTCGTCAAATCTGCGCGCGAGACGATTCGTAATGACTCTCACTCTCTCATTTTTTGTCCAACCGTCGGGGCTCTACCAGGTCAACTTTCTGTGTGGCCGCTTCTGGAAGAAAGAGTTCATTATAAAGAGTCCCTCTTTCTCCATGAAGTTAGCCAACTGCTGGCCTCTTGGGTTCCGTAGCCCTATTCCGAATTTCCCTACTTTCAATTCACCGTTCTCTCTTGTGCCTAGTTTTGCGTTGAAGTCTCCCATTAACACCGTAAGTGGGTTTTGGAGGAATGCATGGCTCTAGAGATATCTTTATACATTTCCTCCACCTCCTCATCGGGGTGTGCCGAGGTTGGTGCGTAAACCTGTATGACATTCAGCGAATACAGTTTGGTGATTCTTAGTATAAGGTACGCAACCCCCGTCGACACACTCCCAATCTGCACAACGTTGTCAACGAGAGACTTGTGGACGGTAAATCCGACACCTTCTTGGGACAGATGGTCGCCCTCCCGTGATAGAACAAGTTACCGGAATCGAGGATTACCGTGTTCTCCCCCTCTCTTCGGACCTCGGATAATCCTATGATATTCTAGCGCAACTTGTCTATCTCTTCTTCCAGCTCCAGGACCTTCTCGTCAGTCCTCAGGGTGCGTTATAAGTTGCCAGGTCGAGTCGTCGTAGGTGGCAACCTACCTCTCCACCGGAGATTCTTAGTACCCCCTGCCCCGCCATTACCATGGTATCCAACGTAGCCAAGAATATCGGGGCCACCGGGGACTGGGGGCCGTCTCTTCGTTACTATCATCATGGGGGGTAGCCTTGGTTGCCACGCTTGGCGAGCGGGTTGGCAACCGCAGTTTTTTTATTGTTGTTTTTCTGTTATCAGAAAAAGATGCTGCTACCCATCCTCTGCCTCAGTTTCCCTCTGTCGCCTCTTACGACACCCACAGGAAGATATGGGGTAGTGGGTATTCTTACCCGCCACTACACGGGGAACTTCAGAATATGAATTTATTTTATTCTTTTTACTTGTTTGTAATCGCCCTTAACTTTTATTAGGTTTTTAATAAGTCACATATTGATATCATCATATTGATATTAAGAAAACCGTAGATCTGTGGGAAATTCCCGTTAAAGTTATTGCATCTAAAACAGATACAATCGCACCTCATTTTCATGATTATTTTAATCTAGTGTTTCCTGATTTAACGATGTAGTGAAGTAATATCTGACACCACCAATTTTAGATCTACATATTTCTGTACTGCCAACTCTTAGTAAAATTCTTGCAAGAAATATTCTTGATCAAATGTAAAAAATGAAATTAAAACAAGTTAAATTTTTAAAAGCTTTTTTTTTTCACCAAATGTAATATACTACGTTTCTGTCATCCGAATTTGAGCTATATTCAAAATTCCAAGGTTTGAGCTCATCGGGAACTAAATTTCACCCGTAATAACAGACAGACAAACAAGAAAGTGACATAATAAAAACTTGGCAAAATCAACTCGGTTTCACAAGTGTACGCTCGTCAATTGAAGCTGATGTTGAGCTAATTAAACAATATCTTCAATGCATGGGAGAATTCACCGGATGCTTTGGGTATATTCTGTGATCTATCCAAGGCCTTCGATTGTGTTCACCATAAGGTTAATCATGAAACTACAACATTATGGTGTAAGAAGTGTTGGTCTTAAATTATTTTTTTCTAATTGAAATAACAGAACGTAAAAAGTTGTTATTAAAGGAATGAATTCTTCGGGGTTAATAGTACAAATGGGAGTGCCTCAGGGTTATATTCACGGTTCCTTTCTGTTTTTTGTCTATATTAATGATTTACTTTACATAAAGCATTTTTCTGACAAGAAACTGCGGAGTAGTTTAACAGATTGTAAAACTGTGTAAATATTTTATTGTGTTAATTAAATAAATAATAATGTTTTATCTAAATTAATAAATTAGTTTAACGTTAATTATTTGTATTTAAATTGCATTAAAAATAAATTCGTGAAATTCATAACTGTAAATGTGAAACATTGAAACACTAATGTAATGTTAAATGGACAGGAATTGTATACAAAGATTAATATTAAGTATTTTAAAAATTCGCAAACAAAATCGTGTCTAAAATATGATATTTGGACACTTACTTTTTTTGTAAGCCAAAACACTGTAAGAAGATTGTACATATCCACTACTTAATAGATCATTTACAAGTACCTGACGTTCTTCATACGTTCATGTATGTTGTATCGAATATTACCTTTTTATTTCTCCTAATAAATATTTCCTGTTTGTGCCGAAAAATAAAATGGTAGTGGCAACAGTGAGTGAATGTGTAGTGGTTGTCGCGCAGCGGACAGCATAGTGCCGGTGGGCGCTCGCTGGGCGGGCGGCGCGGCGCTGGAGCTGGTGTCGCGCGTGCGCTGCGGCGGGCTGGGCGCGCGCCGGCGCTGGCCGCGCACGCCGCACCTGTTCTCGCAGCGCATGTGCGCGCTCGAGATCAGCTTCACCAACCACTCGCCTGCTGATGTCACCAACGTGCGCCTCAACAAGAAGGTCACTGAATCTTTATACGTTATTATTTTAAGTTATCAACCAGAATCTGCTCATAATGCCCTTTTTACCAGGTTTTTATTAACTCGCTTGCGTGTATGTCTGTATGGATCGAATTTATTTGTTTATATATTCATTATATTCCATATTATACTAAGGAATACAAAGGGCGAACTTAATACCATAAGCCATTCTCTACCAATCAAGCAGAGACTGATGAAGGTTTGACTTAGATGTAACAATGAGGAGTAAAAAAAATTAAATAAAAATTATTAAAAAAAAACAATTTAGTAATTAAATTTCAGCTAACTATCCTATGAACTAAAGACTTGAAGTTTCGAACTTAGCTCAGAATTGAATGACAATGTAAGTTGTTACGGCCAACAGCTGCCCCTGCAAATGTCGAATATCCCGGGGCCAATGAGCGGAAGATTCAACGAGCAGCCGCAGGTCGGGCCCATATGGCCACATGGAAATATGTCCTTTCATACTAAACTATATGGGAGAAGGCTAGGAAAATATAATACGTACCTGTTTCCGACTCTAAGATCGCCCCAAGGCCCGGTCAGGCCGTAAGTGGGTGTAAGGTGCATGGCAAATAGTGTTTAGTGATGTGTATGTATCTGAGAACTGGCCCAGATTAGGTGACCGGCAGCGGCCGAGTTCCAGGCTGCCCCACAATACTGCATCACTCCAGCAGGCTTCCCCGCTGGACCATATTTTCTTCATTGTCACTAGTTCAGTCTATTAACTTCATTGTACATTTAACTAACTTAAACGCGCATAATTCCACATTCATCGTAGAATCGATCACGTGATATCCGACACAATAACGGACAGTAGTTCAAAGTTCAACATTCAATGTCCCGGACTCACTTATCACCAAATCACAAATAGGGAACCAACGCGATCTCTTCATGAGTCACACGGTTCAGTGTTAAACACAACTAAGTTCCTTCGTTCGACATCAAACACCACGCCGCGATAAGAATTCAAAATACGCCTCGTTGACACGTAAAACTAACAAACCAGCCAACACACAAAAAAGGGCACTTAACGCGACGGCACAATTACAATGATTTCCAGACAATCAACCGGGGGACGCTCTCGAACAAGGAATGCGCGGTTCGAATCCTAGACCGTATATCTACTCGGCGCGCGCGCGCGAAATTCCGCGTCACCCGAGCAAGTTAAATATTGCAAAATTCACTTCAAACGCAATCACTATATAATTTGCACAATTACTTTCAACGAAGTTAGTAGCGAAGTAACACGCACCAAATCTAACCATCTGGACCCTACACCGGTCGCGTAAATTTCGGCAGCGATAACCGAGATACGCGGATCAACTGCATCGCGGCCAGCGAGCTACTACCAACTACTCTCTCGCCCGACAGCGCCAAAACGCTGGGGAGCCACCTTCCGCTGCCACCACCCCGCCACACGCGTGACACCTGGCACCATCGGCCGATTCTCCAAGTCGAACGTGATTGGGTGCGCCTCAAAATGACCATTTTTGGGCATAAACATAAGTGGATGCGTCAGAGGTCGCTTCCTGCAATTATCTTAAATAATCTGTTTCGCCTTGGGACTTGCATGTTCATGACCTTGTGGGCAAACCCGGTCGACACACTCGCGTCACAGTAGTAGACGCACGCGCACGCGAGTCGCTTCCCGTTTGTCGACGCAGAGAGTCGCGTCCTAACGTCCGCTCAAATGCGCACGCCATTTTGTTCGCGCAACGCACCGCATAGTAAAAGGTTAATCGCTGCCCGCTTGCTGACGAAGCGCGTGTCGCAACAATAAAACCAGTAAACCTGAAGATAACCGCATCGCAGCTGTTGAAGTAACGAGTTAGCCGCGCCGCCCCGCATCCGAAGATCGCAGGTGAGCTTACTTGGTCTTATGAACATGCAATTACCCGCTGGTCCTTCGTATTTATCCACCTTATCTCGAACCAGCCTATACCTGGGGGCCTAAGCTATCGTAGGAAGTAATTTAAAGCCTCCACCGCGTGAGCGCCTTGTGGGCCACACCCACCGCATGGACTATTCTATATATTTCCTGGTCAAACCCGCATACCGTTTCTGGTATTTTTCTCGAGCTGCAGATTCTTACAAAGTGTGTGGTTCGAATCCCGCAATTAAACTAATTAAATAAATTAGCTAGTGGCCCATTTGAGACGCACCCTCCAGTAAGTATATTATAAAAGCATATGTAGCAGTGCCGCACGCGATAGAAATGAAACCTTCAAATGAAGAAAATATATAAAATAAAATCAAAATACTTCACGACAGTCGATTTATTTAATATCATCAATTTCAACCACAAGTGCAGCATAAATATTACAATCCTTATTTTTAGACTAAATTTTAGTATAATAAATCAAAAGAATATTTTCTTTCGAGTCAAGGAGACAGTCGTTTTTGGGCCCACTAGAAATTTTCGCGGATAGCAATGGTATTATATACAAAAAAAAAAGATACCAATTTATTATAAAGATTTTATGAAAATCTACACGTAATCAAGAAATCTGAAAAAAAGAGTTGTTTTGATATTTATGTTTATGTCATTGGTTCAGATAAAGTAATATTAAACACAATTGTAGTAAAGATGTGTCAACTCGGAAGAAATTCGACTCGAGTTAACTTGTGTTGAAATTCACGTAATCGAATACTACTTGATTTACGCAACTCGATTAGGCGGAACAAAGCTGTGTCAGTTTGTAACAAATTATTTTTATATTTGTTCTTCCATCCAAGATAATAATTATTATTACTTAACTTAATAGGTAGTTATATATTATTGTTTGTGCGTATAGACAATCTTCATAAAATAATATCACTTACTTTATGACGTAGCGTAAAGTTACTGTTGTTAATAATTTAACTATCACGAATTATACTTAATCAGCTTATTGACATTACTTAATATATCAATCAATTGCTCGAATTACTAAGTCGAGTTCATTACTAAATTGTAGACAGACACTGCATTGACCGTAATATAAAAATGTGACTCGAGTAGAATTTTGTGACTCAAGTCACTCGGGTTTTATTATGTCACTCTAGGTGGACTCGAATTCTTGAGTTATTTGAATTAACTATTTACAGTCCCTACATCGATTGAAGTTTATCACTCGAGTCGAGAATAGCGATTACCTTACTTAAAGCATTTTTAAGTAGGTACCTTTATTAAATAAGTAATATGTGGCAATATGAAATAAAATACAAATATTTCTTATTTATTTATTTGTAGTATTTCCATGTTTTTATTTACTACAGATATGTGGAGTATTTCAAAATCTATAAACTGCTTTTTGCATATCTTACAAATCGCTTCCATTTTTTAAAATAATGCCACACTGATGATTTTTATTTTGTTGTTTCATTGCTATCATTCATACTTTAAACAAACAAGTACATTTAAATCACCTTTTATGTTATGCACTACTTATACGAAGTAACAAAAAATAAAAACACTGATATCACAATCACGATATTATAAATCAAACTAAGTTCATATTTGACTACAACATGACGGATGCAAGTTTGAATTTGGATGTAACCAGTAACGTCACTCGCGGCGCCTTATACTACAAGTGAATTAGTGAACTGACATCTATCTAGCGATCTCCGAATCTACACGGTGCGGTGCGCCGAGTTTAATTGGTAACTCGAGTGGAAGCGGACTCGAGTAAAATTTATTTTCACTCGAGTACCGAGTTATACAAATTCACTCGATTGAATCGATTGAAAACAGAATACGAGTTACATCACTAGTGTAAGAATTAATTCTGTGGTTACTGGTTAATTGTGGTTATATTCTTTTTTGGTAGCAAAAACATAAAGTTTATAGTTAAGTATAAACATTTTTTACAGTTTGTTTACATTACAAGACAATAAAATATCGTCTAATCGATGCACAAGTGTATGGATACATGGATATACATTATATTCGTCATTGAGTTAGTAACATATACATAACATTACAACGTTAATAACGTTAGTAACATATAATAACATACTGTGGAGGACAGATCTTCTCATATGCCGACGACACTGTGGTTGTTTTCTCCGGTAGTTCTTGGGAAATAGTGCAAAATGTCTCTGAAAAGGGCTTAGCAGTTATTGCTAACTGGCTGAACATTAATCTACTAACCTTAAACGCCACAAAAACTAAATACATGTGCTTTTCTCTCGATCAGAGAACTCAACCGAATGATAAGTTTCGGCTCAAGGTTCATACCTGTGCGAGTCTCAATAACAATAGTTGTTTATGCCCAAGTATTGAAAAAGTTAGCTGCATTAAATACCCAGGTATTATGGTCGATCAAAGGCTCTCCTGGCATACTCAACTTGAAGCGATTATTGGCAGGATACGTAAGCTTATTTGGATCTTTAAAAATCTAAGGTATGTTATGTCTAGTACTTTATTAAGCAAAATTGACATTGTCCTTGCACAGTCCATACTTACATACTGTATTCCTGTGTGGGGTGGTGCAACTAAAACCAAATTTCTTCACTTAGAGAGAAGTCAAAGGTCACTCTTGAAGGTTATGTACTTTAAACCATATAGATACTCAACACATGAACTTTATAAAATGTGTGGACTCTTATCGGTTAGGAAATTATATATTTTGAAACTTCTTCTTCACCTTCACCAAAAACTACCTTTCGACCCCAATAAAGTTAACGTCAATAAAAGACGTATGGAAAAAGTTGCACCATCTCGCGCAGTACGTACTGTCTTTGCTCGACGTCAACTGATATCACGGTCTGCTTACTTATATAATACTTTGAATCGAAAGCTAAATATATACCCTGAAAAGTTATATGAATGTAAAAGGATATTAACTAATTTCTTATCAGATTTAAGTTATGATGAAACGGAGAAACTCATAGATACAATTATGTAAGTTCCATACATCGTAAATTAGGCTCACACACATACCCACACTTACACAACCTCTCTGCACAATGGCTTACCCTGATTCCAAGATTGGAGTCTTAAGGGTTGGTAGAGGGATACACACACACGTCCACTTACATACACATATATACTCTCGCTTTCTCACATTCACACACACACACACACACACACACACACACACTAGTAAAGTTTATTTAGTTTAGCTTAACTTTCTTTTTTGTATTTTTCTTTATTAATTATGTAAGTACTTTTAAGTCTTAAAAACTGTAAAATGGGTTGAAGAGCGAGGCATCCCCAATACGAGTATGGAAATTACTCTCTGGGGCGTCTCAAAAACATGTATATTTAATTTTTGAGAAATAAAAGTATTTATTATTATTATTATTACATATAAATCAATGATATTCGTATCATAATATGGATAATATCATGCAGGTTATGTATTAATATTCCAAACTATGTATTTCTCTTCTACATAATTATGTATGTAATATATGAGTTTAATGGGTCGGCTTTAGTAATCTGCGGCACGATTTAAGTGATCATTTTAGCTTTAGGTGATAGGCAATGATGCTATTGATTACCATCTAGCTGCTTTTTATGCCGGAAATCTTTAGTTTTCGAGATATCGATAATTATAGTTTTGAGATTATATCCATTTAAAAATGATACGAAAACGAAATAACAATATAATTATTAGAGAGTCTGTCACTATGGGGAGGTCAAGGGGGCCTTATCTCAAGCGCCCCCGTGCAATTTCAGCTGCGTCGAAAAATTTAAAATAATTTTCTAATAA
This sequence comes from Parnassius glacialis, assembly GCA_033319125.1. Taxonomy (NCBI): domain Eukaryota; kingdom Metazoa; phylum Arthropoda; class Insecta; order Lepidoptera; family Papilionidae; genus Parnassius; species Parnassius glacialis. Next base: position 9,888,179 of record JAVANC010000028.1, read on the forward strand.
TATTCATAAATCACGAATTAATACTTGAAACTGAACCAAAACTGAACTTTTTTTATAGGAGATGGGGCAAACGAGCATGCAGCTCACCTGATGGTAAGTAACTACCGCCGCCCATGAACAACCGCAACACCAGGGAGGGAATTGCAGATGCGTTACCGGCTTTTTAAAAAGGAGTACGCTCTTTTCTTGAAGGTCCCTAAGTCGTATCGGTCCGGAAAAATCGCCGATGGTAATCGATTCCACAAGGAAGTCGTGCGAGGAAGAAAACATCTTCTAAATCGCATAGTGGTGGACCGCCAATCATCCAGATGGTGTGGATGGTATCGGGAGTTCTGCCGCGATGTGCGTTCGTGAAGTTTGGCGGCTGGGATTTTTTTCATTACAGCCCTTCACAAGTCCACTGCTGAACATAGGCATCCCCCAAAGAATGCCACAAAGCACGGTCCTGAGCCACCTGCATCCATCGACTTCCTGCATGTCTTACCAGGTCGTCACTCCATCTTGTGGGGGGACGCCCTACACTTCGCCTACCGGTACGAGGCTGCCACTCGAGAACCTTTCTTCCCCATCGGTTGCCGGTTCTTCGAGCTATATGGCCGGCCCACTGCCACTTCAGCTTACTAATCCGTTGGGCTATGTCGGTTACTCTGGTTCTACTGCGGATATCCTCATTCCTAAGTTTATCACGCAGTGAAACTCCGAGCATAGCCCTCTCCATAGCTCGCTGAGCGACCTTGAGCTTCCTCATACGGCCAGCAGTGAAGGACCACGTCTCAGTTCCGTAAGTCATCACTGGCAACACGCACTGGTTGTACAATTTTGTTTTAAGGTTTTGAGGTATTTCTGACGAGAAGATGTGTCGTAGCTTCCCGAACACTGCCCAGCCGAGTTGAATCCGTCGATTGACCTCTCGGTCGAAGTTGGACTTACCTAGTCGGACTATTTGTCCCAGGTAAATATACTCGTCAACAACTTCGAGCTTAGTGCTCCCAACAACTACCGGCATAGGTGTGACATGGACATTAAACATAATCTTTGTTTTGTCCATGTTCATCTTAAGACCTATCCGTTGGGAGACACTATTGAGGTCATTGAGCATAGTGCTTAGATCCTCCAGCGATTCTGCCTCTGCAATGTGCGTTCGTGAAAGGAGATGTATGAAATTGGGTTGTTGACATCGTTCGTGACAGTTATATAAAAATATGTAGGTAATATAACGATAAATTATGAGCATAAATAAATGATTTTTATTTCTGTAGTCCTTGGGAAAATCATAAAAACATTATTTTTATAACGAAAGTAAAAAGCTAATGCTTTTGCTTTAGCAAAAACGAAATGTTTTTAAATAACCTTCTGTTCTGTCTATGGCAATAGATAATGAAGGCTATTTTAATAATAAAATAACCTTCCTTACCAAAAAAAAAAACATAATATTGAAACGTTGACTCGAATCTGTAGTTATAAATAATGAATAAAATAATATATTGTGAAAACGATTGAATAGGCTATGTCATTAAATCAAAAAACATTTGAATATTATCCTACACGACTGAATAGGCTGTATGGTTATTGATCATTGCATATTCCGAAGGAGACTTAACTTGGTAACTTCAAGTTTCAGCTTGTCATGCGGCATGCGCATTTGGCATTGTAGCTGTTTTTTTGGATAGATTTCGTGTTTTTACTTTAATGGATTTATTTAACTTGACTCTTGGATTTTCTCTCGGATCACAGGACAGTAGTATGTTGACATATAATGAAAATAATGTGATACTTAAGTTTTGAGAGGAATAGAACAGACAATGTACAGCCTCCGGTTGTTTTTTTAGATGACATTTTATTGATAATTGTAGAAAATAGTTAAATAATTAAAAAAGGTTGAGTTTTATTTTACTTTATATAATAATAACTACAAAACTGCATTCTTTTGTGTTTTTCAATTTATTCAAACAACCTATCACAAGAACGAGTGATTTTACTACATAACCTACAAATCATAAAACAAAATAAAAACAAAAAAACCCCAGGCCTGGCAAAAATATGATTTTTGGATATAACTAGCAAATATTTAAATTTTCAAACTAACACATATTTTAAGTTTGTTCACGCCGGGCCCAAGCTTGTATGGAATCAAGTTCATCTCCTTTGGCGGCTGGGATTAATCCTAACAATTCCTCAGAGCACTCTCCGTGGTAGATGCGAAAGAAAATGCAAAGGATGCAACATCTCTTCGCAGTGCCAATGAATCGAGCCGATCGGAAAGGACTCGGTCGTCGACGATTCGAGCTGCTCTGCGCTGGATGCGGTCAAGTGGAAGGAGCTGGCACTGGGGAGCCCCTGCTCAGAGATGGGAACAGTATTCCATGTGAGGCCGAACCTGCGCCTTGTAAAGTTGCAGGCGGTGTGCCGGCATGAAATACTGTCCCGCTCTGCTGAGCACGCCAAGCCTTTTAGAGGGAAATTTGGCCTTCTCTTCCAAGTGACCACGAAACTGCACGTCACTCGATATGTCGACTCCGGGGATTCCGATACTGGCTGAGGCAAGAAGGGGAGTGCCTTGAAACTGAGGACATACGACAAAGGGGTTCCTTTTAGCGGTAAACGCGCAAACTTGTGTCTTCTGAGGATTAAACTGGACTAGATTTAGTCGCCCCCAATCCGAGACTTTGTTCAGCAAAGACTCGACTTCAGACACAAGTTTGTTCCGGTACTCGGCGACGTTTTCCCGAGAAATATTGGCACGGCCGGTGTATAGAGCATCACCAGTGCTGTCATCCGCATAGCAATGAATGTTACCAGTTAGCAACATATCATTGATATGCAGAAGAAACAGCGTTGGTGATAGCACACAGCCTTGTGGAACACCAGCGTTAATCGGCTTGTAGTCGGAGCATGCACCGTCTACAACGACCTTGATGCTCCGATCTGCAAGGAAGCTGGTGATCCAATCGCACAATTTCTCGGGAAGCCCATAGGAAGGGAGCTTCGAAAGAAGCGCTTTGTGTCAAACCCGATCGAAGGCCTTCGCAATGTCCAAACTAACGGCCAACGCCTCCCCCTTGGACTCTACTGCCTCCGCCCATCTATGGGTCAGGTAGACCAGAAGATCACCAGCTGATCGACCCCGACGAAAACCGTATGTTTTCGTCGATCAGCTGGTCACTAATCAGCTGGTGATCCTCAAGGTACTGGATGAGCTGGCAGTTAATAATGAATTCCATTATTTTGGAGAACAAGGAGGTGATCGCGATAGGCCTATAGTTAGACGGGTCTGAGCGGTCGCCTTTTTTAGGGATCGGGTGGACAAAAGCTGTCTTCCATGAATTCGGGACTACGCCTTGGGAATAGGAGTACTGGAAAAGACGTGTTAGGACCGGTGCCAACTCCGGAGCACACGTCCTCAGCCCAATTGGGGGGATTCCGTCACGCCCACTCGACTTCTGGATGTCCAGCGAGAGAAGTGCTTTGCGAACCGAGCGCTGTGAGAACAGCACATCCGGCATGGAGCACTCACACCGCGGGATGATCGGCGGTGTTTTCCCCCCGTCATCAAGAGTCGAGTTGGACGCAAAAAGGGAGCCTAAAAGATCGGCTTTGTCTTTTGCGTCATGGGCCAGTGAGTCGTCCTCCCTGTGCAGAGATGGTAGTGATGGCTTACAGAAATTCCCTTGGACAGCCTTGGCGAGAGACCAGAATGCACGGGTTCCCGAAGGAAGGCGAACTAGTTTCACGCCAATTCTACCTATGTGCTCTGACTTTGCCTTGGCAATAACTCTTTAGAAGGACCTGGAGGCGTAGTTATACTTCTTTTTTAATGCGCTGGTGTTTACATCCCGAGTCGCCGAAGCCGCAGCCCAGGCTTGATAACACTCCTGCTTACTGCGTAATGCAGTCTTACAGGAGTGACCAAACCAAGGCTAAGATCTGCCTCTGATTGAAACCACAGATGATGGAATAAATAGTTCCATTCCCTGTAGTACCACATGAGTGACAGAGTCAGCAACAGCGCGGGGATCATCCGGTGAGAAGCAAAACCGCCCCCATGGATAGGATGCAAAGAAAGACCGCATTCCGTCCCAATCCGCCGACCTGTAATGCCAAACACGGTGGCAACCTGCAGAACGCAACCGCGAGAGGAGCGTGTTTGGCACCACACTCCGGATCAGACAATGGTCCGAAGAGCCGAGAGGGGCATCGACGGAAACCTGATATCCGTCCGGATGAGAGGTCAGCAGAAGGTCCAACAGGGAAGGTGTAAGTAACCAGTTGTGTCAGACCATATGCCAAAGCAAAGGCATAAACAGATCTCCCCGCATGATCGGTTAAACGTGAACCGAGCCATTCGGCGTGGTGGGCGTTAAATCGCCAAGGATCACGATCTCTGCGGATGGGACCTGTTGTAGCAAGGAATCTGTAGCCATTTGGACGTAGTCGATGATTCGGTCTGTTTCGGCATTACCGCTATGGGACCTCTATAGAGGCACCCGTAGACGCGCGGATGGTCGTCGCTGTCTACGCGTAGCCAAAGGATCGACACGTCCGAACCTTCAAGACTGCCGAGGCGTCGAGAACAGATGTTCTCTCTGACATACACGCAAACTCCAGCCCGAGGCACAAAGGAGTGCTCCAATTTGTACCCCGGGTAGGAGAGATACGAAATATCAGCCGGAGAGGAAACCTGCGTCTCGGTCAGAAAGAGCAAGGCCGGCTTCGCCGTCTCCAGATGGTAGTGGACGGCGTTTAACTTTTGTTGTTGTTGTTGTTTTTATTATTCGCTCGAGAGACCAGGCAAAGGAACTATGCCGTACAGCCTTGTCTTTTTTATTTTGAATATATAGAATTTCACTACTTCACAATATGTTGATGCGTCACATTGTGCAGCCCTTGGGAGATATTGACGGCAACTTGAGCCAGCAGACAGCCGACAGTTGGCGATGGTAGGTGGAAGTAATAAAATATGTTTATTTATTAAAGTAATTATAGAAGTTAACATTTTGGTGTTTTATTGGGTGCTAGAGCGAGCGAAGCGAGCTTGGGATTTAGGGCACCCCGACTCGGACAGGTTAGGTTAGAAGGTCGAGTGAGCGAGCGAAGCGAGCGAACAGACCCCTCCATCCCCTTCGTGGTTATTTGTTTCAAACCATCCAGAAATAGGAGCCCCGCTTTGCGGGACTCCGTCAACCAAGCTTCCCTCAACTACGCCACGTAGAGTAGCGTTGAGCTACCCTCCCCCAACTCTCTCCCCCCACAAATCAGGTTTATATTGTCAAAAACATTACGAAAACATAACCTCAAAATGAAATTTTTAAAAATTTATAAAAAATAAACTAAGCACGTCCGGCAGGAAATTGAAGTGGGGGTGACTCTACATCTCCCCCCTCCTCCCTCGCCCATTCGGCGACCATATATTCATGCCGCAGATTACTAAAGAAATACCAGTTTAATTTCCACCTAGAATTTTAGAGAATCTATAATTTGTGTTGAATAACCTAAAACAAGTGACAATGTATTAAAGTTTTATGTTATTAGTAATATCTAAATTAAATATTAGATAGTTTTCATAAGTATTGTGCCATAGTTAAGCCATTTTATTTGTGTAATGGGTGATATCCTTAAAATTGCTATTGAATTTACAAAAACACTTAGGACTGTAATAAAGCTGATAAACTTCAAACTGCCAGACAAATCACCTTCAGGAGACTTCCATAAGACTGATTATATATTACGTAAATTGAGAAATTACAATATTATATAAAAATCCCATGTATTATATAACTTTGGACCATATCCTGCGACGGAATCAGATTCTTCTATTATGCTTATACTGCTGTGTTGTTAACTGTGCAGAAAGGAATATTATTTTGTCATGAAAAAAACTATATATTTTGCTCCTACATGAAACCAGTGAAAATAAAAAGTTAGACAACTTTTATATAGTCAAATATTGTTGATGTAAATCCGTAATTACTATTTTTGTATTTGATCAACTGGAGCTAATTAATCGTGTATATTTACTATTGTAATCTATAGATAATAAATAAATCGACATGCATTTCATTAAAGTTCTCTAAAATTTGTGGTGGGCCCATTCTCCATACAAAAAGAAACTGTCTCCTTTGCTGTGTATGTATACATGTGTTGCTATACTTTATATGCTGTAATGGATAATGTATACATTATTTCTTAAAACATGCCAAAAATACATATCCGTTAAAGATGTAACAAAACACACTCATGCTCAAATATTCAACGCTACTCAATTTTAAGATGCCGCTAAATCTCGTGCTGTCTCTACCACTTTAACTCAAAGTGACTGTGACACGAGACTTAACGACATCTTAAAATTGAGTAGCGCTGAATATTAGACCATCAGTCTCACTTAAAATATAAATAAATTAAACTCTTAAACACTATAACTTCCTAAATTCTTCTTTACACTATGTTTGAGTAACGAATTCAGAAAAGGAAATTATTTAATTCTTTAAATTCGGTTATTACTTTTTTTATATCATAGGGTGACAAACGAGCACACAGTCCACCTGATGGTAAGTGGTTGCTGTGACCTATAGACATCCACATCTATCCTCAAAAAAGAATCAAAATGCAGATGCGTTGCCACTAGGCTTGCCAATCGTCCCGTATTTTCCGGGACGTCCCGCTTCTGGGTAAATATTGGACCGTCCCGCCGTAACCCCTTGCGGGACGCCTTTTGTCCCGGAAATCGGTGCTTATATGATATTAGTATCTATCTCGTACCAACTTCACCTTAGTCGATTGTATTTCGATACCATTTTCAAATGCATCAGCAGAGAGAGTATTTTCTCTCTGTGGAAACGCATGGACAGACAGCAAAAATAAGCTGTTTGTTGACCATGTCAAGGCTGAACTACAAATTAACATTAATTTTGATCAAAAATGTAGTAAATTTTATAACCAATGTGTTTTTTTTTTCTCTAACCAATTTGTATGTGGTGTGTTGTGTCCCGCGCAATATACCCAAGTCCCGGATGTCCAGCTGGGTAGTCCCGGAAATGCCTTTTTGGAGTTGGCAAGCCTAGTTGCCACCTTGAGGACCAAGATGGAATGCCTCTTTTCCAGTAAAAAGGGTCTCCGGTTCCCTACACTCACCATAGCCGACCGATCTTAAACTCAAAGCAGCAACCAGAATATCGTCTAAACAAATTGTTTAAACGACATTTTAGTTTTAATAAATCATATTATTTTATTTTATTAAAAACTTTATTACCTACTTTGGTAGCCTTAGGGTTGGAGTTTTTTCTCAAAATTTACATGTGACCATTTCTGAATTTCCAAAATCGGTTTACAATTGACGAAGATATCTCGTAACATACATATAAAAAAATCGAGGAGTGCCTGTATTTTAGACCCGACTGTGTGTTTTACGTGAACACGTGTACGTAACGAAACGACCTCAAAGTGGCGGCGCTCCCACCCCCGGCGCTCGCGATATGTCACAGTCCTCACAATCAACGTAACGAATTCTTTAATCCTTTAGCTATCGAGTGGTGTAATTAAATTTTGTACTTAGATGTTAGATATGTAACTGCAACACAAAACTATATCCCTCGATTTTATTATCATCAGTTTTCCGAATTACCTCACACTATGGAAGCAAATTTAAAGACGTCGCTTCAAAACATAGTCGGCTTAGAAACAAGACTTTCTAAAGCTAAAAATGCGCACTATCGTAATCCTTCTTAAAATACCACAAAGTACTCATTCTAACTTAAATATTATTTTTTTGGGCAGACGTTAACCGGGTCCCGAGCAATCCACGAGTTCGCGCCGATCCCATCGCTGGCCCCGGGTGCCTCGGCCAGCGTGACCATGGGAGTGGACTTCGCGGACTCCATACAACCAATCGAGTTCACGATTATCAGCTCGCTGGGTAAGCTGGCACTTGCAATTTTAACATTTACAAATATTTATTTTTTAATGTAAGAGTGTACCTAACTAGTGCAAGTTGGCTTTGGTGTTTTAACACAACAGTAAGTAAAAATGTAACAGTAATTACATACCTTAAGCAGTACTTTAACAAAACAAACAAGCCCATTTTTTTTAATTATTACCCAAGCTTTATTAGAGCGTCCAGTGTTTCACTATTAATTTTCGTAAAATTGAAAAGTTTTCCATATAATATAACATAGATTTGGGTTCGAGAATTAAAATTAACTAATCAAAACGAAAGAAACTATAAGTACCTACTTGATTAATAGGGTATAATAATAAGAGGTATTTTTAATCGCCAGTAGAAAATAAAGTGGCCGCCATTTAGAAAACTCGTGTCTGAATTGATTGTTATCAGAATAAATATCTGTAAGTCTTTTTGATGATGAAAAATGAATCTGATATCATTTTTTTTAAATGATCCACATTAACATTAATTGTTCCTGGACCTATTGCTTTTAAAATAAATATTTGGGGTCCACGTGGTCTATAAATATAAATTCTTCCCACATAAGTCTTAATCACAATTAAATGTCGTGGCCACTATGACAGAATCCCCTTTACGAGGCTATCTATGAGGAAAGCAGTCCTATGTTCAGCAGTGGATTTTTGTAAGCTGTAATGGAATGGAATGAAATATTATATTAAAATTAGATGTGGTCTAGTGGTTAGAACAATGGGTTGCTATGCGGGTCCAAGTTTCGTTGTAATCTAAAGGTTTGTTCTTTTACAGCTAATGACTATTAGCTATTTTCACGACGTTTTTATTACCTCACTTTCTTTACTGTTTATCTGTTTGGTACAGATTTTGCAAACTGCTTTAAACTAGCTTCCTGATGAGCTAAAGACTTGAAACTTTAGAGATAGTTCAGAATTGAATGACAATTCTCTTCTGAAATATCTCTAAACTTTCAAGTCTATTTGTTTGTCTGTCCAATACAAATGTGCAAACATTTCGGATTTACTTTAATTTCCCGATATGATAAAGACTTGAAACTAAACGTACCTTTCACCTGGAAACGCAAAAAAATGTTGCTATTTTTTAATAAACCTAGCAAGCTAACAGCATAGCAAAGTGGCGAAGCAATCAGCTTTGTAGCGGTTTCTAACGGTTGCCGTTGAGCAATCAGTTCCAAAATAGGAGGTTCAGATGCCTGGGTAATCAGTAATTGATTGCTGAAAACAGAATTTGAAAATTCGAAACCGTTCTCGAGATAATCGTGGGACAGACGGACAGACATCGTGAAATCAATAAACCTAGCATGCTAACAGCATAGCAAAGTGGCGAAGAAATCAGCTTTGTAGCGGTTTCTAACGGTTGCCGTTGAGCAATCAGTTTCAAAATAAGAGGTTCAGATGCCTGGGTGATCAGTAATCGATTGCTGAAAACAGAATTTGAAAATTCGAAACCTTTCTCGAGATAATCGTGGGACAGACGGACAGACATCGTTAAATCAATAAGTGTCTTCGCAAGCTTCGCCACTTAATAAGGGTGACAAACGAGCACACAGTCCACCTGATGGTAAATGGATGCCATAGCCCATAGACATCTATATCTAACCTTGATTAAGAATCAAAATGCACATGCGTAGTCAAACATGAGGACTAAGATAGAATGCCGTGTTTCCAGTGAAAAGGGTCTCCAACTCTACACTCATCATACGAAACACAACAGTTATAAGCTACATTGGTACTGTGTAAGAGCGTGGTCCTTCCCCGAACGAGTCGACCCATTCGTGCTACAACTTTAATGTAGCTGCAGCATGACTCTACCACGTGTCACTTCCCGATGAACTAGATATTTGAAACTTTACATATAAAGTTGGCTGACAACGCAATATACATAAATTTTTTGTCTGTCCGTTTGTTTATTTTCTCGGTACAAATTTTATAATCGATTCCTGATGAGCAAGCGACTTGAAACTTCAAACAAGGAAAGTTTAGAACTGGAAGGCGGTAAAAATGGTTGCCATTTTGTGAAATAATAATTTTTTTAATCCAATAAATTTGGTAGGCGAGGTGGGCGTGTCAATAACGCCACCCGTGGGCGAGCTGATGCGAGCGGTCACCATGTCAGAAGCACGCTGGGACACCGAACATAAGAAACTGCGGGGAATGACTGAGGTACTCCACACGTTTGCTACGTTACTGGGTATCCTTCCTTGGTATCTATATATTGTTTTTTTTTAAATTCCGGATATCAAAATAACATGTCATGTTTTGCTGTTTTCGATAATAATCTAAAACACTGAATAGGTGAGACATTGTCTGTCTCTGAGCTCACTTAAAACACTAAATCAGTCGAACAGTATGTCTCTGAGATCACTTAAAACACTGAATAAGTTAAACATTGCCTGTCACTGAGTTCACTTAAGATACTGAATCAAACAGTCTGTCTCTGAGATCACTTAAAACACTAAATAAGTTAAACATTACCTGTCCCTGAGTTCACTTAAAACACTGAATAGGTTAAATAGTCTGTCTCTGAGATCAGTTAAACACCGAATAGGTTAAACACAACGTCAGTATCTAAGTCCACTTAAAATCCTGAACATAACCTATTCAGCATCATACACAAGAGTCCAAAGAGCAGCGATCCACTAGAACCACGTTTAGCTTAAAAATATTGGTTGAGATAGAAAAGTATGAAAGACGTGACAGGTGGCTAGCCCATTGCATACACCAGTTAAAGTCAACTAGTTGGGTTGTGTAGCCCATCGCCTACACAAACTCATTCCCTTCTCGTTGGTATACGACATGCTAGGCAAGTAACATGATAGTCCCACATAAACATGGAACCAAAAGTACCAGAACAAAAGAGTCTAATAATAATTAAAAATTAAAAATTTTGTACAGCCGACTTCAATATAAGTTATTAAGAATAACTCAAAACTATTGGTCTGACCTTGACCAAATTCATATGGGAACACACGAGAAGTACCAGCTTATAAATAAAAAAAGAATTATTGAAATCGGTTCGCCCAGTAAAACGTTATGAGGTAACACACATAAAAACAAACATACAGTCGAATTGAGTACCGTCTCCTTTTTGGAAGTTGTCAGAGAATACAATGTCTTCAAGAAAAGTTGCGACACATTTCCTATAGAGTTGGATTCTTTTTCTGCCTAGATGTTCATTAGGGCTGATCCAAAGATACTAGTATCGTTTACGTATTTATCCAAGCAAGTAGCAGTGCCAACCGTGTCGTGGCGGCGTAAGAATATCCACTACACCATATCGTCCTGTGGGTGACGTAGAGGGGACAAAACTAGGAAATAAAAAAAAACACATACAGTTTATTTAAGCGTTATCTCTAATATTTCAGTGCGATAAGAAAATAGGGAAGCTGGAAGACGAGCAGGCAATCTGTAAGCGAGTGTTTGAAACGGCAAATGTAGCGGCCATTACTGCCACGGGAAATCTATTGAGGTAAGTGCTACGAGATAAAATTCAAATCATTGGCATCCTTTTAAACTTAGAATATACTTAAGATACTGTTAAATATGCGAACGGGGACAAGTGAAACGATGATTAGCTGTATATGCCCTTTATTCGAACGTACATAATAAGATTGGTGCAACCATCACTACACCTACATAGCTATACATAACAGATAAAAACTACGTTAGGACCAAAGAGATTTAAAATATACATATACTATAGAGCGGGCATTGGGAACATTTATATACAAAAACTTTGAACTAGTGCGCGTGTGACGCCCTCTAGCTAAAAATAGCAAAACAACGCTAAGCATTTATTAACCCAGCATTTTAGCTATTCCCCAGTAGGTGACGTTAATAAATATAACGACGTTTTGAGGAATGTTACCATGTCGATATCAAAGTATCGATAATGTTGGTGAAGGTTACTAAGTTTGAAATGCTTTTCGATATAATAATAGGGAATATACATTATTTTTTTATTGTATAAATCTATTTATCATGACTTCCATCACACGAAAAAAATCATATTAACTTTATACGCCCCTTTAGTGTCATGAAATAAAATATTTAATTTCCAATAACTAAGAATCAATTCAAACAGCAGTCACTTTGGTTTCCACCTTGGTGGTTGGCATCTTGGATGACGTCACTCAGTCCATTAGATGCTATAATAATAGCATATGATTGGTCGGTCGGCGTTAAAACACATCGAGAAACGCCAAATCCACTAAGAGAGCGCCTCTATGTTTTTAAATTCGTTTCTTTTTCAAAAAAAATACTTCAAATCTAAAATATTTTAGGAAAACACTGAACTTAAAAGTCGTTTCACGATTTTTCACTTTTCATCGGCTCCAGTATTTAAAGACACTACCCACATCAATAAAAATTGTTATTTTAAGTTTTTACCTTATTTTCTAACTCAGGCTTAACCTACAACTTCTTGCATTGCATCTTTAACAGTACAAATTGCTTTAATGTAACAAACCTATAGCCCTCTCCCATCATTGTAAGCCAGGATCTATATAGTAAGTATAGTCTTTGAAAACCACTAAATAATCAAGCCCGGTGTAAAACCACCAGACACTGAAGCCTGGTATGTAAAAGAGAAGACTTGCTGTACTAAACATCAACACAGGAAGTATCTTCAGCATGCTCATAAGCAACACAGAAAATCTCATCAGCATGCCTAACAAATTTTCCCACCCTTGCTCCACATAAAGTAGGCTACTTAGCAATTTATGTATTAAATTTACAATACCTAATGTAAAACATTCGAAAACCAATATGCTCTTAAATGGGGAGGAGTTGAGTCTTGTGGATACCACTGTTTTTCTTGGTATTACTATTGACGCGAAACTTCAATGGGGCCCCCATATATTTAAATTAACAAGCAGACTTAGTTCTGCAGCGTATGCTGTAAGAAAGATTAGAAGTCTCACAGATGTTGAGACAGCTAGGTTAGTGTATTTTAGTTACTTTCATAGCGTAATGTCTTATGGAATTTTGTTATGGGGTAATGCGACTGATATTGGAAGCTATATTTGTTTTGCAAAAGAGAGCCGTACGGGCGATTTATAATCTAAATTGTAAAGAGTCCCTCAGAGAAAAATTTAAAGAAATAAACATATTAACTTTGGCATCGCAATATATTTATGAAAATGTAATGTATGTACATAAAAACATTAATAGCTTTAATAAGAATAAGGATATTCATACCTTAAACACTAGGAACAAACATAAGCTTGTAATGCCAGTTACTAGACTCCACAGAGTTAGTAATTCATTTATGGGGCAATGTATACGCTTTTACAACAGAATCCCAGAACATGTTCAAAGTTTGTCAATAAACAAGTTTAAAAGTTTTATTAAAGAAAAACTGTACAAAAAGGGTTATTATAATATCAAGGAATACATGAATGAAAATAACCCCTGGGAATAAGGTGATCGCCACCATGCTAGTTCTATGAAAATTCATTTGAAATTGTATAAACAAGATTATTGTTAAGTGAAAATATGTTTAAAAAAAAGTCCCGCTGGGTTTCTTGCTGGTTCTTCCCAGGACAGAGGTATTTTCCGAACCAGTGGTAAATAAAAAATGACTTTCAATAAGAATTATGTAATAATCCATATTGAATAAAAATCATTCTATTCTATTCTAGCATTGTTGGTATATTATGCTACTCATTTTTATTGGTATGGGTACAGTATCGTTGACTGTTTTCCCTTCTTAAATATTGTTAAGGATGAAATCGGCATCCTGTATATTTTTTTATCGATAACCCCAATCGACAAACGTCGTCAATCACTAACTTTAACATTGGTAACTAAATGGTGACGTTACTGGATAAAAGAGGGCGCTTATTACAATAAAAATAAATGTTCTGGAACAATCTACTAGAAATAATAAAATTTAAAGATTATTCGGTAAATATACGTTACTTCCACTTAATAAACGATAATAAATCAAAATCACGTTCATTTTTTTGCTCCATATCGTGACTTACAATATCTTAATGTACAACCGGGCATATTTTCTGTAAAAATAATTTTTAGATATATGAAACGAATGCGTCTTGACTTTTTGACGATGTCACTAAGACTGAATGACAAAAATCGGAGATATATCCTATAGGACATAAGTTACAGACGACAATTTTGCTGCTGATGTCCGGTCTATTACTACTACTACTTAAATGTCTTTGGTTGGGACTAAAATAACGCAAAAAAAAATTTAATACCATAGGGCATACTAAAAAAAGGGCAAAATTAGTACATTAATTTCTTTAAATTTTTCTCTAAGAGACTCCTTCGAACTTTGATTAATTGCTCTTTTGACCTTCAACAGCAAACCACTTAACATCTATTGTAACTGTTAGCTGGTTTGCTACTTATAAAAAATGACGTAGTCTTTCCCTGGTCGAGCCGGACCAACTCGTGCTAAACCTTAATAAAACCCTCCAGACCGAATTTCGGTCACGGCGATCAGTCTCAACGGAGACTTGCCGTCTGTGCACTCTCTATTCCTTAACTCTCATAGTCGGATAGGACTGTTATCCGACACGACCGGAGGGAGATCAGACGCAGGACCAACGGCTTTACGAGCTTTCACGGCTTCACGTGGGAGGGGGGGGGGGAGATTTTTTTTTACAGGAAACACCCAACGACTAATTTTGACCCGACTCGATTTGAGTTGAACTTAAACTCGGAACCTCATGGTCGTCAATCGAGTTTACAACCACTAGACAAATAACACGCAGAACAGCAGCGTGGTTTTAATAATTGGCCATGTAATTTCAGGCCAGCAATGAAAGATAGACGAAACATTACGCACATTCCAATTCAATAAGGGCTAATAATCTTCCGATCAGATGTCGCTAGTTGAGACTGAGGTGAAGTTTCTTGTAAAAATACACAATGTTATTTAATTGAGATTAAATAAAACTTTTTGAAACAAAAACAAAAACTTTTTTCTTCAATATAGATTATAAATAATACTTATTGAAAGTCACTCTTTTGTATAATTACCACTGGTTCGAAAAAACACCTCTGTCCTGGGAAGAACCAGCAAGAAACCCAGCGAGACTTTTTTTTTAAATTACAACTTACTATCATGTATGTTACACAAATTAACAACACAACAAATTAGAAATAGCTTGGTAGCGATCACCTCATTTCCAGGGGTTATTATCATCTATAAATTCTTTAATATTATAATAAACCCTTTTTATATAAACTTAGTTTAATAAAGTTTTTGAACTTTGAGCAGATCAAATTTTGTATATTTTCTGGAATTTTGTTGTAAAAGCGTATACATCGCCCCAAGAAGGAATTACTGACTCGATGGAGTCGAGTAACTGGTACTACTAGCTTGTGTCTGTTCCTAGTATATTTTTTTTTATTGATTTCTAGAGTATACACGAAACAATACCTCGGTGGTTTGCTCTTTAATTTTTTGTACTTTTTTTTTCTACTTTTAGAAATATCCGTAGTTTGGGTTATTCATTTTAACGTAATTATTATTAATATGAAATATAACTAATACTTACCGTTTTACCGTGTAGTGGCGGTATAAGTCTATCCACTACCCCATATCGTCCCGTGCGTGTCGTAAGAGGCGACAGAGGGAAACAAATCAGGAGACGGGCAGTAGCGTCTTCTCCTAATAAGCGAAGCCCAAATAAAAGCCAAGTCGTCATAAAAATCACCAAAGAAACATTTTTTTTATAGGACCGGGTTACAAACGAGCACACAGTCCACCTGATGGTAAGTGGTTGCTGTGGCCCATAGACATCTACATTTATCCTCGTTTGTGAATCAAAATGCAGATGCGTTGTAACCCGTGAGGACTAAGATGGAATGCCTCTTTTCAAGTAAAAAAGGTCTCCGGTTCTCTACACTCACCATACGAAATACAGCAGTGTTAAGCTGCTATTTTACGCTGGTATTATGTGAGAGCGTGGTCGTTCCCCGGTCGAGACGACCCATTCGTGATACAACTATATTACTAATATAGCTGCAGCATGGCTCTACCACGTATAACATAGTCTAAATCAGTTAAGAAAACGAACAGTCCAGTAACAAGCCAGATCGTCGTTTTGCCTCTGATACGATCACAACAATTACAAAATAAACATACGAAGTCGAGTAAGTTGAGTGACACACTGAAACAAACCATTGTTTTAACATTTACACCCTTTCGCTCACACTTAACCATGTCCAGACCCCTCTTTGTCTAACAAAAACAAAAGATGGATGGCGCGGCGTATGCGCAATGAGCAAATATCAGGGCAAATAACACAACCTTTCTCACACCCATAAATTTAATGAAATTGAATTAAAACTTTATTACATTTGGTGTAAATTTATTTTATTAAAAAATGATCTCGTAAACAGTGGCGTAGCGTGCCTTCGAGGGGCCCTGTATCAAAATTTGTTGGGGGGCCCCAATGAAGAGTAAAGATTTCATAAAAGGAACAAAAACGCTTGCATTGAATTCAAATTATTATATATTGATTTTAAGTTATTCATCATCATCGTTACAGCCCTTCATAAGTCCAAGGAATGAAAAAACTAATAAAGGAATAAAAAACATATACATAAAAATGGTCTTCAGTTCTCTATGTACACATAAATTATCGTCAATTATCACGACAACGGCAAAAGAGTACTTTTGCCGAACTAGTGGAATTAGTAAATTCCACTAGTTCATCATCATCATCATCATCATAACAGCCCTTCATAAGTCCATTAAAGAGCATAGGCCTCACCCAAGGAATGCCACAAAGCACGGTCCTGAACCACCTGCATCCATCGACTTCCTGCATGTCTTACCAGGTCGTCACTCCATATAGTGGGGGGACGCCCTACACTTCATCCGCCGGTACGAGGCCGCCACTCGAGAACCTTTTTCCCTATCGGTTGCCGGTTCTTCGAGCTATATGTCCGGCCCATGGCCACTTCAGCTTACTAATTCGTTGGGCCATGTCGGTGACTCTGGTTCTACTGCGCATATCCTCATTTCTAAGTTTATCACGCAGAGAAACTCCGAGCATAGCCCTCTCCATAGCTCGCTGAGCAACCTTGAGCTTCCTCATCCGGCCAGCAGTGAAGGACCACGTCTCAGTTCCGTATGTCATCACTGGCAACACGCACTGGTTGCACAATTTCGTTTTCAAGTTTTGAGGTATACCTGACTAGAAGATGTGCCGTTATTTCCCGAACGCTACCCAGTCGAGTCGAATCCCTCGATTGACCTCTCGGTCGAAGTTGGACTTACTTAGTCGGACTATTTGTCCCAGGTAAACATAAACGTCAACAACTTCGAGCTTAGAGCTACCAACAACTACCGACATAGGTGTGACATGGACATTAAACATGATCTTTGTTTTGTCCATGTTCATCTTAAGACCTATCCGTTGGGAAAAACTATTGAGGTCATTAAGCATAGTGCTTAGGTCCTCCAGCGATTCTGCCATAAGGACTATATCGTCGGCAAATCGAAGGTGAGTGATGTACTCGCCATTGATGTTAACACCGTATCCTTACCAGTCCAGAAGCTTGAAAACGTCTTCCAATGCAGCGGTGAAGAGTATCGGGGATATAACGTCACCCTGTCTTGCACCTCTCTGCAATTGGATAGGTTTCGTACTCTGGTTCTGTACTCGGATAGCCATCGTAGCCCTACTGTACAAGCACTTCAGCACTTCGATATACCGACAGTCAACTTGGCATCGCTGAAGGGACTGCAGCACCGCCCGAATTTCGACGTAATTTTGATTGAAAGTCTTTGGGCTTTCTCATAGTCCACATACGCCAGAAATAGTGGTAAATTGTACTCCTCGGACTTCTGTACAATTTGCCGAAGGGTATGTATGTGGTATATGGTGCTAAAGCCTTTTTGGAAACCGGCTTGTTCGGGAGTAATGACTCTCGAAAACAGCATGTAGACGCGGCTCAAAAGGGAACTCGGTCTGTAGTTCTTCAAGAGAGCGTTGTCACCTTTCCGGAGTAGTGCCACCATGGAGGACGGAATTAAAGAGCTTCTGAAGGACATCAAGTATCGGTTTTCCACCCGCTTTCAGAAGCTCCACTGTAATTCCATCCAGCCTGGGATCTTGCCGTTTTTAAGATGCTGGAGAGCCATTCTAATCTCGCTCAGACTGACGTCCGAGATATCATCGGAATAGTGTCGGATAAGACTCGCTCTTGGATCGTTACTCACACTTACGTGTGGCTCCAACGATGATGTGTACAGCTGCCAATAGAACCTCTCAATCTCACTCAAAACCTCAGGTGTCCCGGAAACGACGCTGCCATACTCGGTCTTCAGCTTCGACAGTTGGCTCTTTCTGGCAGACAGATCTCTTGCAAAGACTTGGGAGCCCTGGTTCTGCTCGATCTTTTCTTTAATACGAGCAGAATTAAAGTTGCACAAGTCCCGCCGCATGCATTTGGAGATCTGTATGTTCAGTTGCCTGTACGCTGTCAAATCTACTGAAGACTGCAGCTATATACCCCGTCTAAAAGCCATTGAGATTAGAGTGTGATCGGAGACTTTTTGTTTCTTCTGCGGCGGGTCTTGCAAAACTTAGCTCAGACCGCATGGACAGTTTCCACGAGCTTGTCATTCATATCGTCCATTGTATTGCAATCTTCTAGGCACTGAAAACGGTTTCGTAGCTCGAGCTGAAAGGTTTCTGGACTTTGGATTAGAGCACGAGAAGGACGGAGCGTTGACTTCATTAGACGTGACTTCTCCAACTTAACGTTTAGGTTCAGTGTGCCTCTCACCATTCGGTGATCGCTGCCGGTTTTCACCCTCGCGATCACTGAGACATCACTGAATAGTTGTCGTCTGGTCGTCATAATAAAGTTAATCTCATTTTTTGTCGAACCGTCGTGGCTCGACCAGGTCCACTTCCTGTGGGGCCGCTTCTGGAAGAAAGAGTTCATCATAAAGAGTCCTTCTTTCTCCATGAAGTTCGCCAGCTGCTGGCCCTTTGGGTTCCGTTGCCCTATTCCGAATTTCCCTACTTTCAGCTCACCGTTCTCTCTTGTGCCTAGTTTTGCGTTGAAGTCTCCCATTAACACCGTATAGTGGGTTTTGGAGGAATGCATTGTTCTAGAGATATCCTCATACATTTCTTCCACCTCCTCATCGGCGTGTACCGAGGTTGATGCGTAAACCTGTATAACCTTCAGCGATTACCGTTCGGTGATTCTGAGTATAAGGTCCGCAACCCTCGTCGACACACTCCCAATCTTTACAACGTTGTTAACGAGAGACTTGTGGACGATAAATCCGACACCTCCTTGGGACAGATGGTCGCCCTCCTGGTGATAGAACAAATTGCCGGATTCGAGGATTACCGTGACCTCCCCCTCTCTTCAGACTTCGGATAATCCTATGACATTCCAGTGCAACTTGTCTATCTCTTCTTCTAGCTCCAGGACCTTCTCGTCAGTCCTCAGGGTGCGTGCGTTATAAGTTGCCATGTCGAGTCGTCGTAGGTGGCAACAGAACCTCCACCGGAGACTCTTAGCACCCCCTGCCTCGCTGTTACCATGGTCGCCACCTTAGCCAGGAATAGCGGGGCTGCCGGGGACTGGGGGCCATCTCTTCGTTACTTTCATGGGGGTATATTGCCATAGTTGCCACGCTTGGCGAGCGGGTTGGCAAGCGCAGTTTTTTTATTGTTGTTTTGCTGTTATCAGAAAGATGCTGCTGCCCATCCTCTGCCTCAGTTTCCGTCTGTCGCCTTTTACGACACCCACGGGAAGATATGGGGTTGTGAGTATTCTTACCCGCCACTACACGGGCTTATGAGTTATTACTTACAATAAATACTCCTAGGAACTAAGCTAGCCAAACAATTTAATTTTCGTGCCTTTTGTTCGGCGAACATAGCTGAAGACGATTTCAGTTTTACTAAATTCTTTACTTCTTTAGAGAATAGTGATAGCCTTTCCTGTCCCATTAGAAGTCCTTGGAGTTTTTGCTTACACACGTTGGGGGCCCCTGTAGCCCGGGGGCCCCGTATCATTGATACGGCTGATACGGCGGTAGCTACGCCCCTGCTCGTAAAGTAGTAACTAGTAATTAATAACATAAATTCGCTACCTACACTAGACACAATAGTGAATTATACTATTTTAAAAAATATATATATTAAACGAACATTCTTTTAAAATTATTGGTCGCTTAGGTTTTCATTCATTTTACATTTCACCCAAGACTGTTAAACATTATCAAAATAGAACATTTATTATAACAACAAAATTAAGGTAAAGTAAATTAAAATTATAAGATATAGAAGTTAGTATTTTTTTCTAAAACGTCGTATCATCATACCAGATATATATATATATATGTATATAATGTAAAATGTGTCCCAAAATTCAACGATAAGCCAACACCGGAGGATAGACCTGCCCCGGACTAATCGGGGAAAAAAAGAAAAAAAAATATATCCCAATTATATTTTAAGTTATATAAAAAAAAATGAAATTCTTCAGAAATTGAGACCGTTTATGATATTTTTCACTACCATGACCACAATTTTTTAAATATTTTTTTCTTTTTTTTTATAGGCCACCTGAATAGTACTGCTATCTACCACAATTCTTAAAAACTCCAGAATAACTCTTGTTTTATCACGAAAATTAATGAAACTTATTTTATTCCCTAAATTTTTTGAAGACTTTTACTTTTAACCAAATTTAACTTATCGTGGTGTAAAAAAAAAGTATGAACACTAGTATGGCAAGTTTTTTTAAAAATTGACGCAACTAACCAACATTCCAAAATGGTACAATACTCTAGGAAAACAAGTTATAAAAAAAATATGGGCCTATTATTTCTTAACAGGGGCCAAATGACGGTCGGGTGTAGATATGAGCGCCGCGTCGGCGCGCCGCCGCCGCCGTAATTCTCCCCGCGCCGCCGCCGCCGATCCTAGGCGCCGGCGCGCCGATCCCGAGCGGCGACATTCAGTTTAACCTGACACGCTAAACAAATCGAACGCACTTCTGCCTAAATGCTAACAAAATGGCGGCTCTAAACGTAGACGTTTATAAAACGAAACTCTCTGACATTACAATTTCTGTGATGTCCAAGTTATCAGCAAACAAACACAGTTTTTATTGGACATATTTTGGTCATTTAGTTATTAATATTGAGGGAAAAAAGCGAACAGTGTTGGGCGAACAAGTGTTTTGCGACGCTTGTTTGAAACAAGCTAAAGAAAAAGATGGCGATGTGCATTTTTCCAAGTAAGTTTATGTACCTTTGTTTATTTTAAAATAATGAAATACCTACTTATCTGTAGATAGCTTTTTTACGAGTTTACTAATTTAATAAGTAAGAAGGTAATTTTGTCTAGGAAGTGGGGATCTTCACTGTGCCTTTGCAGCATTACACGGCAAAATGTGACCCGTAGCGGATAGTCCCGCGGTAATAACGTCTGCACACGCCTGTAGTGATATGGGTGAAGCTTGTGACGTTTTAATATTCGATGTGCAGAACTTTTCGGGATTCCTGTAGCTTCTTCTATGGCACGTACCGAAGTAGTCGAGTCATTTTCTATCTCATTGAGAACTTCTTCATCACGATCCAATCTTGGTCTTCCAGCGCTTCTCCTATTGGATGGCATACGACCCTCCGAAAACGCTTGATGCACATTAATAAACACTCGATAATCAGGATATTTTTGAGCATTTGGGTATCTTTCTCGATACAGTCTGCTAGCAGCATTAGCATTACATCGGCATTCTCCATAGATTAAATGCATATTAGCGTATTCCTGTGGTGTGTACGGTTGCGGCATGTTAAACGCCAAACAGTCCAAAATGCGCCAGAACTCTAAATCACAAAACACACAATCGTAGTCCAAGATAATGCCAGGTCAGTTCAGTTTGCAGATAACTTCCAGTCCAAATAATGCCAGGTCAGTTAAGTTTGCAGGTCGATTCCAGTCCAAAAGCCAAGCCAAAAGTCGATAGTATGTACGAGGGCCACGTAAGTTGAATTGGGAACGGTGCGCAGTAAAAAAAGGAGCAGAGCGTACTGAACCGACTTGCTGAGAATAATAACAGCTTCTCTACCTGCCCTGTTGTTGTCTCTTTTTAACGTAAATATCTCTATCTATCTATCTCTCTCTAACATCTAAGTTATTAATGCCCCATTCGAATTCCTAGAAATTGTAACAGGAACCCATTTTGGGCATGTAGTAAAAGTGATTACTGACAATTACAATTTAAGGAATTTGGCCCCTGTTAAGAAATAATAGGCCCATATTTTTTTTATAACTTGTTTTCCTAGAGTATTATACCATTTTGGAATGTTGGTTAGTTGCGTCAATTTTAAAAAAAACTTGCCATACTAGTGTTCATACCTTTCTTTTACACCACGATAAGTTAAATTTGGTTAAAAGTAAGTCTTCAAAAAATTTAGGGAATAAAATAAGTTTCATTAATTTTCGTGATAAAACAAGAGTTATTCTGGAGTTTTTAAGAATTGTGGTAGATAGCAGTACTATTCAGGTTGACTATAAAAAAAAAAAGAAAAAATATTTAAAAAATTGTGGTCATGGTAGTGAAAAATATCATAAACGGTCTCAATTTCTGAAGAATTTCATTTTTTTTATATAACTTAAAATATAATTGGGTTATATTTTTTTTTTCTTTTTTCCCCCGATTAGTCCGGGGCAGGTCTATCCTCCGGTGTTGGCTTATCGTTGAATTTTGGGACACGTTGTATATATATATATATACTTTTACAATGGTAATAGTCTTTTATATGCTGGTTTTCAAGGTCATCGATTCATTACCGAACAACCTGTATCCTTGTATGTTATGCCTATTCCTTTGGTACGCTCTGTAGCCTAAGGCCGGCCATATACATACGGAATTCCGTTTCGGGATTCTGTTTCGATATTCCGATTCAGGACCGCCTCTGCGTTCGGAATCCCGAACGGAGGAAAGCCGCTCCGAACGCAAGACTTCAATAGATTTGTACGAGTCGCAACACACATACGTAAATTCCGTACGGAACGCGCTCACTGTTCATCGGACGACTGAAACGAGTAGATGTATTTATGTGTACGTTTTTACATTTCATCTTATATGTGTATAGCTTTTCGTAACCTTTCATCTTATTTTGTTTAATAATTCGTCGAAAGGGTTTACAGACATTCATTTATTTAAAAAATATATCTCTGGATAGATAGATCTTTTTACATAATATTGACTATATTGTAAGCAAGTAACAATGTGATACAGCAACAATGGAATCGTAATCACAAAATCGTCATTATTCGCTGGCAGAATGTCTAGACCCAATGGCTAACTCTCAACCGAGCCTTGTTATTCCGAACGGAAATAAACGTATGTGTGATGTATTTACGGGAATCCCTATTCAGGATTCCGAAACGGAATCACGAAACGGAATTCCGTATGTATGTAGCCGGCCTAAATGGCTTGATGATTCTCTTAACACTTACCTAACAACCTTGATATAGGATATAAAACTTTTATCTTTTCAGTATGTTTTGTTATGTTTTTCAGATTTTTTCAATTACTCATTTAACCTTTGGACTTGTTCATTTGCTGGTCTGGGCATGTAATAATGTTGAAATCTGTAATGTTCAGGTTCGCGGGGCGCATGATGTCGTCCCAGGACCTGGTGCTGCTGTCCGTTAGGCTGGAGGCGGCCGCCAGCACGGTGACCGCCAACTGTTCCAACATGGCCGTCGCCTCACTGCTCGCCAACGATGTAGCACAAGCTTTAAATAGACTCTAATTCTCATATCTCACATAATTCCATATATCTTAGTCTTAAGAGATAATTATTTACTTGTCATAAACACCAGAGATACCAAAATTTTCTTATGAATCTTTATTATATAAGGTTTACAGCCTGTATCCAATCTACACTGTTTTATTTGTTACCTGAAATAAAAATCCTTTGATGCCTATTATTTGTTCTTATTTAAACATCTATACATTATTGCATATAAATAAAATTGAAGTGTATCATCATCATCATTACAGCCCTTCACAAGTCCACTGCTGAACATAGGCCTCCCCCAAGGAATGCCACAAAGCACGGTCCTGAGCCACCTGCATCCATCGACTTCCTGCATATCTTACCAGGTCGTTACTCCATCTAGTGTGGGGACGCCCAACACTTCGCCTGCCGGTATGAGGCTGCCACTAGAGAACCTTTCTTCCCCATCGGATGTCGGTTCTTCGGCTATATGGCCCATTGCCACTTCAGCTTACTAATCCGTTGGGCTATGTCGGTCACTGGTTCTACTGCGGATATCCTCATTTCTGAGTTTATCACGCAGAGAAACTCCGAGCATAGCCCTCTCCATAGCTCGCTGAGCGACCTTGAGCTTCCTCATCCGGCCAGCAGTGAAGGACCACGTCTCAGTTCCGTATGTCATCACTGGCAACACGCACTGGGTGTACAGTCTCGTTTTCAAGTTTGTAGGTATACCTGACGAGAAGAGGTGCCGTAATTTCCCGAACGCTGCCCAGTCGAGTTGAATCCGTCGATTGACCTCTCGGTCGAAGTAGGACTTACCTAGTCGGACTATTTGTCCCAGGTAAACATACTCGTTTTTGAAGTGTATATAAATATATAAATAACTGAGGAGGTTATTTGCATGCCACTAAGAAATGAATGACTAATTTTTAAAATTTTGTCGGTCTGCCTGTCTTGATCTGTCTGTTCGGGCTAATATTCG
The DNA here is from genome assembly GCA_033319125.1 of Parnassius glacialis. NCBI lineage: Eukaryota > Metazoa > Arthropoda > Insecta > Lepidoptera > Papilionidae > Parnassius > Parnassius glacialis. The sequence continues at coordinate 9,912,841 of JAVANC010000028.1, forward strand.
GAATGGGTGAACCGATTGTAATGAAAGTTCACGTACAGATAGAGCGCAATACCAAGAGTAATTTAGGCTACATTTTATCCGAACAACTTGATATTTTTTTGATAAAACGAAAAATTGTTAAAATATGTCTAATAATTTTAAATCTAAATAAGGTCACATTAATAGATCTTACCCAGGCCAAGCTGTCGGTTAGTTCGAGTTTAAAATAAACATCTTGATACTTCATTACATGATTGTAATATGGATTGACAGCAAAGTAGTAAATGACAATAACACACTAAGCATGATCTAGATTCTAGAATAGATGCGAAGCAATTGTACGTGACGAAAATTGGGGCGTTTAGCCTTAACAGTCTTTACTGTCCTACAAACAGATAACGCGTCATCTGAATTTTCATTAAAAAAGGGGGGGCTGAGGAAGCGCAGAAAATCTGCATATGAGTATTGGAATGTTCTCCCTGCTACTACTACTACTCCTTGTGATGCTCAAATTCAATTAAATTAATTTTGTGAAGCACAAAATTTGATTTAGTTTTAGAGGTTAGTTTTTAACAGTGGTAGAGCTAGGCGGCAGCTTTTGCTGTCGCACGGATGGGCCAGCTCGAACCGGGGTGGTACCACGACCTCACAGAATACCAGCGTGAAGTAAAGGTTTACCTCTGCGTATCGCTTGGTGAGTGCAGGTGGCCAGAGGCCCTTTTTACTGGAAATGAGGCATTCCATCTTAGTCCTCACGGGTGACAACGCATCTGCATTTTGATTCGCAAACGAGGATAGATGTAGATGTCTATGGGCCGCAGCAACCACTTACCATCAGGTGGACTGTGTATCCTATAAAAAAAAAGTTGAATTTGAGTATCGCAAAGATTAGTGTTGTTTTATCGTCGCTATGTTGTTGCATGTAATTTTATCTAAAATATGGGTAAACATGGCCACAATATTTTTTATGAACGCATCCTTCTTCATATCCGTTACACATTAACCGTAAATAATATCTATGATACGGTAACTAAACACAGCCTCATTTGCCACAATCCTCCCTTTTTTGGACGGACAACGGTTGTAACAGTCGTCGAAATAAAGAAGAAACGTTTCAATCATTTACCAGCGCCTTTAATTTATCTTCTGACTATCCAAGAAGAAATATATTAATATCTTGAAGAAATTTAACATGTGATTTTAAAATGTTCGCCTACCTTCTCAATAATCTGAACCTGGTCTAACCATACAGAATATCCAACCTGGAAATGGAAAGTGTATTTATTTTTTAGAATACAATAGAATAGAATAATTTTTTATTCAATATAGATCACATGTGTAATTCTTATTGAGTCATTTTTTACTTTACCACTGGTTCGAAAAAAAAACCTCCGTCCTGGGAAGAACCAGCAAGAAACCCAGCGGGACTTTTTTTTAAAGCAAATTTTACAATAATGGTTATACAACTATATAAGTAGAGTAATTGTTAGTCGATAGTCAGCGGAGCTGGCCTAGATTTTCGCCTGGGTCTCTAAGTCTAATGGAACAAAGGGCACTCATCTTCAACGTTCTTTGCCGAGCCGCCAAACGTCTATCCGTGCATTATAAGCTCAGTGGGACCACCACAATTAACTTTTAGTTACCTGGGTATATAATGAAATATTGGGAAAATAGTTCAACACAGAAAGAGATGTTGCGCCGCCGTCAATCAACTGATGAATAGAACGGTAGGGGTGAATGACATTTTTTTTCCTTTTTTTAAAACGTTTAACTTTTTTTAACACTTGATTTTTCCTGCATCGAGGATGCAGTTTACAAATATTAATTGCACACGGACACACATCCAGACCCGAAACAATTATTTGTAGGCCATACAAATACTGCGCCACAAAGTCGTCGCCGTCATTGTTCGAACGGAAATGTATAACGGCTCTTCTTGATTACCTCGAGAATCCGAGTGAGCTCTTCGTCCTAGTGGACTATAAAATAGCCGAAACACCAATCACAATAGGGCGGAGTAAATGCCTTGTGGCGTTCTATGACAGTCAACCCTGGGAGAATAAGAAAAGTATTTTGGCTGCTACATTACTTTTATAAAAGGAAAAAAATAAAATATACAGGTAAACATAACATGTATACATACACACACACACACACACAAAAGCGCGCGCGCGAGCGCACACACACGCACGCACATTAAAAAATATTGAAGGTCACTTATCTGGATAAAAACTATTCCATCTCTAAAGTTAAAGCAAGCAAAATTTCATTAAAATCTGTTGACCTATTCAGAATTCATGGCGGACAGACAATATGACACATGTAATTTTTATATGTAATGAAAGGTGAACATTGTCATGTTGTTATTTTAATGTAAAAGGTACTCGATCTCGATCTCCAATTAGATATAGGTTGGAGTATTTGGATCAAATAAAGGAGAAATAAAATTCTTGACTGTTATTTCTTGATAAAAACAATCACGCCTGTCACACAGAGGGATAGGCAGAGACTACGGACTTTCATTTGACGCGATCCTGACACCTCTCTCGCCTCCTTTACATCCATATATCTACGCATACACGCTCGTCGGTTAAGGGTACTCCTAATCTGGCCCATTTTTAATGTATCGCCGATTTGGTCGGTAAACCTTTGTCTAGGGCATCCCTTCCCGACCCTATATTACTTTCTTGATTATTATGTATTACGCTTTTGCCAAAAGGTAGGCCATTTAAGCAGTTATATAAAAGGAAAACATATTAAAATGTAAACTTTTGGCACTGCCACTACCAATCTGCCGGCCAATGTCTTCTAAACCGAGTCATAGGAAAAATCTAATCAATAAAAAACAAATTTCCGACAACTCGATTTATATATTGATTTTTACAATTATTCAATAAAATCTACAATAATAATTATGATTCACTCAAAATAATGAGCAGAGTACTATAATAAAATATAAAACGTAAATTAAATTCAGTTATAGGTTCGTTCTGAAAATCTTATTTAATAATAGCTTACAAGTTATATACAGATGTAACACAGAAGATGGATTCTTCGAAAACGACGATAGGGAAACTTAATACCAATTCGACCCTTGTGACGTATGTTTAAAAATTCTTAGTTTCTACGGTAATTGACGTTTTTTTTAATTTAGTAGAATTACTATTTTTCAAGTTTTTGATAGAATTTGGGTTTCTTAGCTGCAGTGATTAAAACCTGTTGGGCACAGACCTCTTCTCATCTATACAAATAAATAAAATTGAAGTGTCTGTTTGTAATGTCAAAATTACAGCTTTTTACGAAATGCATATGAAAGTATATATGGTACTAATCACAAAAATACAATTTTTAAAGTTTTTGTCTGTCTGTCTGTCTGTCTGTTTGTTCCGGCTAATCTCCGAAACGGCTGGACCGATTTTGACGGGATTTTCACTGACAGATAGCTGATATCACAAGGAGTAACTTAGGCTACTTTAATTTTAGAAAAAGAATTAGGGTTCCACGCAAAAAACTTAAAACCCCAAATAACACGCGGGCGAAGTCGCGAGGAACAGCTAGTTTCTGTATAAAACAGTATTTTTTTCGAGGTGCAATACTAGGCCTCAATACAACGATAACACTTCGACTTGGTAAATTTTAAACTTTTTTTTGTTTTGATCCGATAGTAATGTGGGTGTCTTCAAGGCAAAAGTTAATGGGCTCGTGCTAAACTAAATATGCTTTATCATCTTCGGCTACATAACACCAACAGGTGGAATGGTAGTCAAGTACTGGCTTATAAGAAAAAAAAAACAGAAACTTAAATAGTGAATACATAATTTTTAAAACAGCTGACATCATTACTCTAGTGTAAAAATAATGCGAATATATGCTAAATCGTCATATTCCTTCAAGCTAAAAACGTTTAATATTTGAAATACCATATAGCATATGGTTGGAAAGGGTAATAAGTTTAAAAATCCTGTCGGTCCAGACGCCAAACAGCCTGTATAATGTTATCTATGCCGTGTTCCGTGGATGCCGTAAGAAGTCACAGAGGGAAACTGAAACAAGAAATAAGCAGCAGCGTCTTCTTGATGACAGCTAAAAATAATAATAAAAACAGCGGTTGCTAACCCGCCCGGCAAATGTGGCAAACGTAGCAAATATTTCTCTATGACGCAATCTACGGGGGAGGCTTATTTCGGTCTCACTCTTAAGGGGCGTATTACAAAAAAACGCGAAATTACAAGGTTTCCTCGTTGAAATTTTATGTTTACCGTTCATTGCTTGAAATAACAATAACTTGGTAAAAATAGTTCGTTTTCTCTCTCAAATAAGCTCGGAATGGATTTTAGATAACTTATTTATTTAATCAGTAATAATCATTCTCCCAAAGCATGTTTAGGCAAAAACTCTCGAAGACATGATTTGGGAGCTCTAATTTGTAGATTCTATTGAATATCGACCATAAAAAAAAATATTTTTATCTCCCAAATATCCTACACTTTAATAATAATGGAATACATTTTCGTTATATGCTTTTCACGCTAGGAAAAAAAAATCGACATAATTCAAAAAACGACCAAAAAAGCTTCGATACAAGCCCCTATATTTCCGAAGTTCTACATCATTTAGAAGTAAAATTTATACCAATATAATCATCAACATTTGCTTACACTATGCAATAATTTTATTTTTTAAATCGTTACTATTATATTTTAATTAATTAAATAAAAGTACTATATATTTCACTGTGCCGGCCATCTGCGATCATTAACGCGCGAGCGCTTGCCGAGGGTGGACCTGCGTCAGTTTATTTCGGGCGCTGCATCGTTTCGATACTACCGTAGTGTGCGTCGATTGCTATCGTAGTGTGCGTCGATTACCTGCATACTAGAAAATCGTCAACTACGACCGCAATTTTTGATCGATCGGTTTAAAACTATTTTATATAGTTATAATTTAGATTACGTCTCTTCAAAAATGTGGTCTATTCATTGACTTAGATCATTGTTATTTGAGGGCTTCACCTAATGGTTTATACAGCAACGGTCTTATTGAAGTTAAATGTCCTATTTCAGCTTTCGGAATAGATTTTGATACGGCCTTTCGACAAAAAATAAGTTAAAGGTTATAAATTCAGTGATTCAAGTGTAACATTAAATCAAAATAATGACTGGTTTTACCAAATCGAAGTCCAGCTTCATTTAGCAAATAAAAATGTCTTAATACTTGCCATAATATGTATTGGCCCAGATTAATGCATTAAAAGTACTAAAAATTTACAAATACGACCAATTTTAGATTTTCAATATGTTACCCAAGTTACAAGCTTTTTATGAAAAGTGTGTACTGCCTAAAATTATCGAATCGAGAAAAGTTCGGTCAATGCCGTCGCAGCAAATATTTTTCTTATAAAAAATATAGTAATTGACTGTAAGTACCGATTAAAAAATATTAGTTACATTTGGTTGTTATATTTATTAAAACAGGTTGCAACCGTTTATTCATTTATACCACTATTCTACCGGTAGTAGACATAATCGATTATTAACATTCGATTACAGCGTAACAATTAAAATATTTATATGTACTTATTTTGACACTAAATTTCATAAATAATGAATAATATATCAAAATGGTATATAATAATAAATAATAAATTATATAATTATATAATAATAAATTAATAAGATAACATTAAAATGACACACCAAAAAATATTCCATCCACTGAAGTCCATCCTAAGAAAACTTTGTATTATGGAAGATCAAGATCGTTTAGTCGCCATACTCACAGTATTATAGTGCGAGCGAGTGAATAGATATGAAAGAAAGTATCGGTCGCGTAACTTGCCGCCCGCTCGGTGCGTAAAATACCTAAATTTGCGAAACGCCGAAATGTAAGAGGGCTCTTAACAACGCTCTAAGTTGACTGATTAGATGGCGTAGTATTATTATATGATTGTTTTATATTTAGAAAAAAAAACACTAATCTAAACTTAATAATATATTTGCAATAATCAAAGCATACTATCAGGTCTGGATTAACCATTAGGCAGAATAGGCAACTGCCTAGGGGCCCCGCATCGGCTAGGGGACCTGCGCGCGCACAAAAGTAATGGAAAATGTTTCATACAGTGAAAATTTAATTGGAAAATTTGTATCCTCAATGACAATTGGTATTATTGCGTTTTAGCGACGCATGCTGTCAGTTGTTGAAATATACTTACAGAACTAACCATAGACTTAGAATATACCTACTATCCTGTTTAATCTTATTATTATCCCTTATCCTAACTTCATACTTACAGAACAGAATCATCTAGTATCGAGTAGTATAACTAACAATACTGATGCGTTACGTAGCGTATTATACGATATACAAGTTTTGAAATGCTTAATCTGTAATCGCGTTTTGTGATTATTGCGACCGTGAATGAATTTAAAAAGTTTTACTCTGCTCTGTTTCAAAACTTATGAATCTGGATATAAGAGTGCTAGATATTTTTATACTTAAAGTATTAATTCGGAACGCAGCCGGGGAGCGATCGGCTGAGTGAGTACTAGACTTCATTCGCATTGGGGGAATCCCCGATCCGTTGGATGCATTACGTAGCGATTTCTGAGTGACCGTGAATTTAGTTTAAAAAAGTTTTATTGTAACTCTGTGTTTCAAAACTTACGAATTGGGATAAGAGTGCTAGATTTTTTTATAAAGAATGCCAGTGTCTTCATAAAATCAGTGACATGACAAGAGAGTAATAGATACTAAAATTTAAGTAACTACTGTTACCAGGTAAGTTTGATAATTGATTGCGAGATTTTATTGTACACACAAGTATTTATTTCATCTCATATTATAAATTCGGCGAGTGTGAAGTGACAAAGTTTTTCTATCTATGAATTATAGAAATTATTACTATTTCTCTCGCGTCGATTTTTATTCCAAAGGGTGTTTACCATTTCTTTAGATAACAAAATGTCGGAGGAACCCGTAAACAAAAAACACCCAAGTGGTTCAGAAAAACGTAAAATGCGGCTTGAACAACAAAACAAGCGTAATGAACTATTATAGACACAATCTTTTCCAACTCGGATTTAGTCGCCAATCGCGAGTGTTCTGAACAGACTGATCAGGATCAAGAAACAGCGTGAGGCTGAGGCCGAGGCCGAGGTCCAATTACTAGACCAAAACGTAGTCCACCTAGGAGTAGAATACGAGAATGAATAACATTGGCTTATAGCATAATATTAGCAACGAAATGCAAAATTGTTGGCGTACTAGAGATCCTTACGAATATCAACACTTTGAATATAATTTTTCTGCTTAAAGTCGACAATATGACAACAGTAAAATTAAACCAGAGTGGCTCATGTATTCTCCATCTACTGAAAAATTATACTGCTTTCCCTGTGTTCTTTTTGACGAAGATCAAAGCCAATCGCAAATTAAAACTGGATTTTCTGATTGGAAAAATTCGCCGCAAAGAATTCAATTCCATGAAAATAATGCAACGCACCGAGAATGTGTGCAGACACTGATTAGTAGACGATGTATTCACGGCCGACTTGACGCTTCTTTGGAAAAGATATTCACCAAAGAAAGGGAGTATTGGATAAAAGTTTTACAAAGAGATAGTATCAGGGATTACATTTTTGTTATCCCGTGGATAATTATTAGCATTTTGTGGTGATGATGAAATTCTTCGTTCTCAACATAATGACAACTATTTGGGAATTTTACAAGAACTCGCGGAGTACTATCCGTTCCTTAGTTCGCATTTAGCCAAATATGGTAATGTTGGGAAAGGAAGACAAAGAAATATTGGGATGTAAAGTTTTAATATTCATTGTTAATGAAATTATGAAAGCCAATTTTTTCAATAAGTGTCGATTCGACACCAGACATATCTCATACTGATCAATTGACTGTAGTGTCAAGATAGTACTTTTTTTTATAGGATATGGGTGAAAAACGAGCACACAGTCCACCTGATGGTAAGTGGTTGCTGCGGCCCATAGACATCTACATCTATCCTCTGTTACAAATCAAAATGCAGATGCGTTTTCACCCGTGAGGACTAGGATGGAATGCCTCATTTCCAGTAAAAAGGGCCTCCCGCCACCTGCACTCACCAAGCGAAACGCAGAGGTAAACCTCTACTTCACGCTGGTATTCTGTGAGGTCGTGGTACCACCCCGGTTCGAGCCGGCTCATCCATGCGACAGCAAAAGCTGCCGCCTGGCTCTACCACTGTTACGTCAAATGGAGAAGTAGCAGAACATTTTCTTACATTGATTCCCATAGTAAGTCATAAAGGGGAAGAACTCGCTGCTATATTTTTTTTTTAAATCAATATAACATTGATATAAAAAATGCAAGAGGCAAGACTTACGATAATGCGCCAAATATGTCTGGTAGTTACTATGGTCTTCAGGCCCATATTAAGAAAATAAATAATCTCGCACACTGCGTTCGAATACTTTTTTTATTCTTTTACTGTACATTTTTGACGAGTTAAGCATCAGTCTGGTGATGCTGCTGATGCTATTACACACATCCCTTCACGGGCTGGAAAGGGGCCCTGAGAATTGAATTGCCTAAGGGCCCCGACATGGTAAATCCGGCCCTGCATACTATAATATATAATATTTATTATAGTAATGAAGAAGACTAAAACTAAAATCTATAATTATTATACAGTCCTCCCCGCGGTATAGTGGCGAGAACGCTGGCATCGTTGGCGGCGACTGATAGTCTCTACAGCAAATGGCACAACTATGTGATCATCTCTCAGATATTAATTTTTCACATTAAATTTCGATCTCTACTCAAATATGCCAAAACTTCAAACCACTTTTAAACCAATCAATATTTCCATCTCAGCAATCTCCACCTACCTAGACATCCTAACTATATGAGATTGGCTCACACCCGCTCATACACTAATGTGGGATATCACACACTAAACAACAGAATCAAAAATATATGGAACAAGTTGCCTCAAGACATGGAAGATGCACCCTCTGTCATTAGTTTTAAAAACAAACTGGACAAACGGTGTAAAGACAATCCAATTTAGTGTATTCTTAGTGGATTTGTTCTAATATAAAACACCAACACAGATATAGGCATATCAGCTATAAGCTGCTCACCTATTATCACATAATAATAATAATAAGTTGATTGTCTTTGAGATCCCCCATTGCATGCTTCACACGATCCAACCCCCCATGTTACATCCTGTATATATTTTAATACTGACAGACTTAAAGTTGGGGATAATGCCCCCACCCTGGCGCCATTCCTAAACAATACGTAGGATTATTCATTACAATTCTCGGTCTTTTACTCGGGTCTTCATGATGCATTTGAGGCTGCATCATCTGCTGATGGTTCATCTGAGGCGGATGACTCTCCACAACTTTATCTTTCTTCTGACGTTTCTTCGGTCCAGCGCAGGACTCTGGAGCGATTCTACGCTCATTCCATAATCTATCAACTAATATCGCTCTAGCTTGCACTCCCTTCGGATCCTCTACTTGCTTCCTTGAAATCGGACTGTTCGCCACTTTCTGTTTCATGGCCTCAAGCCTCTCCTCGGTTTGCGTCATTGGTACTACAGGAAGGCCTTGTCGGTTGCAAATATTGTGAAGCACACAACAAGCTACAATCAACATTGACACCGTCTGAGGATCAAACTGTTTGTTGCAAGTCGCCTGTAAACATTTCCATCGCGATTTAAGGTGCTTAATGGTATCCGTTACAGACTGATGCGTTTGACTGTGAACATTTGTGTAGTATTTCTCAGGTGACACTGGGGACTTCTTTGTGATCCTCGGGACTGGTGTCATGAGGTACGGTTTCTGTGTGTAATGTGGACTACCTGCAAAAAAAAAATAAGCAAATCACTAAAAGACAGTAAGAGAATTCCATTAACCCATATTTTCCTGTGGACTGTATAAATCAACTAAATGGATAGTTAAGGTCTGAACTATCCATTTAGTTGTTTCAAACACTAGTTAGCTTTTAAAAAATTAACCTTTTCATTGATTGTCTGTTTGAACTAGTTTTGAAATTCTTTACTTCCTTTGTTGCTCCAACGCTGTACTCAATATCAAGTAGTGTTTTTTTTGTTTGTTTATGTTCATTCTTATCTGGGTTGGTAGAGTTATGTATGCTTCAGCTGTATTATGGCTAGAGCTCGACCTCTCTAGGGTGGGCTTGACCGGGGAAAGACCACACTCTCACAGAATATGAGCTTAAAACAGCAGCTTAATGCTACTGTGTTTCAGGTGGTGAGTATAGAAATTGGACTCTTCATTACTGGTAACAAGGTCCTAAACCTTAGCTCTCAGGGGTTACAAAGCATCTGCAATTTGTTTCTTAATTGAGGGTAGATGTATATGTAAGGGATGTAGCATCCACCATCAGGTGGTCAATTTCCTTGCTTGTCACCCTTTTTCTACTTGGAAAAAATCTACAAATCTTTATCGTCATAACGCGTCTTGTGTGAAAGCAAAGGTTGGTTGGTTATCTTCATACATTTTAATTAACTACATAAAATGAAGTTTTTGTAACAAAAGTCTTAGAAAAAGAGAAGATTTATAAAAAAAAAGCTATACCTCAAGGTTGGACCCACTTAAATTAAAAGAAAAAATTCCACGCCTATGGCTAGTAAAAAAGAGGCTGAAGTTTTTATCAGTGAAAATTATTTTATTCTTTTTAGTTTTTGAAGTTTGTTTTTGCTTTTTATTAAAAGTTTAACTAAAACGGTTTAACTCCCAAAGGCTCTATCTATCTCCATTTTAGGATTACAATCTATATTTCATCAATACATTCAAATCAAATAATAATAATATGTCAAAATAGAATTTTACCAATAAGCCAACACTGCTCTCCGGAATGATTGAGGCTCTCAAGGTCGATCCTTACAGCATGTTGGTTCAATATAGCGTCATGTGTGTACGAACCGCCCGGCTTTGCTTCCACACTTATTATATTTAAGTCACTGTCGCAGATCTGCAGAAACAACAATTCATTATCATTTCTTTGATAACGGACTTCAAACTGTATTCCACAAGAGAATTCACAGATGCGGAAGAGAACCCACTACTCTGTAACAGTAGATGAGCAGCAGCATGTTGCTTTTAAAAACTCAAAATATGGTTGTGGTTGCCAACCTGCGTGCCAAGCGTGGCAGCTATGGTAAACATCCCCTCTATATGCCAATCTAATGGGGCGGACTATGTTCAGCAATGGATTTTCGATAGGCTGCAAAAAATTAATGAATAAATGAGCAACTTTTGATATTTCTACTACCAAGTTCAAAAAATTAATCATTAAAAAATTGTATAAAAAAGGTTATTATTATAATATTAAGAAGTCATTCCACCAAATTCATAAAATTTATTGTAAAATAGGGTTATTAGAAGGTTAAGAATTTTTTGGACGATAATAACCCCAAAGAACGAGGTGGTCGCTACCAGGCTATTTCTAATATGATTTGTATTTTTAATAGTGTTACATAAAACACAAGTGTAAGTTATTCTTTTTTTAAATATCCCACTGGTTTCTTGCTGGTTTGTCGCAAGGACAGAGGTATTTTCAGACCCATTAGCTATACATCTATACAAATAAATAAAATTGGAGTGTCTTGTCTGTCTCTCTGTTTGTTCCGGCTAATCTCCGAAACGGCTGAACCAATTTTGATGGGACTTTCACTGGTAGATAGCTTTAATTTAGGCTATTTTTATTTAAGAATAAGAATAAGAGTTCCGCGCAAAAAATTAAAAACCTAAATTATACGCCGAGCGAAGTCGTGGGGAACAGTCAAACTAAGATTGACTGTTAATAGTTATTACTTGTATTTATATTGATACTTCCATTTGTATATTATTTGACTAATGTGATGTCTGGTTGATGTACAATAACCTATCAGCCAACATCCAGCATCTCATGAAAAGCGCCAGAAGAATCTCATGGCTCTTGATGATGATGATAAATTTACCATCAGAACGGCCCACGTTCAGGGGTCGACTTAACAATCTGATGATAAAACTGTGCTGATTACCACATGCTTAGCGGTGAATGAAAATGTTGTGGAAAATGTGCATGTCTGAGAAATAAAATATTCCAAGGACATGTTCTGCCAACACAAATTGGAGCAGCACGGCAGACTAACTTCTCCGTAATCTTTTCAAAAATAAGTAGGCTCACAGTCAGCAGTAGAATGTACATGGGCTGTCGTTTTATGATTACTGGACAAATTATAATCTTGACTTCTCATTTCTGTATGGATATTGTGCGGAGTTCAATGAGGACTCATTTCCTGCCTCCTAGTTTGTCTGGGTAAGTACAAGCCTACTTGTGCTGCCAAACATCAGTGCTTACACAACTGTGTTCCAATCTGAAGAGTAAAGAGAGCCAGTATTATTACTGGCAAGGTGACAATGCATTTGTAGGTCTCTTTTTTTAATTTTGATTGCAGGTGTCCGGGCAGCAATGGCCACTTACCATCAGATGGACCGTTTGTCACTTCAGTTTCATAAAATAAAATAATAAAAATATTAGCGATCCACCCCGGCTTCACACAGGTGATTTCTGAGTCTGGACAACAGCGCCACCTACCAGTTCCAATTGTGAATCTAAGCCATTCTCAAATCAATTTAATCACACACACAAAATTTCATCAATATCGGTCCATCCATTTAGAAGTAGTTCAGTTACATACACACAGACAAAAGAATTATATATACATACTAGCTGGCCAGGCAAACATTGTTCTGCCCATGTCGATGACCCTCTGTCCTATTAAAAATTCCTTAAATTCGTAATTAAAAAAATGTTGAGTTCACTTATTGGGATAAAAACTATCCTATCTCTCAAATTGGGCTAAACTGCACACTGTGTGCAAAATTACATAAAATCAGTTCAACAGTTTAGGAGTTCTTCACGGACAAATAATGTGACACATAATTTTTATATATAAAAATAAAGATTGCAGTCCAGTAAAATAAAATTAGTCCACCTATTGTACTGGTACCTTTTGCGGTGACATTGTCTGTCTGTTCGATAGTTCCCTTCACAGAGTCTTGTTAGTCTCCCCTGCATAACTTATGAAAACAACTTACAATTTGCACTTTCTTGGAATGGTAAGACTTGTTGAAATGCCTCTTGTGGTCATCATCGGGCCGCGCAATGGGAACATGCGTGCAGTCTATGCACCCCACTACATTGGGCATGCCGTATTTCATATAAAACCTGAAATTTTGTTGTTTTGCTTATTTTGGTGGTAGTGGTGAGTAAGGTCTAGTGTCGACGGACGAGAATCCATCACCTCATTGTGTCCAGATGGTGTAAGGCAGCTGTATTAGTGTCAGAGATGTGACTTATTTTAGATATATATTTCTAATTAATTATTATTCAAATACATATTTTCTAAATACTTTTTAAAATAATATAAAAGAATTTAAAATAGAAAATTATAAAAGTATCTTGTATCTGATATCACAAATAATTTACTTAAAAGTATCTTGTAACTTTTATTTCAGATACTTTTTAACTTCAAAAAAGAGGAAGTTCTCAATTAATGTTTTTTTTTTTTGTTTGTATGTTAATTCCTTTTTTTCTTAAATAGGATATACTTGAAAGGTGGTCCCATATAAATTAGGAGAAAAAATTAAGGGTCTGGATGTTTTTCCTTGTGAAATTAATTGTTTGTAAACCGCATCCACAATAAGAGAGGAAATCATAGTGACATAGGGTTTACTTTTTCAAAAAAAAGGCTTATCCTCCCTATTATGGCAGACCCATGAAAACCACAACATAAAAGAAATCATTTTGATGTGAAGCCCAACGAAGAGTATTAATGTATCTTTTTTAAAAATTCATGAAAATATTGATGAGTTTCTTTCACATTCCAATAGTGTTATACATGATACATAAAACATAAAACACACCTGTAACCCAGAGGGTAGGCAGAGACTACGGACTTCCATTTGGCATGATCCTGACACACTTCTTACTCCTCCTTTACATCCATATACCTACTCATACATGCTAGTCAGTTAGGGGTACTCTTAATCTGGCCCATCTTCAATATATTGCCAATTCGGTCAATAAACTTTCGTCTAGGGCGTCCCTGATACATGATATATATCATTTAGTTACACATTAATGTAGTTTCATTCGCTGTACTGCTAGTTTAGCATGGTGTCAGTGAGCAACCTTTGCCATATTAAAATATGTTAAAAATTACCTGGTTTTAATAACATCTCTTTCATTCCTCAGATGAGGAAAATGAATATATTTCTTCACAATTGTAGGGTGATTTATAGCTTCTGTAACCTGCATTACAGCCGTAGAAACAAAGTATTGGGTGATATTAGGGTCAGTTTTGCCTCCAACTGATTTTTGATACTTCCCTGTTGCATAGAAAGATAAAGCTGCCATAACCTGATGGTAAAATGAAAGTAAAAGGTGGTCAAATTGGTTGCAATAGATCAAATTTCAAATAAATATTTTTAGTTAACCATACAATGGAGCCACTAACATCCATCAACATTTTAAATAAAATATAGGTAAAAAGAAAACAACAAATTTGCAAACAATAAGTTTTCAAGCTGTTTATAATGTTACTAAATTTGTTGAAAGGAAATTACTGCTGAAAAAAATGTTAATTGCAAATACCATGTTGCTAACTCAACCAAATCAAAATATAAATATTTATTTTAGGAATTTAAAAATGACAATAATGGTTATGAAATGGTTTTAATACCCTTAGAAAATTGAAATCATATTCATATTTAACACACGGAAATATTATTTCCATATAATATTAGTAATTTTATATGGAAATAATATAACATAAATATATAAAACAAAATAATAGATTGTTTTTTATAAATACACCATACTATGTATGATCGTAAAAATTCACATCAAAATGCAGTATTTTCAATATATTAAAAAAAAACTGGAAATTTCACAAATAAAATGATAATTTAAAAAGAAACATCTCCAAAACTAGTTTTTTTTTCATTCATTCAACAGAATTTTTTTATGAATTTTAAGCAATATCTTCATTAACTGTGAACCCATTAAAAAGATTATTTATCTTATGAAAGGTCGCACAAATTAAAAAAATACACCCAATGGAAAATTAGGGGTGAAGTTTTTAATTAAACTTTATTATATATCAGAATCTATTTGGACAAAAATAAGATTGTGATATTTCTTAGTCCACTCAAAAGGTAAAAAAATTAAATATTAATTCTAACTATTTTCTACCAACTTTAAAAAGAGGAGGTAATCAATTTGATGGTTTTTCTTTTTTTTTGTGTGTGTTACCTCATTAATTTTTTCTGGGAGAACTAATTTCAATGATTCTTTTTTTATTTGAAAGCTGGTGCTTCTCATGTGGTCCCATATAAATCTGATTAAGGTCTGAGTTATTCTTAATAATTTATATTGAAATTGGTGTACAATTTTTTTTATTTTAAATTATATAAATTCACTATGTCTTAGCACCAACTTCAGAATGTAAAATTATTGTAGTTTTTATGGTGCTTTGAAGCCTGCTTTAACTTTTATTAATTAACTAGCTGTTCCCCGCGACTTCGCTCGCGTGTTATTTGGGGTTTTAATTTTTTTGCATGGAACCCTAATTCTTTTTCTAAAATAAGAGTAGCCTAAGTTACTCCTTGTGACATCAGCTATCTGCCAGTGAAAATCCTGTCAAAATCGGTCCAGCCGTTTCGGAGATTGGCCGGAACAAACAGACAGACAGACGGTCAGACAGACAGACAAAAACTTTAAAAAATATATTTTTGTTATTAGTACCGTATATACTTTCATATGCATTTAGTAAAAAACTGTAATTTTGACATTACAAACACACTTCAATTTTATTTATTTGTATAGATATAGATTAATTTTCCATACAATATTTTCAGATAAAACTAACAAAGGCGGGATTTATGCATAATAAAAATTTTGCCCCTAAAATAGATTGTAAATTTTTACAGGTTGTGTTAAATTGCAATTATTTTAAATAAATGTTTACTAAGACTTTATTTTTAACGACAGTATCGGCAATAACTACCTTGCATTCGACAGAAAACTCAATGGATTTTGTCGAATCTGGCATAACGGGTTTTAATTCTTCACATAAACCTCGCGCTAAATCTTTAGAGAGACGATACGTCTCTATAAACGCGGGATCAGTCAAATCAAACGGATCTAGATCCTCTTTCGCCTTCGGAAGTTTTTTCTCTGGACTTTTTGCTTTCTCCAAACTCCTTGTCTCTTGTTGTTTGTGTGTTTGCGAAGAATCCCACTTTAGCAACTCGAGTATCTCTGGTTCATCGTCAACCACTGATATGTAGCCTTCTTCTGGTGGTTTTTCGGCCATTTTTATTATGTATTGAAATACTTATTTCAATGCAAAAATTACAATCATTATTGAAACAAACGCAGCTTGGGTTGACGAAAACGAAAATTGACATAAATAATGTTGCCATCTCGAGTATTTTTATTATGATTTTGACTTGGATGCCAGTCTTTTTTACGGTTACGGGTAGGGCTGGGTATAGAATTCTTAACGATGTATTTTTCACACTGTCATATCTCTATTATTAGTTCCGTGGACGTTCACTTCTGCTGTCAGCGCTAAAATGGCGAAAATCAAATCGCCTAATTTATCACGGTGTATAGCGGGTCCTTATTTATATAAGGGTTAGTGTTTATAGTACACTGCTTCACAATATGTTGATGCGTCACATTGCGTAGTTTTTAGAAGATTTTGATGGCAAGCAGACAAATAGCGATAGTATCTTAAGGTGAAAGCTTCAGGGTGGCCCGCGAAATTCAAATTTTCTTACGTTTTTTGCAATTTGCAGGTCAGTGTCAGGTTGAATGTTTAACAAAATATGATTCGCGAGCGTAACGAGTATGTATTTACAGAATTATAATCATTATAATCATTATAGTAGAACTAGGATCAACTATTTTGAAACGCGATATACTGCGGATGTCGAAATCATTTAATATTAAAAATAAATATAAACTTCAAGCAAAACACCTCGGATTTACGACCAAGGAAGATACACCAGTTTTTGTTTCCGAACAACTAACTCCCAAGAGCGCTCGGCTATTTTTTCTAGCCAGAGATCTCGCAAAATCAAAGACCTTAAGGTTTTGCTGGACGTCCTATGGTCGAGTGTATGTGAGAAAGGACGAAAACTCTCCAATTATTATAATAAGAAACGAGTCACAAATACATCGTCTTCTACAAGAAACAACACAAGCATGACTCCATGGTTTCGCAGAATTCTTTTTGATTTTATTAATTTATTTATTGTTATAGTCACGGTCTACTTGCTGGTCACAAACTGCCTACGAGAGAATCCAGCTGCCTGGACCACTTCATGGTAAAATTAAACAAAATAAAATTCTCTGCTAATATCGCTGTATTAAACACCACACTTACAGATCATCTGACTATATTCATGTGTATATCAAAACTTAAAAACAAAATAATTAAGCATAAAACCATTGAGTGCGAGAACTTTGAAACTGCATATGAGAGGCTACTCCAAAAGAACCTGGAGTCTTTGCTCTTTTGCGAAGATCCCGACTTAGTTACCAAGCACCTTTTGTTATGGCTTGCGGAGTCACTGGAGGAGAGTAAAACAATAAAATGTCTTACTAAAACCAGCAGACTATTAAACCTTGGATCACAGCTGGAATCCTTAAGTGTATCAGAAACAGAAATAAAATGCAGCTAATAAAAGCTAATAAAATGGAGCAGATCCATCAAATGAAATTCTAAAACTAACTTTCAGATGATATAGAAATTACTGTAATAACCTTATAAAGAAGCTAAAACGAAAATATGACAGAGAACTATTCACTAATGCTGCCAAAAATTCCAAAGAGCTTTGGAAAAAAATTAAAACAATAAGCCATTTTAAAATGACTAAATCTCACTGCAAAGAATTACTTAATATAGGACCAACACCGACCGACTCTGTCAATTCAGTAAATTGTTATTTTGCTAATATTGGCAATAAATTGGCTGATGATGTTCTGAAAAGTATATCTCATGTTTCACAAAGCAGCACTACCATTAGCACGCTAAAACAACATAATACATCTTTTTTCCTCTTGGAGACTGACCCCGAGGAAGTTAAAAGTGTTATCATGGGTCTCAAAACAGATAGTGCCCCTGGTTGGGATAATATATCGACCAAATTTTTTAAGATCTGTAGCTCTGTTCTTGCGCCCATAATTAGTCATCTTGCAAACCAATGCTTTAGATTAGATGTATCCCCTGCGCTCCTAAAAAGATCTATTGTTACTCCATTTCATATGGGGGGGGGGGATAGAGGTGACGTAAATAATTATCGCCCAATTTCAGTCTTACCCGCGATATCAAAAGTCATTGACAAACTCATTAATACTCGACTACTTAATTATCTAGAAAAATTCAGCCTTATCTCTAGCTCACAGTTTGGTTTTAGGTCTGGATTATCTACGGAGGACGCGGTATTGTCTCTCACGTCCCTTATTACAGATCAAGTCGACCGAGCAAATAAATGCCTAACTGTTTTTCTTGACCTGAAAAAGGCTTTTGATACCGTCTCCCTTCCCATCCTTGTGCATAAACTGGAGTGCATCGGTGTCCGAGGTGTACCACTTATGTTACTAAGCAATTACCTACAAGAGCGCATTCAAAGAGTGAAAATTGAAAATCACGTGAGTAGAGACATGAACATAACCTTTGGTGTGCCCCAGGGGAGTGTACTTGCCCCAACTCTATTTCTCATCTACATAAATGACCTCACTAATCTAAGCATCGAAGGTGGTAAAGTTTTCTCTTACGCCGACGATACTATGATAGTTTTTTCTGGGTCTTCGTGGAATACTATATATGATACGGTCCAAAGCGGTCTCTCTAAAATTTCTGACTGGCTAAAAACTAACCTTCTAACTTTAAATATTAATAAAACCAACTATATGTGCTTCTCAATAAATAATAGAACTCAACCGAAAAACGATCTTACAGTAAAAATGCAGGAATGCGATAAACTAGACTACTGAAGTTGTAATTGTAAAATGCTGCAGAAGGTCACATCCACTAAATACCTAGGAGTATTATTTCGTTCGTATATATTGAAAGAATACGTAAACTTATTTGGATTTTTAAAACTCTGAGGCATATTACATCTCATAAATTAATAAAACAAATATACATTTCTTTAGTACAATATGTATGGGGTGGGGCAACAAAAACTAAATTCCTAGAGGTTGAACGTAGTCAACGCTGCCTTCTTAAAGTCATGTACCTTAAACCACGGCGGTACCCCACTATGGCATTATATAAGTTTTGCGGTGTGCTAACCGTGAGACAGTTATACATTTTACTTACTACTCTAAAAATTCGTAAAACCATACCGTTTGACCCAACCGTAGAAAAAAGAAGAAGAAAAAAAGATGTAACAAAAACTATTCGCACTAAAACAGTGTTTGCTAAACGTCAATATACTGCGAGTTCTGTTTACCTTTACAACAGCATAAACGGTTTATTGGACATTCATAACACAAATCACCGCGATTTCAATAAATCTGTAATCACCTGGTTAAAAACACAGAATTACGACGACCTTGAGGAACTCTTACACCGTACTTCGTACATTGTAAATTAATTAACCAACACACACACACAGACACACACACACACACACACAGACACACACACACACACCATTCATAACACATAGCATTTGCGCTTACATTTAAATACATTGATTACCTTATTTAAATCGCCGCTAATCTTAAAAATGTAATTGATATAGGCAACTTCTGGTTTAATTTGTGTATATAAATGCTTTTAGTTAGTTAAGACTGTCATAGATAAGGAAGAGCGGGAACTCCTGACACAAGTTTTCTTTTAAACTTACTAGGAGGACCCATCTATTATATTGTTTATTTGTAATTTTAAAGAAATAAAAGCATTATTATTATTCCGGGGTATCTATATAGTTTTCTCATCTGGTTGGGCTGTATAAATATATAATTGTAAATGAAAATGATAAACATACATAAATATCAACAAAATAAAATAAATACATAAAAATACATAAATAAATAAAAACCCAACCAGATGGAAGCCCTCGGCAGGGGAGACCAAACGGCCGAGGGTTAGGGGGAGAGGGAAAGAAACCGGCGGACGATGCGGGCGGTATCGAGGAGCACCGCCTTCTGCATTTGAGCTTGGAGCGGTCCGTCACGGAGTCCCAGTCGCCTCAGATGACCCGAGAGGCTGACTGGGATTAACCCGTTCGCAGAGACGACTACAGGTATAATTTCGGCCGGCAATCCACCCCACATGTCGGTCACCTCGTGAGCCAGGTCCAGATATTTAGTTAGTTTATCTGTTTCGGCTTTCACGAGGTTCTCGTCATAAGGAATGGTAATGTCGACCAAAAATATCCTTGACTGTGCCCGGTCCATCAGCACAATATCAGGCTTATTCGCAAGAATAGTCCTATCTGTGATGATGGCCCGGTCCCAGTAGAGCCTGGCGCGGTCATTTTCGAGCACGGCTTCCGGTAAGTACTTATAATATGGCAATTTCCGATCCACGAGACCGTATTTCAGAGCGAGCTCCTGGTGTAGAATCCTGGCTACTAAGTTGTGCCTGTGCAAATACTCAGAGTTAGAAAGCGCCGAACAACCGGAGATTTATTAT
This sequence comes from Parnassius glacialis, assembly GCA_033319125.1. NCBI lineage: Eukaryota > Metazoa > Arthropoda > Insecta > Lepidoptera > Papilionidae > Parnassius > Parnassius glacialis. The sequence goes on from JAVANC010000028.1 coordinate 9,933,560, forward strand.
TATTATTATTATGGTTATCTATAAAGTTTTGTCATCTGGTTGGGCTGTTTAAATATATAATGGGCAGTTTATTATTATTATTATGGAAGAGTGAAGCAAGTAAACAGACCCCGCTATCTCCTTCATGGTTATTTTTTAATAAACCACACAGTAATAAGAGCCCCGCGGGACTACATTGACTACTTAAGAATATTGAATAATTAACAATTAATTTGTATCTATGATCGAATAATCATCAATGGCGATCGGACAAACGATATTTAGTAGAAATTAATTGATTTAAGGGATAAAAGTTTAAATTTACAAAGGCCAACCTAAAGATGCAAGTATAATTAATTATAAATAATTAAAAGACGAACAAGAAATTATTATGTTCGATACAGTAACGAATAAACAACGAATAATTAAAATAAAAAAACCTCAATAATAAAAAATCCACGTGGGGCTAGGCATGTTCAGGTATAAGGTACTCAATTATAAAGTACTCAACTACTCGACAGTTTTGGCGGGATATTGACCGTCAGTGGATTGCTGCTGCTATTTTATCGTTTAAAGAAAGGTATTAAGTAGATTTTAATACGTAACTGTGTTATAAGAAAGAGATCAGAGTAATTAAAGTTGGTAAAAATTACCTTGCGTACATCCGCTCGATAAAATAAAATGATGTGTCTTACCTAGTTTCAAGAGCACCTCCCGCCCTCCCTCAATGACGTGCACTATCCCGTCACCACTAATCGCAGCACCACTACTCCCAACACCACTACACTAGGAAAGACACTCCACTGACGACAATACGACACGTGTTTCTCCTCTACACGAGGCATGTCCAGGTAATGTAGACTCTGCGGTGGCTGACCACTGATTCAGATATCAGAGTAATATTTTAACCAACTTCAAAAAGAAGGAGGTACTCAATTCGACTATGTTTTTTTGTGTTTTACCTCATAATATTGTTTTTAGATTAACGTTTTTAAATTATAAGACTTTTTTTAATGTTTCGTACCCAGAAGGTAACCAACGGGACCCTATTACTAAGTCTCCGCTGTCTGTCCGTCCGTCCGTCTGTCTCTCAGCGGGCTGTATCTCATGATATGTAATAGGTACACAGGTGAAATTTTCACAGAAATCAGAAATCAGAAATGTTTATTTGCTTAAAACATGGTAGTACAAAGATCTTAATATAGTGATATGTCCTCATGTTTGACTTATAACTGTCATGCAAATTTAAAAGTAATTAAATTTTAATCTACTTATAGGGGCTACACACGATCACTTTTAACTGTCAGTTTTGACTGATCAGTTTTAACTGACAGTGAAAACTGAGCGTGTGTACGATGAAAACTGTCAGTTTTTTTATTATCAGTTAAAACTGATGATATATAGTTGATACATATTTTTTAACTAAAATGACGGAACTGATCAGTTAAAACTGTGCGTGTGTAGGCGGTATTTCTTCAGTCGTGTTGCGATCAGGAGATTGAGGTATATTTCTTCACTCATTCTGAGATATTTGTGCCAATCCTTCGAAACAATTTTTAGTTCGGTTAATAAATTAACATGGGAATAGATTTTCCTTTCTTTTAACCACTCTTTGCGTATACTTTTTTATTTCTATTTTTTTAAATTATTAATAAACCAAGCACGGCTAAAGCGTCGTCGTCGGCTGATGACATCTTGAGATGGTAATGTTGTTTGTGGTCAAAGAGAACAGTTAAAACTGAACGTGTGTGGGTGCAAAGGACGTCAGTTTTCACTGTCAGTTAAACTGGTCAGTCAAAACTGACAGTTAAAAGTGATCTTGTGAAGCCCCTATTAGAGTTAAAAATAAGTAAATAGACTAAATATAAAACCAATGGTAAACGTGAATCATAGACAGAACATTACATTACATTTATAAATTGTATAATATTTTATGTCAAATTATTCAATCGATAAATAAAATAAACACAGAAAAGCTACAAACACAATTAAAATTCAAAAATCTCTTGGTCATCTAAGTATTCCTGGACTGAATAAAAGCACCTAGTCAAAAGCCAGGAATGCAACTTTCTTTTAAACAATGGTAATGGCAGAGCCTTGAAACTTGGATGGAGCTTATTATAAATTTTGATAGCTGTACAATAACAGCTTCGTCTGTATAGTTGAAGTCTTATTCTAGGTTGCATGATCCTTTCTCTATGTCTGGTAAGTTTATTTTTGTATTCCCCTCTAGTGACAAAATAATGAGAGTGTTGTCGTACAAAAATACACATTTGTTTTATATACAGACACGGTACCGGTAGGATTCTAAGATTTTTGAAAAGGGGTTCACAGCTTTCAAGAAAATGTACTCTGCAAATAGCCCTAATACATTTCTTTTGGGCTATGAAAGCCCGGTTTACATCCACTGAACCTCCCCACAATATAGTGCCGTAACTTAATAGTGATGACACATAGCCATGGTAGGCCGATAGAGCAGTTTCAATGGATGATGTATGACTGAGTTGTCGTAGCGCGTATACAAATTTATTTATTCTCGTACATAGATTGTCTATATGTGCTTTCCAGTCACAGTGTTTATCTAAAGTAAATCCAAGAAATTTAACTTCATTAACAATTTCAATGGTATTACCGCAATAATCGATTAGCACATCCATTGACCTTGCTCTGTGAGTAGTAAAGTGGATGGCCTTTGTTTTTTGTATGTTTGCTTTGAAATTGTTTGAATGTAGCCAATTGATTAGGTTGTGTAGAGTCTCATTAATAGTGACATTGAATTTTTCAATTTCATCACATCTTATTACCACTGTGGTGTCGTCTGCGAACATGAAACATTTATGTTGAGTTGCGTTTGGTAAGTCGTTAATAAATATCAAAAACAACAGGGGCCCCAAGATACTGCCCTGTGGAACTCCCCAAGGGTTAACGCGATATTTTGACCGGAAGGTACACTGTCTTGATTCAACGATTGTTGCTATCTCAATACAATGCTGTCTATTATACAGATAACTTTCTAACCAGTCATAAGCGTTACCTCTAATACCATATCTATATAGTTTATCCAGTAATCTTTTATGTGGAGCAAAGTCAAAAGCTTTGGTCATGTCTAAAAATAAAGCAATAAGTGGTATTTTTTGATTTATACATTCTGTGACATAATGTACCAGATTGTAGCAGGCCAACGTAGTAGAGTGACCTTTGCGAAAACCGTAATGTTCTTCTGTTAGTATATTATTTGAGTAGATAAAGCTATTAATGCGCTTGAAGATGACTTTTTCATAGATTTTAGATAGTACTGGAATAATAGTTATCGGTCTATAGTTATTCATATCACATTTATCGCCCTTCTTGTATATTGGCTTGACAATACATAACTTAAGGATATCTGGGAATGATCCCTGTTCCATTGACAAATTAATTACATGGGCAAGAGGTCGGCTTAAATCACTCGCACATGCCTTTAGAACACGTGTGTTTATGCCATCATGTCCAACTGCATTGCTGTTTTTAAGCGATAAAATAATAGAAGCTATTTCTATTTCATTGGTTGGGGTTAGGAATATTGAATTTTTATTGAATGGAATGTTGGTTTTATCAGAATTTAAATTGTCCTGTTCTAGATTCATCATGTCTATAAAATAGTTATTAAGCAATTCACATATTACATTAGGATTACTATATTTTATGTCATTTATACTTATTATGTCAAAATCATTACATTCTTCATCATTATTTAAATTATCATTAATAATATTCCATGTCGCTTTACATTTATTAGAAGCATTATGTATAACTCTTTGGTTTTGTAATTTTTGAGCCCTATAAATGCACTTTTTGAGTATTTTATTGTATTTTTTGTATGCGTATTTTTTAAATAATCGAGAAATGTTATTGCTTCTTGTATATTGGATATACAGACGCCTCTTATTTTTGCACGCAAGTCTAATGACTTTACTAAGCCATTTCTGGTATCTGAATTTATTACATATCTTAACAAGCTTTATTGGAAAACAGAGTTTATTAAATAGATCAATCACGTAATGCAATTCGTTGAAAGCTTCATTAGCATTTTTATTATTATATACTTCGGAAAAAGATAGGGCAGATATACAGTTTCTAAACTTGATAAAGTTTTCTTTACTGTAGTGAATTGTCTGTATAGTATACTCCTTTTTAATCAACTTCATTTTAAATGATATAGTTTGGGCTGTTTCGTGGTCAGATAGGCAAACAAAATGAGTGCCTGATTTCGCCCTGTACACGTTACTGGCGATCTGGTCAAGACATGCCTTTCCACGAGTTGCAGTATTTATGTGCATTTTTAAGTTAAAGTTTTTTAGAATATCACTTAAGAGTTTTGTTCGTTTTTGTCGAGTTGGTTTTAATATGTCTGTATTCCAATCGCCAGTCAGAACTATTTTATGTTTGAGTTTAGTTTTAAGTAAGTTATGTAAAAGTTCTTGGAGTTTGATAAAGAACAGATTTACGTCAGAGTCCGGTGTCCGATAAATGTTAACAACTACCAATTTGTACATAGGTATTTCTGTACCGCAGCACTCAAAACTCTTAGATAATGATAGTTCTTTGCAAATGTTGAGTATTCTTAAGTCAAAGTGGCTTTTGACCAAGATGAATGAACCACCCCTTTTTTCGCAATTTCGTGAATAGTAAGCAGCTAATTTATAATTCGGTATTTTAATATTTACTTGGTCGCCACTTTGAATAAACGTTTCACTCAAGCATAACACATGTATGTCTAACTTTTTATCCTTGAATTCTTCTAGTGCAGCTTTTAAGTAATCTGATTTATTAAGAAGTCCGGCAATATTTTGATGCATTATTGTAAAGTTGTTATGAACGAAAAAATTCTTCCCTATTCAAGTCATTGTCGTTTGGGTGAATTTTCTGTGGTGTTATTTGGGGATCATTTGTTTCTTTTATTTCTTGGTTGTGTGATGTCTCAGGATGCGAATGAAGTATCTTATTTGCTATATTATTTAGAGTAAGTATCATTAGGCAAAGGATTGTTGGTATTTTCATGTTTTTTAATGAACTCATTCTTATATTTTATGTAGTTAATTTCGATATTTATTTTGAATGCCAGTTTTTGTAAATGTGTTTTTAAATAATTATGTTTATATGTGTTCATGTCAATAAATGTACAATTGTTATATTGCCTACTCAACATGTGAAGATCATTATTCAGTTTGCTTACATTTAGATTTCGATTTGTCTTTACATTTATTAGGAGACACTTACATTTCTTGTATTTAACTAGAAAATTGCATACATTACTATATAAAAGATATGGATCTCTATCATTAGAGCCAACGGATAAAATTATTACATCGTCTTCATTTATATTGTCAGGAATTACATTGAAACTCTACATAATGTCCCTACTTTGTGCTTGAGATTTAATAATGCTGGTAACGTTATAAACGTCGTTATATTTCCCATAGCGATATTCAAGTATTTTGATCGCCAAACCGCGTATTTGCTGATCTCCTAGAAAAAGTGTTTCTGTTGCCGCTATAAAAATAAATAAAAAATTAGTAAAATTAAAATTAAAAGGGGCTAGAAATATATACCACGATTGTACGGAAACCTCTCTGCGCGAGTTCGACTCACACTTGGCCGTTTATTTTTTTTATTTGAGAACTGGTGGTTCTAATGTGTCCATGAGTTTTGGCGAGAACTTGACCGGTGACAGATTGCTGCTCCTGTATTATTGTTTAAATAATGGTTTAAAGTGGATTTTGATAAGTAAAAGTGGTTCGATTTTGTGTATTAAATGTCTGCGCATGTGAAGTATTAGTGAAAACGGTGAAACAAGTGCTCTGATGGTGATACGATTCTCAAGATAAGATATCTGTCTGCTTAGGCGCCTTGAGATACCATCGCCAACTGTCAGCTGTCTGCTTGCTCAAGTATTGCCGTCAAAATCTTCCAAGGGCTGCACAGTGTGACGCATCAACATATTGTGAAACAGTGTACTTACTATGAAGGATAATTATACATTGTAACTTCAGGCTCAGAAAGGCGAGAACCCAGAGCCGTAAAGCCAGTTATTAAAAAAATCTAGCGGATGTGTCGTGTCAGTGTCAGTGTCATATCTTTTTACAATTTGTAAACAGTGGGATTCTTTTTAAAATTGTAATACCTTTAGGCGTGGCGGAATTAAATACAAAATACAATGGAAGCAAAAGATGTGTGCGTCGAAATAGAAAACGATGAGTTTTACAGCAAGTTCTTAGTAGATTCAGTGAAACCAATTATAGGGGAAAATATATCCGTCAGTGACCAAGTAAACAAGCTCGCTGTGGGGATTGAAAAGTTAACGAAAAGTTTGGAAAAACAAGTGCTAGATAAACATAACGACCTTCTAACGCAAGCAAGCCATATCTCAGATTTAGAAGCTATGCTGGAGTCTGTGAGGGGTCAAGTACAAAATTTATTAAAAGGCGCCGAAAAACTAAAAGATCGTGTACACTCACCTTATTCTGCTCTCGAAAAGCAAACTATGATGCTAGAAAGAGTTCAAATAACGTGTAACTTACTTCGACACACTTCGAAAATATTAGTTTTATGGAATAAACTATCTTCTGTTAAAGATAACCCAGCCAAAGAAGCCATGATTATTTTTGAGTTAAATGAATTGATTGGTGATTATAATTTTGAAGGTATAACCATACTTGATGAAGTTGTTAAACAAGTAGAATGCAGAAAGACGGACTTACTGAACAATGCTACAGATTTATTGCAGTCAAGTTTGTTGAGTGGAAATAAGACAAAACTTTTACAGTGTTTTAAAGTATTTCATAACCTACAATGCACTGAAGAACAAATAAAAAGTACAGTGGACAGTATACTTAATGATTTGAGAAAGGAGATTAGCACAGCCTTGAATGTACAGATGGTATCAATTGAAGTAAAAAAATCAAGTTCAGGCCGTGTTGCTCCTGGAAAAGCTAATATCATGAATGCTCATGATTTCAAAATTAAACTATGGGACAATATAGAAAAACTCTTCAAAGTAGACATTTACAACAGTTGCACAAAGGTAGTAATGTTGCAAAATGTTGTGAATGAGTTGCATGCAATTGGAAATTTTAGAAATATATCAAAACACTTCTGGCACAATCTATTTTTGATCTTCAGTGCTGAATTAGAAAAGAGCTCTTTGACTGTCAATCAGTCTGTTGAAATCGACTTCCCTAAACTGTTGAAATGTTTCAATGAATTATTATCCCGACTTAAATGCAGGGACTTAGAAATGAATCGCTCTAGCCTCAGTAGATGGGAAAATGCTTTCTTGTCAAAGTCACTAGGAAAGTTACTTGAACCCGTTAAGACTATGTGGCATTTGAACCAAGTACCAAATATGGATCAGATAGACAATGCAGTAAGGGTTATAGCAGAAGCATTGAGCATATCACTTGGTGACAAGCAATTAAGCATAAGCTTGGCTAATAGTGTCGCTAAAAGCATTAAGCAGATGAATATGGAAGCAGAACAAAGAATATCATTGGATAGTGATGTAGCTCAAATCATAGAACCACCAACCAGTGCCCAACAAAAGAATGCTGACTTATGCAACACATTACATTACTTCTCATCACAAATAAAGAGAGTCCTTATGAACATGAACTCCATGCTTCCTCAGGAAAGCATACAGATAGTGCAGAACAGTTTAAAAGATATATCAAGTATGCCCGTATTGCAGCTCTTTGCTGAAACAATAAAAAACTCTCTCTTCCTCATTTTAATGACAATGCATGATGAACCAGACCTAACCAGAGGCGATGATCCAACAAACAAGTCCTTGTCCTGTTCGCCTTATATGAAAGAACTCCAACAATTTGTATCCAGATGTAAAGACATCTACCTCTCAATGTTCCAAGAGAAATCGGCCCTCAATGATTGCTGCATTAACATTTCTAAAGCATGTGTTGAGCGTTTCATTCAGCATGTTTGCGTTGTCAGACCGTTAACAAAATTTGGTAGAGTGAAGCTGCAAATTGACTGTCAGCAGTTAGAGACTGCATTGTCTCCGTTAGTTAATGACATAACAGAATTAGGTGATCATTATAGGCAGCTGAAAGCTTTGCAATTGCTCTTTGGAAAAACACCACAAGAAATAGCTAAGAGCCAATGCGAGGGTGCTTCACTGCCTTACTCTATGGTAATGATGTTTTTGTTTTCATTTGCTGGGCCCCAGCTCATCGCACCACATACTTGTGCTGGTTGGAATATTCAAAAGTTAATGCATTGGCTAGACTCCCATAGGAATGAATGGGATAGACTGGAGTTTGTGGCTGGGGCATTACAGAGATACCAAAATCATGTACGTCAAAGTCAAATAGTGGCATATGATGAAGTATACCCAATTTTATTGCAGCTCTTAGAAGATGGAAGAAACTCTTTAAAGAAGTAAAGATAATCAATGTTTAATTAATTAACAATTATTTATATAAATCATAAAGAGATAAATATTTAATTACCTACTTGTTGTGTAACTCCTAAATGGCTATACCATTTTTGATAAAAAAAATTATATGTTTGAGTGAGTTCATGTATAGTTTACATTCATAATTTGACCCGGTAGATGGCACTATTGTTCCAGCAATCACCTGTGCGATGCCAGGCCAGATCGCTAGTAGTTTACAAGCTTTTCACATAAAATAATAAAATCAATAACAATATTCATTATAGCAAAAACAATGTTGTCATTTTATATTTTATCTATAACTTGTGAAAACTACATCCACAAAATATCCATACAGCTCCATATTGCTTTATAAAATTTAAAGTGTTTGTCCCACACGAACACCTAGGCATGCGGCGACGGTCACATCTGCTGGCAGTGCCAAACGAAAGGACAAACTTAATGCGTCAGGTGCCCCTGACACATGCTCTCTGCCCTCTCAATCCAATAGCAAGAGATATAGATTTGTTTTCTTGTCCCCTGAGTAAGTTCACCAAGCGAGTATTATACCTAATTTGTTATGTAAGTTTAAAAGAGATTAATGTGTATATAGCATATAGAATAGTTACACTATTAGGATTACCTGTAGAGATAGTTGTAAGTGTTGAAATAAATAAATAAAAATTGTAAAGTATAATTAATAATAAATAAATTATAATTCTACCTACTGGAGTCTAAAAAACTATTGCACAGGTATTTCATTAAATAATTAATTAAAGTCCTCCAGATCGAATCATGTGGTGGTCATGGCGGACAGTCTCAACGGACTAGCCATCTGCATAGGATAGGATTATAATGCTCGATTGTTTGTGCAAGGGCAGGTGCACTCTCTATTCCCTCACTCTCAGTCCGATGGGAGAATTTCTTTATAGAAAAACCAAACAACAGATTTTCGCCCGACCTGGGATTCGAACTCGGGATCAATCGCGTTTACGATCACTAGACCAATAAGGCAGTCAATTCCATTCTTGTAACTTTCCTACAGTACCTATAAGATATTCCTTATATACTGTAGGCAAGTAATAAGAACGAAGTTTTACAAAACATTGTGTAAAATATAATAAAATAAAAAATACATAATCAACCAGAAAGGGATATTATACACATATAATTGAGTAGGGATATTTTTTGTAATACGTATGTTAGCGTATTTTAATAATATGTATTGTTATAACTAGTATTGTGGGTAATTAATTATTTTCTTACAATTAATTATTTTCTTACAATAAGTAGTTTCTTACAATAGCGGGTACGTTAATATTTTAGATTTAGTTGAGCTATTTATTTTCGCTCATATTTATAACTGTGATGTAACATTGTTAAGATAATTAAAATAAATATAAATCATGTTTTATAATGTTAATTCACACTTAATAATATCCTATTTTATTGGAAACTTGTAACGGAAACCAAACAAGCGGCGCCATCTGTAGTTTAACAATGGTAAATTACAAGCCTATAAAATACAGATGTCGGCGGCTTGTGGAGGGTCTTTTTCAGGCCCAGGACAGATTTAGTTCCATTCCAATTACTAAGCGCTAGTGTTGCATCTTGAATGTCAATGTCATTCAAATGTCAGTCAAATCTTAATCAATCAGTCCACAGATTACTGTATAATATTCAGAGAAATCAGTCAGTCTCACAGACTATTATGATGCTCACAGCTTACACATGTCAGTGCATGTAAGGGTACTAGTGTTCTGTGATGTAAGTCTTGTAATGTGTGGGTTGAAGTTTGCCGGTATATTTTGTTTTCTCCCCGGTTTATACATTGAGTCGAGATCTCAAAGTCCGCCTGCTTGCTTACCCAATCAGTGATTGTGAGTGTTTCTAACGTAGAACCCTACACGATGTCGAAATTGCGGAAGTGTTGGTTGTATTACGTTGCCATGCCAACAACAAAACTCATCGCCTTTTTAACTTTCCAAAGGACAATAAATTATGGAATTGTGGTTGTATTTTTTGGTGCCTGTTAATATTAAGCTCAGCGGTTTGTCTAAGGAATAATTGTTAAATAGATATGTGTGCCAAAACACTTTGACAGACAGCAATTTGACGGTATGGGTAAGCGTCTTGCGCATGGTTGGTTATTCCTGCTAACTTTACTAACATTACTTAAATCTATCGCTTTCAGTACTTAATAATTAATTTTCCACTGTTAAAATAGATTCTTAGTTTATTTAATCTTTTTTCAGCGGGAGACCACATTAGTGATCTTAAGCGTTACTTAATGTTTTGATTATGGCCGGCAATTGAAGAATCCACAAATTCTAAAACTGATGGTAGGTTACAAGAATTATGTATTCAATTTTATATATTCATTAATACTTTTAAATAATAATAAAACGACATGATCAGTAATCCCGTTTACAAACACTGAAAATTGAAAAAAACTAGACCATTGATGCAGTCAATGTCCCATAGTACAAAACATATTTTACAACACGTTTTTGAAACCAAGTTGAGTTTGTCTATGTAACACACACAAACTTGCAGAAGAAATCTTATGTGATCGCTATTATTTACCAATTTATTTTGTTCTGTGCATGTCATGTTCATGCACATGACATGCTACAAATAACAGAACCTGCAGAATTTGTGGCAAACTTCTCTATATCATCATCAAAGGCAGAATCAAGAGGTATTTTTATGTCTTTTATTTCCTTTTTTAAATATATATTTATAATCTCCTCAAGACCGAATTTCAGTAATTATAGTGGTTAATCTCAGTAGCCATCTGTACAAGGTACAGGATTATAATGTATGAATGTGTGCACAAACACAGATAATCTATTCCTTCACTCTCATAGTCCGATCACAATTAGAAAGAGATCAGGCACAAGACCAATGGCTTTACATTCTTATAGAAGCGGGTTAAACTCAGGAACATTCCTGACTCCGAGTTGTTAATAGGAATTTCTTGACAGAAAAACCTATCAATCCAATATAAAAAGACACCTCATAACCAACAGTTGCAAATAATTTAAAGACATTAGACAAAAAATTGACAATACTTGACATTTATTTTTCTACTAATTTCAGATGTGATTCGCAATGTTGAGCAAAATCGAAAAAGAAACGCACCAAAAATAATTCGGAGTGGAGGTATAGTATTTTATAACACACTAGCGACCCGCCCCGGCATCATGCGGGTGCAATGTAGATACTTATATGGGACAGTGTGGAGAGATTAATAATATTATGATTAGTCCATACTACAGGATGTTTTGAATACAATATTTACAGCTGATTTTTCATGAGACAGTACTAACATGTTTTCTTTAAAGATTATTCTCGAAAGCGCGACATATAATTGGCCGTGTGAGAAACACTCAACGCTCATATCTAAACCTGCAACGTTGAATGTTTGACCCTGTGACTTATTATGGTCATTGCAAAAGATAGCTTTACCGGAAATTGCAGGCGCTTATATTGAAACGGTAAATCCGATTATATGACACGTTTTATTTTTATTTTACTGGCTGGAGAACACCAGTAGACGCGTGCGAACGCTACGAATTATTCAATGCTAAAGAGCGTGACGCGGCGATCGACACGGCACACCTCGCGTCCTCTGACCACTGACAACCGGGACGAAACGTACGGCCCGCCAGTCGCTGTGCCTCCGCTTTTTAAATCTCTGATATCTTTTAGGACGTCCAATTTAATGAAACGTTGTTAAGGGCAGTTTTGATCTACATAAAATATACAACGCATGTAATGTATTTAATTGGAAAAGGAATAATACTGTATTGTATAAAATAGCTTGGTATATAACACAATTTTTTTTTGTAATATGTAAAAGATAACAATGGTTACTGTAGGTTATCCTTAGGAGATAAATATATATATCATTGCGAACCTCTTATCTATCTTTTTAAGATATATAATTTCGTAGTACATCAATTTGATCTATCTTGTAAGGTGTAGCCAGCGTTTGCGATTTATGTTTGTTACGACAATATATTACAAAGCTTTATATCTATTTTTCCACTTTTCTGTGCTATAATATATATGCGTTATACACGTAAACCATTTTCTTGAATCACTCTTTATAATCCTGAACATATCATCAAATTCTGTTGAGCAGTTTAAAAGATCTAAGCTAACAAACAGCGGAAGCGACTTCATTTTATACTATGTAAAGATACCTCACAAGAGCTAGTTATATAATAATATACACTAAATAGCTTTGCCAGTTCGGTCACATAGAATTTTTGTTATTAGTTTATTTACAGACATCTTCCTGGCAATCGTGACATCTATGGCATATAACCCTCACATTGGGAGAGGTGCATGATTTTTAGTAGACTTTTACAGGCTGATCATGATGAAGAAGAATAGTTCTAATTATTTTTATACATCTCTTGGTTGTAAAGTAATACAAACTTTAGAATTGCCCCTGCAAGTTACGAACTAAATTGTATAATTTTATATTATCCTTTTACAGACAATTAACTGACCAGACTGTATATGCTTTATAAGAAGAATGAAAAATATTGCTGTCGAAGAAAATAAGCTTGAAAAGCCATTTTCAGAAAGGTTTCATGCTGCTAAAAATCTAAACCATAACCTGTTATTTAATAAAAGTTTTGGCAAAATGACACAACATTCAAATCCAAATTCAATCCAAAGGTTGAAAATAAATAAAAAAATATAAAATTTGAAATTTTGTTTTATTCTAATTTAAGACTGAATACATACAACAGATATTTATTCGCTGAAATTTTTAAATAAGTATTTTAAAATAAGAAAATAATCCATGCATATCGACTTTTTACCTGTGCATCACTAAACTATCGATATCGACACTTGAATATTAGACCTTGTTTACATCACTATGCGACACTAGCGCTTTGCGAATTCATTGGAACTAACCGTCAATTAGAGAACTGTCCTATCTGTCTGGTCTGTGGTCTTTTTGCAAGAACTGTTGAGTAGAGAATACGTACACGGAAGATAAATTGTGAGTATTGATAGAAATTGTTATACTTATTTTGTTATTCTGTGTGTCTAATGTACATTGTTGTTATTGTGAATATCTATAACCTTGTTTAGATTTAGTGATATTTTGTACAATTAAGAAAATATATGATATTAGTGATGCATTGAGTGACTTTATTTAACACGTATATTACAAAAAAAATTGTATTAAAATTCTAATCACATTTTTTTTTATAGGAGAGTGGGCAAACGAGCATGCGGCTCACCTGATGGTAAGTGACTACCGCCGCCCATGAACAACTGCAACACCAGGGAGGGAATTGCAGATGCGTTGCCGGCCTTTTAAAAAGGAGTACGCTCTTTTCTTGAAGGTCCCTAAGTCGTATCGGTCCGGTAAAATCGCTGATGGTAATCGATTCCACAAGGAAGTCGTGCGAGGAAGAAAACATCTTCTAAATCGCACAGTGGTGGACCGCCAATCATCCAGATGGTGTGGATGGTATCGGGAGTTCTGCCGCGATGTGCGTTCGTGAAATTTGGCGGCTGGGATTAATCCGAACAATTCCTCAGAGCACTCCCCATGGTAGATGCGAAAGAAAATGCAAAGAGATGCAACATCTCTTCGCAGTGCCAATGAATCGAGCCGATCGGAAAGGGCTCGGTCGTTGACGATTCGAGCCGCTCTGCGCTGGATGCGGTCAAGTGGAAGGAGCTGGCACTGGGGAGCCCCTGCCCAGAGATGGGAACAGTATTCCATGTGAGGCCTAACCTGCGCCTTGTAAAGTTGCAGGCGGTGTGCCGGCATGAAATACTGTCCCGCTCTGCTGAGCACGCCAAGCTTTTTAGAGGCTAATTTGGCCTTCTCTTCCAAGTGACCACGAAACTGCACGTCACTCGATATGTCGACGCCGAGGATTCCGATACTGGCTGAGGCAACTAGGGGAGTGCCTTGAAACTGAGGAGATACGACAAAGGGGTTCTTTTTAGCGGTAAACGCGCAAACTTGTGTCTTCTGAGGATTAAACTGGACTAGATTTAGTCGCCCCCAGTCCGAGACTTTGTCTAGCAAAGACTCTACTTCAGACACAAGTTTATTCCGGTACTCGGAGACGTTTTCCCGAGAAATATTAGCACGGCCGGTGTATAGAGCATCACCAGTGCTGTCATCCGCATAGCAATGAATGTTACCAGTTAGCAACATATCATTGATATGCAGAAGAAACAGCGTTGGTGATAGCACACAGCCTTGTGGAACACCAGCGTTAATTGGCTTGCAGTCAGAACATGTACCGTCTACAACGACCTTGATGCTCCGATCTGCAAGGAAGCTGGTGATCCAATTGCACAATTTCTCGGGAAGCCCATAGGAAGGGCGCTTCGAAAGAAGCGCTTTGTGCCAAACCCGATCGAAGGCCTTCGCAATGTCCAAACTAACGGCCAACGCCTCCCCCTTGGACTCTACTGCCTCCGCCCATCTATGGGTCAGGTAGATCAGAAGATCACCAGCTGATCGACCCCGACGAAAACCGTACTGGCGGTCACTAATCAGCTGGTGATCGTCAAGGTACCGGATGAGCTGGCAGTTAACAATGGATTCCATTAATTTGGAGAACAAGGAGGTGATCGCGATAGGCCTATAGTTGGACGGGTCTGAGCGGTCGCCTTTTTTAGGGATCGGGTGGACAAAAGCTATAATAAGACATCCTACTTGGTTCCTATTGAAAAAATCATGATCTACGACATACTGGGGAGGTAAAAAAAATGTCATAGATAGTATAGAATATAACATTTAACCGTACATACTGTTTGCCTTGGCACGTACCGCATTTTGTCAACGACACCGCCGCGACATCAAAGGGCATCGCGTGCGGCGTATACTCGCAGGAAAATTCGGCATTTTATGGGGGGTCAAGTCTCTATGGAGCCGATGCAAACATCGGGCAAAATAAGCGAAACAGAGACAGCGCTATACGCAAGACAGAGAAATCACAATTGAACCATGTTACGCATTGTATTTCAATTACAGTTTAGGAACTTTTATTTTTGCATTTTAATATCTTTGTCGCCTGCCCAATAAAAATTATCTTTACTTATCTTATAAATTATAAACTATATATTTTGTAATATACATAACAAATAAAAGTTGTTTAATCCATGAAAGTATAAATTAAATTATACGTTCCGATTATTTTTATGTCCGATTGAAATGATTACTCTGTGCAACAAGCTCTGTAGCCGAAAATATAAATGTATCTATGGCTGTTGTGAAATAAAAACGTAAACTAGATTATTATTTATTACATAATTATTCATAAAATTAAGAAAAGAACAAGTTTCAAAGTTTATTTTACATCAATTAGATATTATTTTAAACGGGAATGTTTCAAATCATTTTCAAATTAAATGGAGTTAGTTTTGTTTAACTTTTCTAAGCCAAATTCAAAACTGATGTCGATTTAGTATATTTCGTAGAAAAATAACTTAAGTGTGGAGTTACTAGCCAGTGAATATTTAATTTATGGTGATTTATTAGAGTTGTTTTACTTAATAATGATGTTTAACGAATAATAATGGATTACTGAAAATGGTGTGTTCTAAGATGCGTCTATAATTATCTAAAATTGAGTGCCCAAGTTTATTTCTGTGTCTATAATATTACTAGTCAATAATATATTTAAATCTCTATGAAAATAATTGTTTTATTTCTGAAAAACTATTAACCGTGTTCCATTCCAATTTTTCTACTTATGTATCAATGCTTAATCTTCCTCTTAACGTTTGTATTATTAAATATTTAAAATTTCCAATATGTTATTCATTTATTACTATTTCCATTCCAATTTTTTACTAATGTAGAATGTAATTTCTACATTCGTAGAAAATTGGAATAGAAATAGTAATAAATGAATATTATGATTAAAAATAGAATATTGAATGCGGGGGTGGGCAATGCGCATTATACATATACACACGCACACATTCACATCTGTTAGTTCATGGATCAAAAACTGACGCGCTAGTGTCGCAAGCTGTTGGCATTTTTATTGTATGAATATTTGACAGATTTCATAGTGGGAAAGTTAATTTGTTCAGAAAATGTAAAAGTTATTGTCTCTTTCTGTACTATTAGCTATATTTTATATTAATAAGATTAAAAATAAACAAACCAAACCACAGATGCTCAGAAAAGTAGAAAAAAATTAAAAATGTGCAAAAAAAAATGAAAGAGCAAACCACTGACTGATTGTTTTATGTATTAATATAATACTCTAAAAACTGATAACGTTTTATTAAAAACCAACTTCTCAATTAAATTACGTAACTAATAAATAAATTATGTAACAAAAAACTTTACCTCAGTGTCAACTAGCGACATCTGGTGAGCAGAAAATTATTAGCCCTCATTAAAATACACTATAGAATTTTACTGACGAGTCGCCGGCCACAGCTAGCGTAGTCCGCCGCCGTAAAATTTATACAGCGGGCCTTACAAAGCGTATTGGCTAACATAAGGTTTAATAGCGTGGTCACCAAATACCAATATATTTCAAATAGTTAGAAAAAGTAAGAGTAGTCATTGTTATTGACCGTGTAGTGATGGCGTAATTCAACTAACCCATTGTCCTATGGTTATTGGTATGAGACGACAGAGGGAAGCAGGAGATGGACAGCGGCGTCTTCCTAAAACAACTTAAAAATAAACTGGGGTTGCCATCCTGCCCGCCAAGATACTCCCCCTATGAGGCAATCTATATTGAAAGCGTATTTTCAGCAGTGGACTTTTTGGCTGTAAAGGCAAAACACAGTCAAGCCGGGGCGGCTCGCTAGCAATAACATTTTAACAGTAATAATAATATCAATATCAATTCCAGCCTTTCTTTACTAATATGAACATCGATATTTAAAGCGTAATACGGGCTCCTTTTATGAGATATAGCCTTTGAGTATTAAACCAAGACATTGCAGATAAATTATACGAGGGTGGATTGAAAAGTACTCGGCCTAACAAAGAAAATAAAGACATACTAAATCAGTTATATTTTTATTTTTCTACATAATCACCATCAAGTTCAATACACTTTTGCCACCTCCCCTTCCAAGCATTTAGACCGTTGAAAAAAAATGATTCTTCCTTAGAGTCAAAATATGCGTCTACAGCTGCTTTGACCTCGTCGTTTGTCGAAAATCTTTGATTTCCCAAGTGCTTTTTTAGGTTAGGGAACAGAAAGAAGTCTGATGGTGCCAGATCAGGTGAATACGGCGGATGCGGTAACAGTTCAAAGCCACAGTTGTGAATTTCAGCCATTGACTGTACTGACGTGTGAACACGGGCGTTATCTTGATGAAACAGGACTTTTCTTCTGAGCATTCCTCGACGTTTTTCTTTTATTTCCTCTCGTAAACGACGTAGTAAGGTGCAGTAGTAATCAGAGTTTATAGTCTGACCCCTTTCAAGATTTTAAGAGTAATAATAATATCAATATCAATTCCAGCCTTTCTTTACTAATATGAACATCGATATTTAAAGCGTAATACGGGCTCCTTTTATGAGATATAGCCTTTGAGTATTAAACCAAGACATTGCAGATAAATTATACGAGTATAAGATGCTAGTCAATAAGTTTCTGTGAACTGATATTTTAATGTAAATATACTCTGATGGCGAATCCAGCGAGCTTTTAAAATTGTACACAATGTATGAAATACACCAGCGCGCGTCGAGACGCACTTGCTTGAGCCGTGCACGAAGCTCGTTAAAAATTTGCAAGTGTCCACGCTGCGACCACCGGTAGGCCGCACGGTCGCTGTGTCGGATACACACGCGCTGGAGGGGGCGGGGCTTACAGACTCACGTACATGGCAGGCGAATACAACTGGCCGCCACCGCAAGCCGATTGTGTAGGAGACGCTTGTACTTTATGTTTGCCTCAATAAATGTTGGAGAAATAGAATAGTTTTATTCAATATACCTAGAATACAAGTAATTCATAATGAAAATCATTTTTTACTTTGAACTATTGTTCGGGAAATACCTCTGTCCTGGGAAGAACCAGCGAGACTTTTTTTTAAAGTATAATTATACACTAAAACAGGTAGTAAAAACTACTTACCCATATTTACTAAGAAACAGTTTGGATGAGTGACCACCTCGTTCCCAGGGGTTATTATCAACCATGTAATCATTTATATTATAATAATCCTTTTTATACAATTTTTGTTTAACAACATAACTTTAAAACTTAGTAATAGAGACCGTGTATATTTTTGACACTGTTGTAATAGCGTAGATATTACCCCGTGAATGAATTACTCTGTGGAATTGAGAAACTGGGATATTTTTATACTTTATGCGACGAACGGACGTTATCCGTTCATCTAATATATAAAAATTAATTTGTTTGTTCGTATTTTATGCGCTGCCCTACCGTTCATCAGATTGAGCTAAGACTTTGTAAACTTATTGCTTGCACTTGCGCGAAGGTTACATGCACAGTACAATTTACTTACAACAGGTGGCGCGCGTATCGTACTAACAAATTTGTTTGAAGGTTATATATCATTCAACTTCAATGAATGTATGGAGTGTAGAGTAGAAGGAGAACCATCTTATAAGGTGCGAAAGTTGAAAAAGTGTCCTACTATTTACTGAAAATAGAGATTCCAAAACCTACCACAATAGCTCTGACGTCTGAAAAACTACGATATGAAGATAGCTGTTGTGAACGGAGTGAAGTCAGCTGAATTCAGATATTTAAAAAATTAATATATATATATAATAATATATATACATAATTAGAGTAGTTAGTAAAATGCCAGTATACAAAATATCAACTATTTACGTAGTACAAAATCAAGCGGATTGGTCGGTCCTTGTTTATTTCTCCATCTTATTATAATTAATTTTGGCGCTTTTTTTTTAATTTATCCTATATTAATGCAGCGCCACCCTTATTGGACACGTTTTTAGGGACACTTTTTATATATATAGATGGTCCTCCTTCTAATAATATTCGTAATGAGGGATTCCACGACTTTTTCTGCCACCAGGGCGGCGCCACTTTACAGTGAGGTAAAATATTTGACAGATTTCATAGCGGGGACGATAATTTCTTAGGAAAATGTAATTTTTTAACGTTTCTTTCTGTATTATTAGTTATATTTTATATTAATTACATTACAAATGAATAAACCAAACTATAAATATAACTAAAAGCCGATTTAAAAAAAAAGAGTTATAAAGTGCATAAAATTAAAAATCAAACCACTGACGCAATGTGTTATGTATTAATATAGTACTCTAGATAATGATAAACTATAATTTAAAATTAATTTCTCAATTAACTGACACTGTGTAACAAAAAACTTTACCTCAGTCGCTACTAGCGACATCTGGAGAGTGGAAGATTATTAGCCCTCATTAAACAATATAACCCTTCCAAATTCAAAACGATACTTTCACAATTATTTCTTCTGCGGCAGCAACCAGCAATGCGCCAGGTAGCGGCTAGTACTTCATACGCTTCGCGTACGTTTACGTCTCTTTACATTTAGTGGTGTCGTTCGCTTCTAGTCTCTTCTAAAGTTTGAATTTATATGAGTAATATTTAAGGCCGGATTTCATATCTAATAATCCCCGAAAGTTTGATGCAAAATGAAACTATTTTATTTCTTTACATTTCCTCTTTATTTTAAAAATAATTACCAATGACGTATTGTTTCGAATGTTTCTTAGTCTTGGTAGAAATGTAGTTGCTCCAGGCGTCAGCTTCTTTCCCATGAAAAGGTTTAACATAACTCTTCCATTCTCCTCTAAAATATCGAGACGAAATTATTTCTCTAAATTTAAATCAAATTGTTATGTTATAATCAGAAGCAAATAAAAAATCTTATTAAATTTCTAATAAATCTTTGAATTACTTTTATCAATATACCAGCGCCAGCAATGCAAAGTAAAGATAGGAACTGATTTTTTAATGAAATCGATTAAATCAAAAAAATCTAATTAAATTGGTGAATAATGTTTATTTTCTCATTCGCAAGCGGGGGTTTAACTTTCCTGACATACAGAGAAGATTATTCCTTCCATCTTGAAGATGGAGTCGATCTAAGACGGGATGATTCATCATCATTAACCGTTCTTTGTACGTGAAACAAATTACACTTGAAGATAACCTACCGAAACGAGGAGAGAATTCGCCACTAGGTAAGCGGGCCAGACCTTTCGTATTTTTAAAACTAGTCTTCATCGCCGGTCTCTTCTGTGGCTTGTGCAACCATTTTTATACAAAGACAACAGGTGAACTTGTCACCCCTGAGGACTAAGATAGATTGCCTTCAATCTATTAGAATACTGACTTTCTTAAGCTACAAATCAAAACACAGCAATGGCTGCACTGCTGCTTAGCTATAATAATTGGCATGATGCTGGTACCCACTCAGAGAAGAATTTCCGTCGTATGTGGTGTTGAACGTGGTGGGAATAAGGCTTTTCAGTTAATATGGTTTCCAAGATTCGTTTATCCGGCGGCGAATAATAAAATTCGAAGGTAGACTAAATATGAACACCCGACGGATGTCACATTGTTCTTCTAGGATATCCCTTAGTTGGCTTCTTACCCACCAACGGGACGTGATGGGGTAGTGGCGGTTCATGGTGAAAAATCCGGCAACGAATGAGTAATTCCTCAGGTGTTGCAGAATTTCGTGGCCGGCTGTGGCACGTTCAAGTAAGCCGCATGCTCGTTTATACACTAGTAAAAAATATTTTTTTCTGACAGATAACTTTCGACCTGGGAACTAACCTGCACTGCAGTACCTTACTAACGTTACGGCAATGCCGCAGCTACCATTCTATTTGCTGTATTAATGATAGTCTACGCCGAGTATGCCGCTGCTTGAACAACAAGAAAATTTATAAAAATAATATTAAGCCAACTAGCCCAACGGATTAGTAAGCTGAAGTGGCAGTGGGCCGGCCATATAGCTCGAAGAACCGACAACCGATGGGGAAGAAAGGTTCTTGAGTGGCAGCCTCGTACCGGTAGGCGAAGTGTAGGGCGTCCCCCCACGAGATGGAGTGACGACCTGGTAAGACATGCAGGAAGTCGATGGATGCATGTGGCTCAGGACCGTGTTTTGAGGCATTCCTTGGGGGAGGGCTATGTTCAGCAGTGGACTTATGAAAGGCTGTAATGATGATGATGATGATGAATACTAAGCCCACGCTCCACGCTTCTAAGCAATACAAAAGAAAAGACGAAAGAAACTTACCGTAAGATGGGGTGAATAGAAATCGCTGGTGAATAGACACAAGTCTGGTTATATGTTAAAGTTGTCTCTAGGTTTGTCTACAGCTCGGGCACGTGTTTATTGCTACTGTTTATTATTTGCCAACATTTTTCCTTTATTTTGGTAACTTTTAATTAGAGTCAATTTTGATGACAGTAAAGAAAAAGGCGGTTATTATAAACGTGTGAGTGCAAATGGTTTTATGCTGTGTAAAACTTTTAGTTAAACATCAATTTCTTCAGTGTATCCTTGTTACAGATATTTTTTTAGAGATTTGAGTTTCTCATACATTATTAATACAAAGATGAATATCGATATTCAACGATTTTATCCTTTTAAATAGTAAAATCAGGATACTGTTATTTTTTCGAATTCGAGCTGAATGGATACGACTGAGGGGTGAATAAAAACGACTTTGGGGTTAATAGAAACGAAGAAAGGGGTGAATAGATAAAAATGAATAGGTAAAGAGGTTAATGCAAAGGAAACATATTTTTAGGGCTGTCAAAAACTATTTGCACAATTTGCTTAAATATATAAATTAATTTAAATAGCTAATTAAAACTAAAATAAAATAAAAACGTTTAAACCATATAAAAGGTATTTAAAAGCCCATTTCTATTATAAATGTTAAATTTTGATATTTGTTATACATTAAACTACCAAATACTTGAGGTTTTACTATTACACCAGATAGAAGTTCCCGCAGTAAATATACTTAGTGTGCTCATATGAATTAGTTCTATCTAGTAGGTAAATATATCATTAATTGTATTTGTATTTTACTCTTTAACAGAGACGCTTGGTATACGAGTTAAAAAGTATCTAAGCGGTGCGGAATTGGTGTGACGCGAGTTATCAGTCTCAAGTCCCGCAATTATGTCAATTATTGACTTGTATGTCTAGTGCTTACATAATTGTATAAATAAGTAATTGTGATTTTTTATATCGCCTTGTTACCTACTACTTAAAACAACCAAAGTTTATTAATCAAAGCACGTAGTGTTATAATAGTAGTGCTATATAGTTTAACAAACTTTGAACCATTTTTAATTTTCATTATTTAAAAAAAAATATGTTCATAACTATGTAAACAGAGGCTTATTTATTTAATGGCTCTATGTCGGAAATGCTTACGCTGCAAAGCAGTTCAATTACTCTGATATTTTAAGTTATATAAATATGTAATTGTGTAAATATCAGATTTATTAACTAATTATTTTTTACAATGGCAATTTTGACGTAGTTATGTTTTCTTTTATTTGACTCGCCAAGGTTGACTGGCAGAGAATAGTTTTTGCATTAAGACCGCCTTTTGTTCCAATACTTAACATGTAAGGTACAATAAAGATTAAATAAATTAATAAACCTACATACTACAACAAAAGCAAAGAACAATGGCAAAAAAATAGTTGACAAAAATTATCGCGTCTAGAAATAAGTTATACACAAAATGAGTTTTATTATTTTTCTATGATTTTTCAAATAAAAATGTATTTAAATTAAAGCCACAGAAAAAAAACAAACATTCTTGGGAATATCAAATGACTTAAATCATTTTACTCTATTCAAGTATTACCATTTAGTATATTCATACTATTTTCGTATACACTTTGTAAGACCACCAACACAACACACAAAATGTTTTTATATTAAGATATTATTAGTAATAACTATAATATCAGTAATAATAAAAATAAAAGTGTTATAGTTGAGAATAAGTCTCTTACAAAGAATTTCCAACAATAATACATTATCTCAATCATAGTACTATGTAATAATTCCATTTAATGTTATGCCAACACTAGCTAAAACAAAATATCACTGTTTTTTTTTACTGGCTTTACGGCTCCGGGTTCCAGCCCTTCAGAGAATGTCACTATGATACAAAGGCCCTGGAGCCATGCCAGAAATATACATTTATAGTATGCAAATATATAATAGAGATACAATATTCTAAAAACTCTCAATTATGTATTATGTATTAAGCTAACAACAAACAACCACAGGAAGCATGATTTTTTCCAAGTGACATAGGACATAACCTAAAAAGGTTCAAATCTAAATATCTTTTTTTTGACGCCTTCTCAGGACAAAATTCTTTGACAGAGTTATTAAGGGACTGACGTTTAACATTTTAAGATATTTTTGATATATAGACGCTACCATTTCTTCTCAATTAATTTTATGTATGAAAGTCTGCCATTGTTCTTTGACAACCCTAGCATTTTATCTCTATTCACCCCTATGTCGCATCTATTAATCCCGGTTTACCGGTATATAGAAACAGACTACTTTTTTCTAAAATACAATGAATTTGCACGGTTTTGCTGGTTTGAAGCATTATTATTCGATAAACTACAACAAGACTCACAGCATTAAAATGTTTTATCATCAGCTTATATACAATATATGTAAGAAAAACAGTGTAGAAGTTGAGAGTTGTGTCTATTCACTTTATTTTACGGTACTCTATTTGTAATCTACCTTACTTTATAAAAAGTATATGCGAATTCAAGCAAAAATATAAAAAACTAAATTCAACAAATTATTTATTATTTAAATATGTGATAACATATCTAATATTTTTGCTACAAATGCAGCATGTGTAACAAAAATTGACTGAAATTACAAAATTGTTGGCCCAGCTTGTGAGGAATTGGTGAATTGGCACTTTCGGTATTTAGCCGTAAACAAAGTACTCTGTGGCCGTAACTTAAATGCAACAAAATTCATACTACAAAGTCACAGATAATAAAATGACCTTTGGCATTTAATATTTAATCATTGTTCATATTTTTTTAATATTACCTCATCACATTATTTCTGTAATTTCAATCAAGGATAATAATATAATATTACAATACATTAAACCAACCAACATAATTCTACTCTCATTGATATCTTGGCAACAAAAAATCTGTCATTCATAAAGGTTATCAAAACATCAACTAAATAATTAATCGAGTGTTATTTGATAAAAAGGTTTTTATCACAATATAACCAATTAAAAATTAAGCCGAGGCATTTAGTTTCAAAGTCCGAAATAAATAGATTAATTTTGATATTTATTATATTGTATTAAATAACGAACTAGCAAAAAAAGAAGGAACATATAATATTTAGAAAATTACAAGTGTTTTTAGCTATAAAACTGTAATGTCTTCTGCAATATTTCACTTATCAATCATTCCAGCTTATTAAAACTCCACTGCATAACTTAGGCCTCTCCCATAAATTACCTCATAGATGGTCGTTTGCCACAGTGGCCACGCTTGGCAGACCAGTTGGCAGCTGCAGCTGTTTCAGTTCCCTCTATAACCTCTGACACCCACGGGGTGGTATGGGTCAAAAGAGCTCCAAGGATTTTGATCTCACAAACCCATGATGGGAACAGCCTAATCATCAAGGGCGAGGTCAACGGAACGCCGTGTAAACTGACCATAGACACTGAAGCCTCTCGCACGGTTGTCAGTTCCCAACTTATAAGTCAGTTCCTTGGGGACTCCGCATACAACCGAGAACGCATTAATTTGGTGACAGCTATCGGTCAGCGCATACCCGTCCGTGGAGAGAAGGAGATGGAGTTGAAGCTAGGCAACATGATCTGCCTGCTATGTCATCATGGCTGATATAATGGACGACTGCATCCTGGGCCTAGACTTTACGAGGAAGAATTGTTGTGAGATCGACGTTAACTCTTAACACTGCCTTGCATATCTTCCCATATGTACAATGTAGCTAGCACACAATGTTGCCCTGGTAGGAATCCGACTTTAGCCAGGAAAGAAATCATACCAGTACTGTAAATTATATTAACAAGCTTTGTAAACTTACAAAGCTTGTTAATGTAATTTACAGTCGGATGTCCTTTTGCTGGTTTTAACCAGACCTTTAAACCTCCAACTGAGAGGAGAACTGGAGAACATGCTTTTCTCGCGAAGGTTTCCTTTTTCGTCTTGTTGACAGATAAAAAATTACAAACTACATCTACCCTACACTTAACTAATGTCTAACCAGTCTAAAATAAAATGCCAATTTTACAATCCACGCAACACAAGACACGGCCACGGAAATGCATTTTCCATTAAATTAACACATTAACAATATTTGTAGGATATTTGAGAACTACTCTAACAGTTTCACGGAATTTACAGTGGTTTATTGGTGTAAGACTCCGAAAAGGTAATTTAATATAAATTTAGAAATGAAATTTACTGAAACTGAAGTTTCAGTACACAACATCAGATATTGCTGTCTTTGTCTTAACAGTCGGTATAAAATATTTTTATTTTTCATTTAGCACTTAGTATAAAATAGATGTTATAATACATAATACCTGTTGCCTTTGACATATTTTCAAAAAAAAACTGACCCCAGAAATATTAATCCCTTAAGTATAATTCGACCTTTATTAATTAATTTATATTGGTATTAATTAATAAACAAGTTCTACCCTACACTTAGGTTATTTACATGTACTTTTTTTTTAAACAATAACCCATTATTTGAGTTTACCCATTTCCTTAAAAAAAATACCAACCGTCAAATGATTTGTAATGCATGTGCGTATTTACTTGCAGTTACTACAATAACCCCCCCCCCCCCCCCCTCCATCCCCCTTCGTCTCTAAGCAACGACTAGTAATCTACGAACGGCTACAGAACTATTCTACAACAAGTGTATGTACTAATCAAGTCTAGACCTGTTGCTGGTCAAATGCAATCTTGAACACTTCTTCATACTCATTGACGAAATGAACGTCGATGTCCTCTCTGATGAATGAGGGCAAGTCGTCGAAGTCGCGCCGGTTATCCTCAGGGAGGATCACGCAGTTCACACCCACCCTTTTCGCCTGGAAAGACAAGTATTATTAATTATTCTATAATATTGTAAAACTTTGACAACCACGTAGTGGCGGTGTAAGAATATCCACTAGCTCATATCGTCCCGTGGGTGTCGTAAGAGACCACAGAGAAAAGCAAAAACAGGAGATGAGCAGCAGCGTCTTTCTGATAGCACTTCCAAATGATAAAAAACTGCGAATACGAAACTGTTGCCAAGCGTGGAAATTATGGTAAAATTCCTCCTATGAGGGATCATAGGAAGAATTTTACCATAATCATTGTATGACATATCAGCAATTGCATACCTTCGGGGGTGTGGCTTTGAAATAAGCCGTTTGGGTTTGCTTGAGCGAAAGAAAAAGATATTTGCATACAATACAATACATGAACAAAAGAAACGCATGAACAAAGTGAAACTATGTACAAAATAATAAAAAAAAATTATTTATATTCTAAATCGAATCGTCTCTCTTTCTTAATGAAAGGTTTGATTACGTCCGCGTAAAATGTTGGTGAACGTTTTAATTGTACCAATAACTGTTTTTTCTCAACAAAGTTTATAGATTTTACCTTTTCCTCTCCGATTAGCACTTTAACACACTTCAATTCATCACAAGGAACACTATTATCCTCCATTTCACTAAAAATCTTTAAAAAAGCATAAATTTTCAACTCGCAATATTCATTCGCTCAAGTAAACACACAGAGTCATTGAAATGTGAAGTGAAGTTGCAAACGTATCGCCCGCGTCCCCGTTCATACCAAAAGCCCAGCTTATGGCTCCATACTAATTGCTATATAAACAATCGTAGTTATATTTCATTATAGAACATTTAGCCACAGGTTAGAAAGGCAGCGATCGTCTTCTCGAAAGCCCGGTAAAAAGTCCACACGTGCGAGAGAGACGACTAACCGCTCTACTCAACTCCTTTTTATGACAGCAGTATCGCGCAATTTCGCCGCGACCGGGGTCCAATCAAAGCAATCTGCCAAGTGTTGATGTTACATGATAAGGCTACAAGGTCGTGACTTGTGTAGAACAGAGGAGTGCGCGGGAAATTTGAAATAGTTTGAAACAGTTTAAAAGTTATTTTATTAGTTGGTATTATTGATTGAGCAGTTTGATAGGGCAAGCCCGACTTCTCGGCTTCTGTGGAGCCTTCGCTACCGTAGGGGAGGCCTATGTTCTGCAGTGGACATTTATAGCCTGTAACTGATTTTATAGTTTTTTAATTAGTTCATTGAGCCAAAAACTTGTAGTTCCAATGATAATTTAAAATAAAAAAAAAATTGTACAACCGACTTCAATATAAATTATTAAGAATAACTCAAAAACTGTTAATCAGACCTTGATCAAATTTATATAGGACCACATGAGAAGCACTAGCTTCCAAATAAAAAAAGAATAATCGAAATCGGTTCGCCCAGAAATAGTTATGAGGTAGTTCACGTAAAAAAAAGAAAAAGAAACATACGTCGAATTGAGTACCTCCTCCTTTTTGAAGTCTGTAAAAAAATAAAATAAAAGGATCGCAATTACATAAGCCAATTAATGATGGCAGGGAATCCATTACATTTTAAAGTCCCGTTGATGTCGTAAGAACGGGACCATAGATATTAACAGAGGCGAATGATGAAAATCTGATGGTCTATGGTAGATAGATAGATAGATAGATAGATAAAGCATTTATTTGTTTCTCCAATCACACACGTAAATTCAGTAACTAAACTAAGTACAAAGTAACATATTACGAAAAAAATAATTTACAAAACTTAAAATCTAAATGTACATGTGTGTTGCAGCTTAACAAATGGGTCCTAGCTCAGCGATTAATATTGCTCAGAGAGCAAACACTGATTTTCAGCTATTACCCACGAGATGACGAGAAGAAAATGAGCACAATAGTTAATCAGTGTAATTATCTATATTTGAATGATGTGTCCTTTCAGCCCTACAATTTGCATCTTGGGTTTAATTTAGTAACATTACTGAAAGAGGCGTGTAAGTAAGTGTGTAAGTTTACGTAAAAATTAAAGGTAGTACCTAAAAGGCTTAGACAGCCATGATGAGTTAGTAGGAACAAAAAATACCGTGGTTTATAGCTGGCAAACAAAGTGTTTGGGAATACCTTGTTTTTGTTTATCTAGAAGATATGTTTTGAATTTATTTTTGAAATTGTAATTGGTATTAAGATTTCTTATTGGTGGTGGGATGTTATTCCAACACTTCGTTGCCATATATCGGAAACTACCAGTAAATGCCGCTGTTTTATGGCTGTGATACAGGAGTGCTGATCTTATGGACCTCAATTGTTTTCCGGAATTTTGCTTAGCAAATTTTAACTTTACATGCAGGTACTCTGGTTTTTTAAACTTAATGACATTAAAAACAAGTCCTCCTAAATGTAGCTCTCTACGTGAGTCCATGTTGAGCATGGAAGCAGTGTTCAAGAAAGGAGTAATGTGACTTCTGGGGGGGACATCAAAACAGAACCGACAACATGCATTTTGCACGCGCTGTATTAGTCGCTTTGTTTTGCTGAAAATTCGAGGTCCATAAACAACATCTCCGTAGTTAAGCCGAGATAAAATTAATGACTCGCAAAGAGTAATGCGTGACGGTACAGATAGTTGGTCACGGATATGGTACAATACCTTTAGACGATAAAAACAGTTTTTTACCATATTAAGGACATGATTTTCAAATCTGAGATTACTGTCGAAGGTTATACCAAGGTTTTTAGCTTCATCCACGCGCAATATATGTGTACCATGAATCTTAACGTCTAGCATACCACAAATTCTACTTATTTGCGCCTTTGTGCCCATGACTATATATTTTGACTTTGAGGGGTTTAAAACAAGAGCATTCCGCATTGACCAGTCAGCAATCCTGTCCAGATCATCATTAAGCCGTATCACAGCTTGTGGTAACTTATCTGGTGAGGCTGACACGTATACTTGCACATCGTCAGCGTAACAGTGGTATATAGAATATTTTATAACTTTAACAAGGTCGGCACAGTAAATTATAAAAAGAAGTGGACCAAGTATTGAACCCTGAGGAACACCACGATTAATAAGCCTAGGGTGAGAACATATATTAGACCCATCACTCCTTACCAATTTTACTGACTGGCACCGATTAATCAAGTAACTACTGAACCACTTGACCGAATTTTTGTCTAAACCATAATATGACAGCTTAGCAAGCAGCAGGGGAATATTTAGGCAGTCAAAAGCGCGGGAATAGTCTAATAGCGTTAGGATCGTACTGTGACCGGAATCTTGTTCAGCTAATATGTTGTCTGTGACATCGAGTAAAGCAGTCGCTGTGCCACGTCCTTTGCGAAACCCAGATTGTAAATGAGGCAAGATGTTAGTCGCTTCAACAAATTTAGTTAATTGTTCGCAAATAGCTTTCTCCAGCAGTTTAGCAAGGAATGGCAAAATGCTAATGGGCCTAAGATCTTTTAACTCAACTGGGTTTTCATTTTTGGGTATTGGGGTCACTAGTGCCTCCTTCCACTTATCAGGAACTATACCAGTCATAATTGACTTATTAATTATAGCCGTGATTGCATCCAGAGTGCAAGGAAGAGAGAGTAAGATCATATCTCTGTTAATTCCATCATGTCCAACAGCATTCGATTTTATGGACATTATATATTTAGAAACATCTGTTGCACCTACGGGAGCTAATTTAAATACCTCTGTATTGAATTTATTATGTTCAAAAAATAACATGTCTTCATTGGAAACTACGTTGTCTCCCGGGATATTCAAAAAGTGATCATTAATTCTGTTTGGGTCATTGAAATGGGGAGGCAAGGATTTGTCTTTCGAGGGGTCAACCAAAATTTTTTCCCTCAAATTTTTCCAAAACGTTTTGCTATTTTTAGCTTGAGAATTAACTAAGCTATTGAAGTAGGCCCGTTTTTCTTCTGAAATACTTTTTAAAACTAGACTTTTAAGCTCCTTGTAATATTTTTTATGTTCGTCTGATCCGGATTTTCGATAGACATCGTGAGCCATATTACGCTCATCGATCATCATTTTACAGACATCGGTTACCCACGGCAGTGAATAATTGTTTTTTAGAGTTACTGTTTTCACTGCTGCATGTTTATCAAAGAGAGAGAGAATCATTGAATTAAATTTTTCCACCATCATATCTACTGAAGGTAACTCAATTACATCGCCCCAATTGATTGCATATAAATCATTATTAAATTCATTTAAATTTATTTTATTAATGGGCCTGAAACTAAAAGTTCTAGTTGGGATTATAACCTTTTTTAATGATAGTGTAACATTAACCATTGCGTGTCCATTGGAACCAATTATATTATTAACAGTGACATCGCGAACTGGTGCGTTAGTACATACAAGATCTATCAGAGTCTCAGTATACGAAGTGAAATGAGTCGGCTCACTGACAAGTTGACGGAGGTTCATGTAGTCAAGGAATTGAGTCAGTTTGACAGTACTACTATTACTTCCCGCAAGCATGTTAATGTTAAAATCTCCCAACAATACAATGAAATCATACTTTGAAAAATAATTAATGGAATCCGTTATGGCGTCTATAAAAACATCTATATTGATCCATTGTGGTCTGTACGCAGTCCCTATAGCAACACAATAACCATTGACACGAGTCGATAACCACATCTGCTCAATTAGCTCATTTGGCCTGGTCAAATATCTCACGTTGACGTCGCGTTTAATATAAAAAGCGAGTCCACCCCCCCGGCCGCCGCGCATATGTAGCGGGCGCGGGGTGGCTCTGAGTCGGTAGCCGGGCACGGCCGGCGCACGCGCCTCTTGTCCACTTTGAATCCATGATTCGTTAATCGCAAATATATCGGGGCTATAACGATTCATAGCAATAAGAAAATTATCATGTCCCGTATTGAGTGATCCTGCATTGTAAAGACCTAACTTAAATAACTTTGATTGCGATTTTATTATAACGTAGAAAACAAAATAAATTATTTCTAAACGAACACCGATGACTTAATAAACTGGAATGCAGGATAAGTGTGATGGAAATGTTTTGAGATTGACATATCATATTGCGCTGCATTTTTTCTCGATATCGGTTAGCTGTTGTCGCTGCAACAACGCCCACACAATACCCATACAATACTAATAAACAAAACACATATATTAGTACATAATAATGATAAAAGAAGGTTGAAAATGTATCACGAATTCCATCATAACATTTAAACAAGTCATTTAACAAAGTATAAGTTACACTACATTGCCTTTTAATTATATTTTGTGAAACAACAAACATGACACATACAAAATATACATACAAAAATGATGAAAATGCATTGACTAAAATTTTGAGACAATTAAAAAATAACCAGTAGAAGATACAGCTAACAAGTAACATAACATAACAACAGTAGGTACTACATAAATGATATTGTTTAACACATGCTAATAGCTTTATCCAACAAATGTATATTAAAGTAATACCATATAAATAATAAAAAATACAGCTGCAGTTAATCATTTTTGATAAGAGGTCCACTAACAGCATCAGCCCCAAAAACCCGGCTCAAGTCCCTCTCCGTACGAATACGCTGACGCGGGGACTCAGCTCCCTGGTGCCGGCGCGCGTATATCCTACCGTCCCTTGTCCAGATGAACCGCCAGCCAAGTCTACTTCCGAGTTCACGAGCTTGCCAAAAAAGCCGCCGGTTGACTTTCGTTAGTCTCTCATTGACGTAGAATCGGCGGTGCGGAGCAGGTAACCCGGTGCCCTCGGTGATGATGCCGCGACGAACGCGAGTCGCCGTCAGCACCTGATCCTTAAGAGCGCGTCTGCCGAGCTTCACGACTATAGGCCTCGGGCGCGGCTCCGGCACAGATTCTGAGGACACATATACCCTTCCCACCCGTGTGGCGCTGACTAAATCGTTCTCAGAAAGGTTGACACCCAACTTCACGGCCAGAGTGGTGACAATGTGTATTAAGTTTTCACCCTTCTCTTCAGGGATGCTAGTAATCTCTATATCATTACACAAGAGTTCCTGATCACGCTCATTGAGATCACACTTTAGTTGCTCAATTGTATCCAGCAAAGAACCAACATCGGTCGACGCACTACCATCAGCAAGACGACCTTCCAGGATACCCACACGGGCTTGGTAGATTAATTACATCATCTTAATTTCTCTTTACATGTCCCTGCTATCTAGTGCTGTCTTTTGAATAGCTTGGGGTGACTTGCTTGCTTCATTTATTTATTTAAAAATGTAGCACGCGTCCTATCCAACTCCATTACTGATCGTTAACGTGAGCAAGTATATCGTCAAGTTTGGTTTTATTTATGTCTGTTTCTAATTTTATCTCCAAATGTAACGAACAACATATTTAGAGGCCGCGAAGGATGGCACGCTTTGTGTTTCTGGTGCGCTTTACCTGAGAAGGAAAAGTGAGACGAGAGGTCCTCTCCCGAGGAGGAGTGGCCATGGAGCGGCTGGCCCTGGTGGGCCGCGGATGTGTGCGGAAGAGTTCCTGTGGTCCAGCTAATATGCGACGAAGATGGAACGCCATGGGGTTTTAGTCGGTGCGAGTTCAACATAACCCGTCTTTGGCCCCGTGAGGCGGGTGCGCATTTAGTAGGCATTTTCCTTTTTCCCATGTAAAAAAGGTCCAAAAGTCCTTATTCAATTTATGTGTGTAAATTATCTCCAATAATGATATAATGACTGATACAGAAGAAATTGGTAGTGAAACCTAGTAAAAAGAAAGGTACTGACCGCAATGATCTTCTCCTTGATGCCGCCCACGGGCAAGATCCTGCCGGTGAGCGAGATCTCGCCGGTCATGGCCAGCTGTGGGCGCACGCTCTTGCCCAGCGCCAGCGACATGAGCGCCGTGGCGATGGTGCAGCCGGCTGATGGACCGTCCTTGGGCGTGGCGCCCTCCGGCACGTGCAGGTGCAGGTGGCTGCGGATGATCACCGTCACCATGTCACTCACTGCCAGCTACTTTTTTTATAGTGACAAACGAACACACAGTTCACCTGATGGTAAGTGTATACTGTGACCCATAGACATTTATCTTCAATTAAGAATCAGAATGCAGATGCGTTGTCACCCCTGAAGACTAAGATGGAATGCCTCGTTCCAGTAAAAAGGATATCATGCTCTCTACACTAACCATACGAAACACAGTAGTATTAAGCTCTTAATTTACTCTTTTTTTTTTGGTCCTTCATTGTCTTTGATTGTAGCACTTCCCCAGTCCAGAAAACCCATTCATGTTACAACCATAATATCTACGGCATGGCTCTACCACGTGTGAATGTAGACAGTCACCGTCACCAGGTCACAGTGGATACCAACTACTTTTATTGTAACTTGGTGCAAACAGTCCTATTAAAAGTAGTTTCGACTAGAGATCGCCCTGACTTCGCCTGTGGTATCTATTAATGTGGCGTTATTTAGATTTAAGATATGTTGTGTTTAGTACACCATCCAATTTATAAATTTTTCAAAAAAAAGAAATCGATTGAAAGTTTTTCGGAGGAAAATAACCAAGATCACTGCTACTCTCTACCAATTCGTCAAATTCATTACAATTAATTAAATAATTCCAAAGAATAGCGCCGACAGACAGACGTAAGTACGCGTAGAGCCTGCATTCATGCTGAAGAGAAAAAATTTGAACATTTTTTTATAACTTAAAATAAAATATTATAATAAACCTTTGTTTCATTTTATACGTGTCTCCTAGAATTGCTTTTTCTTTTAATCCAATGTAAAATAATTTGGTCGAATATCAAATAACATCTCTACCTGTCTCGCTCTAACTCCCACGAAATGGCGTCATTATCTATTTAATACAAAAACATTTCTGTCACATTTGCACTTGTTGAATTCAATATTTAATAGATAAAATGTGTTGTGTAGATTTGGAAATGTTTTGATTTCAGGTCTTATTTGAGAAAAGTAAATTTATTTTATTTTTTAAGCATAAAAAGTGATATTTATTATACCATTTGGAAATCTAGGATAAATGGGCCATCTTTTGAAGTAACTTGCCTAGGGTAGTACTAGCCTACGGTAGTAGGGTAGTAATAGTAATCTTTTTTTTAAATTAAGAGTAGAGTTAGGTGCTTTTATTTTTTCAACTACGACTAAAAGAAACTACGTTAATTTTAACTAACCCAACAACTTTTTTTACTTGATTTGTGACTGCATTTAATAGCAAGTTTATTTAAGACCACGTTAGTGAATAATTTAAAATTAAAAATGTTGTACAGCCGACTTCAATATAAGTTATTAAGAATAACTCAAAAACTATTGGCCTGACTTTGATAAATTTTATATGGGACCAGACGAGAAGTACCAGCTTTCAAACAAAAAAAAAGAATCATCGAAATCATTTCACCCAGTAAAAAGTTATGAGATAACACACATAAAAAAAACATACAGTCGAATTGAGTATAGTCTCCTTTTTGGAAGTCGGCAGAAAAATCACTGTAAAATTGAGAAATTTGTGGTCACAATACCTAATGATATGATTTAAGGTGTCACGAATTTCCTCATTTTTATAAATTTGTCAGTTATAATTAACAAAACTGATATGGATATTTTTATTTTTCCCGGGGCTGGTATGCCCCCTCCCCCGCTACTCTCGCCCCGTGCCCGCTTGACGTTGAGTTTCGGGACAAGTCGTAGATAAGGAAAAATCAACTGCTGTACATATGAACGAGGAAAAATCCACCGCTGTACATATGGATGAGGAAAAATCTACTGTTGTACACATGGACGAGAAAAAATCCACCGCTGTACATATGGATGAGGAAAAATCTACTGTTGTACATATGGACGAGAAAAATCCACCGCTGTACATATGGATTGGGAAAAATCCACTGCTGTAAATATGAACGAGGAAAAATCCACCGCTGTACATATGGATGGGGAAATCTCCACTGCTGTACAGGTGGACGAGAAAAAATCCACCGCTGTACATATGGATGGGGAAAAATCCACTACTGTACAGATGGACGAGATAAAATCCACCGCTGTACATATGGATGGGCAAAGATCCACTACTGTATATATGGACGAGGAGAAATCTACCGCTGTACATATGGGTGGGGAAGATCCACTGCTGTACATATGAACGAGGAAAAATCTTTTGCTGTATAGATGGACGAGAAAAAATCCACCGCTGTACATATGGATGGGGAAAGATCCACTGCTGTACACATGGACGAGGAAAAACCTACCGCTGTACATATGGATGGGGAAGATCCACTGCTGTACATATGAACGAGGAAAAATCTTTTGCTGTATAGATGGACGAGAATAAATCCACCGCTGTACATATGGATGGGGAAAGATCCACTGCTGTACACATGGACGAGGAAAAACCTACCGCTGTACATATGGATGGGGAAGATCCACTGCTGTACATATGAACGAGGAAAAATCTTTTGCTGTATAGATGGACGAGAAAAATCCACCGCTGTACATATGGATGGGGAAAGATCCACTGCTGTACACTTGGACGAGGAAAAACCTACCGCTGTACATATGGATGGGGAAGATCCACTGCTGTACATATGGACGAGGAAAATCCACTGCTGTACATATGGATAGGGAAAAATTCACTGCTGTACATATGGATGAGGATAAATCCACTAGGAGGAATATTTGGTGTAGGGTATATTTTCTCAAGTTCAGTTATGTATCACAACCTCACCTCGTATTTAAGAAAGTGTTGCTGGGATGATGCTTGGCGAGGTAATTCCTGGCGACTGTGAGCGCAATCCGGGCGGATTCCTTCATCACGTCGCCGAGGTGACCCGTCAGCTCCATTGAGCCGAATGGTGACTTATCATCTTGTACTGTGTTACGGAGAGCTGTTTCGATGTACAACGTACTGCCACCTGAAAAGAACCGAAGAAAAAGAAATAAAGTTTGTAGGATTAAAGCCGTTTTTTATAGAATAAGTGTGGCAAACGAGTACACAGTCCATCTGATGGTAAGTGGATGTCATGGTTCATCGACCTCTAGATTTATCCTCGATTAAAAATGAAAATGTACATGCATTATCACTCCTGAGAACAAAGTTGGAATGCAGCATTAAGCTGATATCTCACGCTGGTAATCTGTGAGAGGTCTTTGACCGGTCGATCCAACCCAAAAAGATAAAAAAAGTAAAACAATATTTTTTTATTTTTTTTTTATAGGATAAGGGTGACAAACGAGCACGCAGTCCACCTGATGGTAAGTGGTTGCTGCGGCCCATAGACATCTACATCTATCCTCTATTACATATCAAAATGTAGATGCGTTGTCACCCGTGTGGACTAAGATGGAATGCCTCATTTCCAGTAAAAAGGGCCTCCGGCCACCTGCACTCACCAAGCGAAACGCATAGGTGAACCTCTACTTCACGCTGGTTTTCTGTGAGGTCGTGGTACCACCCCGGTTCGAGCCGGCCCATCCGTGCGACAGCAAAAGCTGCCGCGTGGCTCTACCACTGTTAAAATGTTTTTTATGTATTTTATTTTTATTTTTTGACATTGATACGATTGAAAAACTGAATTTTATAGAACCACATCAAAAAAGGTTTACGACCCCTGTAGCTGGCGTAAAGGTCACTGCCCGTTTTTCGGCCTACTCTAAAAACAAAATATAGATTTAACTCACCCATAGCGGTCCAAGCGAGCCCCATAACAACTCCGGGCGGCGTGATGTCGTACATGCGGTCGTGCTTGAACGTCGGCTTGCCCACCAGCTCTGACAGGTTGCCTTCGTCCACGCACACCTGCTCAGCTTCCTGTTTCACGATTTTGAACGCGACTTTACGCGCGATCTGAAACATTACAATTGATAAATTAATCTCAGACCAACACAGAAAGACAAACAGAACATGACCCATTGTAATAAAATAGAAATCAGTTACTAGTTTATGTTAGAAAAAGTACTAGGCAAGCATAAACTAGTACTAGATATTGCTAGTTTGCATATTTTAACCGCCTTTTAAAAAGGAGGAGGTTCTCAATTCGACTGTATTTTTTAAGTATTACCTCAAAACATTTTTCTAGGTGAACCCATTTTGATGATTCTTTTTTTAAGCTGATGATTCTGATGTGGTCCCATATAAATTTGATCAAAATCTGACCAGTAGTTTTTAAGTTATCCTTAATAACGCGTATTTAATAGACTGCGACTACATTGATGATGTTCTCATTTTACTCATAATGAAGTCGGTTGTACAAAATTTTTAATTTTAACACTTGCGTACTCTAATACTACTGTTACGGCCTACGGCTGCCCCTACAAAGGTCGAATACCCCGGGGCTCATTGAGCGGGAATCCAACGAGCAGACGCAGGTCTGGCCTCCAAAGTGGCCACGTGGAAATCTCTAATTACAATAAACTATATGGGAGAAAGCTAGAAACCAAAAGTATTTACCTATATCAGGAGCTAACTTCGCTCCAAGGCTTGGGCAGGCCGTGAGTGTGTGTAATGGTGTTTGGTGAACAGTGTATAGTGATGTGTGAATGTGTGAGGCCTGGGCAGGCGTAGGCGACCAGCAGCGGCCGATTTCCCGGCTGCCCCAAAATGCTGCATCGCTCCCGACTGCTCCATCACCGGACCACTTCTTTCTTCACTGTCACTAATTCAGTATCTTAGCTTCATTGTACATTTAACTAACTTCAATTCGCCTAATTCTACACTCATCGCAGAATCGAACACGTGATACCCGACACGGCAAGGACAGTAGCACAAAATTCGACATTCAATGTCCCGGATTCACTTATCACAAATTATAAATTCGACACCAGAATAACACGTCGCACAAGATTCAAAATACGCTTCGTTGACACGGAAATTAATTTAACTAGGCAACCAAAACACAAAAAGGCACTAACGCGACGACACAATTATAACGATATCCTGACAATTAACCGGGAGAAGCTCTCAAACAAGGAATACGCGGCTCGAATCCTAGACCGTATATCTCCTCCACGCGCTTACAGTATTCCGCACTCTCGCACGAGTTAAATATCGCACAATTCACATATCTACGTGACGAAGAAGCACGCACTTCATCTAGCTATCTAGATCCACAACGGACCCGTGAATTTGGGTAAGAGGGCCTGACGGGCTCCCCGCATCGTGGCTGGCGGGGCACTGACCTTTCGCCCACGCGTCGACCGACTGCCAGCCGCACACACCGACGCCCCACCTGGCAAGCGATTTTTCACCTACATACTATCGGGTGATGCGACAGCTCGAACGCGATTGGAGGAAGTCCAACATGACCAAATTTAGGCATAAACAACTACTAATATTGACTTCTGTTCGCCTGATAATTCTGAGATTAAACTATATAAACAGAGAGTTCACCTGTGCTTGCGCATACAATCGGGCTCTATAATTCTGGTTTTCGGTAAAGGCTAGTCTCCGATGAGATTGGCCGCCGTGATTGAAACTTGGTCAAGAGAACTATACCACTGCCTCTTTGACTTTTATGCTTGCCTAGTACTATATCTTTTCATTATAAAGACAGTAAACATCAATCAAATTAGAGCAAAAAACGTTTACATGAAATGACAAATATAAACTAAAATAGGTAGGTACCAAATTCCGTACTTTATAGAGTAGTATTACTGAGAACTTTCTTTCAGTGGTCTTACCAGTAAGGCTTACCTACAAAAAAATCTCAGTAATTTTACTTGAAAACTATTTGGAATGCACCATGTCATGAAAATTCCCAATAGTCTTACCAGTAAGATTACTTAGAATACCTCAAATAACTGCTTTTCATTGAGCTAATGGGGTTATTTTGTTTCATGAAAAACCTTTTGTAATGAAACTTCACGAACAGGCATTATCTAGACTATATTTTATCGGAAAAGCTTAAGTTTTTGGTTTTTAGAGAAATCGAAAATTTTGTAAAAGAAATTTTAAACCTAAATGACGTCACATTTATATACCCCAGAAGGTGGGGCGGACCACTAGTAACATGATATAAACCATTCTCACAGCATATTGTAATATAATTACCTTCTCAATATGCTTCTGCAGATTTCTCACTCCACTCTCCCGACAATAGGACTTGATAAGAGCATGCAGGGCATCGGACTTCAAGTCGAGCTGTGTTTCACTTAAGCCGCTGTTTTTGCGCGCTGTTGGCACTAAGTACTGTTGTGCGATCGCCATCTTCTCTTCTGCGACGTATCCTAAAAAAGAAGATATCTTTCAGTCCTATTACAAAACGACGTTACGCTTTGCAACTACGAAGTAACACCGTTTCAATAGTGTAGAGACCGCGAAGGCGTTGCATGTGCAATACTTATTATTTCGTCACCGTACAAATTAAAAACATATTTAGCTTTCGAAGGCTCCGTGGCGCAGTGGCTTCGCAATGAGTTACAGTAATGAGAGACACGGGTTCGAATCCCGTACGGAACAAGTACTTGTATGGCCTACATATAGTATTTGGTTGATTCTACGTATGTTTGTCCTAGTGCAATTGGACATGGTTATGCATAATTTAAAATTAAACATTTTGTACAGCCGACTTCAATATAGGTTATTTAAGAATAACTCAATAACCATTGGTCTGACCTTGATCAAATTCATATGGGACCACACGAGAACTATCAGCTTTCATATAAAAAAAAGAATCATCGAAATCGGTTCGCCCAGTACAAAGTTATGAGGTAACACACACATAAAAAAAACATACACTCGAATTGAGTACCGTCTCCTTTTTGGAAGTCGGCAGAAAAAGGATCCAACCCGAGTTTGTGTCAAAAATGTTGACTTGAAAAATAATGTTTGTGGTCTATACTATTATGTGATGCAACAATTTTAGCAAAAGTAACATAAATAAGAAGAACATTACAAGCAGACAGTAACCATACCGATAATTTGAGTTTATGATATTTGAAGTATGGATACTTCAAATATCATAAACTCAAATTAACTTATCGCGGGTTGGATCCTTTTTGCATAACTACGTCCAATTTATGTATGTTAACCGCCTCCACGATACAGGAGAAAATCCTGGTGTGGGAGTAACGATTATACTTTAATTTATATTCTATTGTTTATAAATCCAATATTTTAAATAAGAAATGCCCTTTTTGTCTTTAGTCAGCTTACTTAGGGCTTAGGGGTTCGCTGTTATGTGGAAAATTAGCGGTATGACTAGCTGCATTTTAGTTTGAGAAACACTGACATATCTAAACGTTACTCAACATTATTTTTATAGAATAGGGTGAAAAAGGAACACACAGTCTACCCGATGGTAAGTGGTTGCTGTGACCCATCGATATCTACATCTATCCTCAATAAAGAATCCAAATGCAGATGCGTTGTCACCCGGGAAGAATAAGATGGAATGCCTCCTTTCCAGTAAAATGGGTCTCCAGTTCTCTACACTCACCATACGAAACTATACTACTAATATAGCTGCAGCACAGCTCTACCACATGTAAAATTATTATTGCATTCATTTCTATAATTTTCTTTAGCATCAACTTAGAATGTCATATTGCAATCTGGAAGTTAGGTGGTAGGACTTTTTTTCTGTCTTTATTGGAAAGAAATTCTTTACCACACAGTACGAGTTTGACGGATGGGGGCTAGGTGAGAAAACAAATAAGATTATTCCGTCACGACCCCTTTCTATAGTGCGAGCGAGATGGAATAATATCCAGTTCTCTCGCACTTTTTCTTATGTTGCCATCAAAGAAATATTAATTTAAATGACGCTTCATTTTAATAGACGCTAGTAATTCATTTATTTGTATTTGTTAATCAAGAATATAATACGCTTATCTATACAAATAAATATAATTGAAGTGTCTGTTTGTAACGTTAAAATAACAGCATTTTACTAAATGCATATGAATGTATATACGGTACTTATAAAAAAACACAATTTTTAAATTTATTGTCTGTCTGTCTGTTTCTTCCGACTAATCTCCGAAACGGCTGGACCGATTTCGACGGGACTTTCACTGACAGATAGCTGATGTTCTATGGAGTAACTTAGGTTACTTATATTTGAGAAAAAGAATTAGGGTTCTAAGCAATATAATTAAAACCCTAAATTACACGCGGGCGAAGTCACGGGGAACAGCTAGTCAATAATAATATACTACGAAAGGAACTTCGTTCCAACCGAGTGTTCCACGACACTCACGCATGTTTTTTTTTTATTATTTACTTCTGCCGCCAAATGGCAGTGCTTGCACGACTGTGTTCCAGCCTTAACGATATAGAGAGCCAGTATGATTACGAGCTGTGAGGTATTACATCTTAGTCCTCAGAGGTGACAACGCATGTTGATGGACTGCAGTAGTCACTTACCCAGGTGGTTGTAAGTATGTTTGTCACTTCAGTTTAAAAAAATTTAGCTATCCTCCTTGGAGTAAGGTCCCACCCACTCGCTCGCTGACTGACACAATCATTCACACTTTCGTTAACTAACTCATGCACCCAATGAGTGCAAATTCTTGCACTCACCAGATCGCTAGTTGTGACTAAGATGAACTTTTTTTTATAGGATAAGGTGACAAACGAGCACACAGTCCACCTGATGGTAAGTGGTTGCTGTGACCCATAGACATCTACATTTATCAGATGATGCGTTGTCACCCGTGAGGACTAAGATGGAATGCCTCTTTTCCAGTAAAATAGGACTCCGGTTCTCTACACTCACCATACGGAACACAGCAGTGTTAAGCTGCCATTTTACGCTGGTATTCTGTGAGAGCGTGGTCCTTCCCCGGTCGAGTCGATCCACTCGTGCTGCAACTATACTACTAATATAGCTGCAGCATGGCTCTACCACGTATAAAACTTATTTGCACCTATACAGATGGTAATTTTTTTTTTAGGATAAGGGTGACAAACGAGCACACAGTCCACCTGATGGTAAGTGCTTGCTGCGGCCCATAGACATCTACATCTATCCTCTATTAGAAATCAAAATGTAGATGCGTTGTCACCCGTGAGGACTAAGATGGAATGCCTCATTTCCAGTAAAAAGGGCCTCCGGCCACCTGCACTCACCAAGCGAAACGCAGAGGTAAACCTCTACTTCACGCCGGTATTCTGTGAGGTCGTGGTACCACCCCGGTTCGAGCCGGCCCATCCGTGCGACAGCAAAAGCTGCTGCCTGGCTCTACCACTGTTAAAATCATACAGTGTCATTATCATTAAAAAGTTGCGTTTTATATAAAAGTTTTTCGGTTTCTAGAGTATGTAGTATATACAAAAAAGAATGTCTCAATATTGTATTCTTAAACTTTTTTACACAGGTTTAACTTTTTTAATGCTTCTTCTTTTAGAAATATAGTTTTTTATCCATTTTAAATCTAGTTAATTTAAAATGTAGCTAATACTTCGTAAAGTGACCTTAATCTTTACACTTTTCTGAGATATAAACTTTGCCCCTCCCCCTTCCCTCACTATGAAATCTGTCAAATATTTCACCCCCACCAAATGGGCGTAGCAGAAAAAGTTATAGACTCATAGAATGACTCACCCGACATGTCGATGAGCTCCATGCGGTCGCGCAGCGGCTCGGGGATGTGCTCCACCACGTTGGCCGTGCAGATGAACAGCACGCGGGACAAGTCCACCGGCACGTCCAGGTAGTGGTCCAGGAAGTTAGCGTTCTGCTCCGGGTCCAGCAACTCCAGCAAGGCGGACGCCGGGTCGCCGTGGACGCCTCTGAGTGCATGCCGTTACAACGTATCA
This sequence comes from Parnassius glacialis, assembly GCA_033319125.1. Lineage (NCBI taxonomy): Eukaryota > Metazoa > Arthropoda > Insecta > Lepidoptera > Papilionidae > Parnassius > Parnassius glacialis. The sequence goes on from JAVANC010000028.1 coordinate 9,976,877, forward strand.
GTCCAATGCTAATCATAGAGCTGCCCATAGATTGCCTCATATGGGGAATATTTGCCATAGTTGTCACACTCGGTATTCGGTTTGGCAACCGCAGTTTTTTACTTTAGTCGTTATTAGGAAGACACTGCAATCTATCTCCTAATTTGTTTCCCTCAGTGCATACATACCTCCCCTCATTTCTGAATGGGTGGTGAGGGTGATGTGGCTCAACACCCCACGTGTTTACGGATTACACATGTCCTCAAAATATTTTCATTCGTCAGACATGCATGTTTGCTCACGATATTTTTCTTCACTGCTGAGTACATGGTAAATCAGCGTGTAAATTGCAATTAATAACTTTACCGGTGACGGCGGGGATTGACCCTGATTTGGTTGAGTACTGTGAAATTTATGACGACAGATTTGTTGAGTCATTCAACTCAACACATTCGCTTACAGATCGGCCGACCAACATCGCACAAGCGCTCGTGCATAGTATTATAATACATCTTTATCCCTTAGTTAAATAACAACTGTTGTAAAAGTTTTTAATATATGTTATACAGTCCACTTCAGTGCGCATCCTTTAATGAACTAAGCTACGAAATCTACAATAGTCCTTCAAGCCAGATAGCTGAACTGCCATGGTGTTTTAAAAGTAAAATAAACCTAATAACAGGTCTCTTTTTATACCTGGGAAGGTTTTAGAGGGGTAAGAGTCGACGCTATCTATTAAAACATTGGTGTTTTGCCAGACTTCACATTTTCTAGACTTTTTTGTAAACATCTCTAAAGGTCAAGTTAAATTGTAAACATATAACTAACACAATATTATGTTTCACTGTGGATTCCAATTCATATTTATCGCTCTTCACATAATCTGGTGTACTCACTTGCCAATTTTGTCGACCTCATCGATGAGCACCAGTGGGTTTTCCGTATTGGTCTTCTTGAGGCACTGCACCAGTTTACCTGGCATGGCCCCAACATACGTACGCCTGTGACCTTTGATCTCGGCCACATCTGTCATACCGCCCACGGAGAATCGGAAATACTGACGGTTTAACGCACGAGCAATGGAACGAGCTGAAAATAAGATATATGTCTATAAACAATATATGCGATATTATTATTAGTATGCAGGTAAAAGAAGAAAGCAATAAAGCGGTCAGTCACAATCTAGCCGTTGTCTTATTTGCACGCGTCCCCTGTAACATGACAATATCTAGCAATTCTATAATATCATCATACATCGGCATCATACTGTTTGTATAGTAAGAGGTAACTGAGAGAAATCAAATAGGCGTTGGACAGCAATATCTCCCTGATAAGAACTGAAAGAATAAAAAACTGTGGTTACCAACGCGCCTGACAAGCGTGACAACTATAGCAAAATGCCCCCTATGAGAAAATCTATGTGGGAGTCCTATGTTCAGCAGTAAACTACTGATAAGCTGTAATGAATGAATAAACGACAACGAAATAGTGTAGGAAGGACTGTTTTTGTCGGAATTTTTATTTTTTTTATCACTAAGGTCGCCGCTATAAAGCAAATTTCAAATTGCCGCTATATTAATAACAGGAGAAACAGAGCGACAGTGCAAGCTATTATTGAAATAACAGAAGGAATAGAGCCATAGAGCAAAATATTATTGATATAACAGAAAGAATAGAGCCATAGAACCAAATATTATAAATAACAGAAGGAATAGAGCCATAGAGCAAAATATTATAAATAACAGGAGGAATAGAGCGACAGTGTAAAATATTACTGAAATAACAGAAGGAATAGAGCCATAGAGCAAAATATTATAAATCACAAGAGGAATAGAGCGACAGTGCAAAATATTATAAATAACAGAAGTAATAGAGCCATAGAGCAAAATATTATAAATAACAGGAGGAATAGAGCGACAGTGCAAAATATTATTGCAATAACAGAAGGAATAGAGCCATAGAGCAAAATATTATAAATAACAGGAGGAATAGAGCGACAGTGCAAAATATTATTGAAATAACAGAAGGAATAGAGCCATAGAGCAAAATATTATAAATAACAGGAGGAATAGAGCGACAGTGCAAAATATTATAAATAACAGAAGTAATAGAGCCATAGAGCAAAATATTATAAATAACAGGAGGAATAGAGCGACAGTGCAAAATATTATTGCAATAACAGAAGGAATAGAGCCATAGAGCAAAATATTATAAATAACAGGAGGAATAGAGCGACAGTGCAAAATATTATAAATAACAGAAGGAATAGAGCCATAGAGCAAAATATTATAAATAACAGGAGGAATAGAGCGACAGTTCAAAATATTATAAATAACAGAAGTAATAGAGCCATAGAGCAAAATATTATAAATAACAGGAGGAATAGAGCGACAGTGCAAAATATTTTTGAAATAACAGAAGGAATAGAGCAAAATATTATAAATAACAGGAGGAATAGAGCGACAGTGCAAAATATTATTGCAATAACAGAAGGAACAGAGCCATAGAGCAAAATATTATAAATAACAGGAGGAATAGAGCGACAGTGCAATATATTATAAATAACAGAAATAATAGAGCCATAGAGCAAAACATTATAAATAACAGGAGGAATAGAGCAACAGTGCAAAATATTATAAATAACAGAAGTAATAGAGCCATAGAGCAAAATATTATTGATATAACAGAAAGAATAGAGCCATAGAACCAAATATTATAAATAACAGAAGGAATAGAGCCATAGAGCAAAATATTATAAATAACAGGAGGAATAGAGCGACAGTGTAAAATATTATTGAAATAACAGAAGGAATAGAGCCATAGAGCAAAATATTATAAATAACAGGAGGAATAGAGCGATAGTGCAAAATATTATAAATAACAGAAGGAATAGAGCCATAGAGCAAAATATTATAAATAACAGGAGGAATAGAGCGACAGTGCAAAATATTATAAATAACAGAAGGAATAGAGCCATAGAGCAAAATATTATAAATAACAGGAGGAATAGAGCGACAGTGCAAAATATTTTTGAAATAAGAGAAGGAATAGAGCAAAATATTATAAATAACAGGAGGAATAGAACGACAGTGCAAAATATTATTGCAATAACAGAAGGAATAGAGCCATAGAGCAAAATATTATAAATAACAGGAGGAATAGAACGACAGTGCAAAATATTATAAATAACAGAAGTAATAGAGCCATAGAGCAAAATATTATAAATAACAGGAGGAATAGAGCGACAGTGCAAAATATTATTGAAATAACAGAAGGAATAGAGCCATAGAGCAAAATATTATAAATAACAGGAGGAATAGAGCGACAGTGCAAAATATTATAAATAACAGAAGGAATAGAGTCATAGAGCAAAATATTATAAATAACAGGAGGAATAGAGCGACAGTGCAAAATATTATAAATAACAGAAGGAATAGAGCCATAGAGCAAAATATTATAAATAACAGGAGGAATAGAGCGACAGTGCAAAATATTATAAATAACAGAAGTAATAGAGCCATAGAGCAAAATATTATAAATAACAGGAGGAATAGAACGACAGTGCAAAATATTATAAATAACAGAAGTAATAGAGCCATAGAGCAAAATATTATAAATAACAGGAGGAATAGAGCGACAGTGCAAAATATTATTGAAATAACAGGAGGAATAGAGCGACAGTGCAAAATATTATTAAAATAACAGAAGGAATAGAGCCATAGAGCAAAATATTATAAATAACAGGAGGAATAGAGCGACAGTGCAAAATATTATTGCAATAACAGAAGGGATAGAGCCATAGAGCGAAATATTATAAATAACAGGAAGAATAGAGCCATAGAATAAAATATTATTGCAATAACAACAGCACCTGCATTCTTGCATTCGTAGATTTCAACACTATACTATTTTAAGATGATAAATATCACAAAGTGCTCGAAAGGCAAGTCCACAAACACTGGAGCAGCGCGGCTGACTAACTGCTCTACAATCCTTTAAAAAATGAGAGAAGACCTGTCCCCAGCAGTGGGACGAAGTTAGTAGACATAGACGATAATCTTTCCAGAATTGAGAAGAAACCTGTCCCCAGAAGTGGGACAAAGTTAGTAGACATAGGTCAGTTGTGGTATCTGTTTGAAGAAGAAGAAGAAACAAAAAAGTCGGCAAAACTCACCTATACTAGTTTTGCCGACTCCAGGCGGTCCATGGAAGCACAGTATCTTGCCCTGAGTACTGCCTTTGAGTTGCGATACTGCTATGAACTCCAGGATCCTCTTCTTAATGTCCTCCATCCCATAGTGATCTTCGTCCAAAATGACTTGAGCTTCTTCTAATTTCAGATTCTCCTCGGATGTGAGACCCCATGGTAATGAAGTCAGCCAGTCGAGGTAGCATCGTGTTACACTAAAAAGATTTTTAATTTTAAACCTAAAATTATAATCATAACATAATTTTAAGCTTTAACTGTAATGACAGCCCTCATTGCAGAACTTTATAATGGTACTTTTTTTAGGTGGTATAGGCATGCTGCAGTTATATTATGGTTGTAGCTCTGCTTGACTGGAGTATGACCACGCTCTCACAGAATACCAGCGAAAACAGCTCAATGCAGCTATGTTTCTTATCGTGAGTGTTGATAACCGGAGATCCTTTTTACTGGAATTAAGGCATTCCATCTTAGTCCTCAGGGGTGGTAACACATTTGCATCTTGATTCTTAATCAAAGATAGTTTTAGATGTCTATGGGCCACAGCATCTACTTACCATCAAGTAGACTGTGTGCTCGTTTGTCACCCTTATTCTATAAAAAAAAAACTTGCCCCACAACCATAAACATGAAGCCCACCCAATTTTTAGAGATAAAGAAGTTAATTCAAAATGCATGATGAAATCATTTATAAATTATAGCGTCCACTACGCAATCCACCCACCAAGCGTTGTAACGTGTAATCACAGCATGCCCTTCCTACATGACCTCATCCAACAATGCACTGTGAAGTGAAGCTACACCTTTATACGATTCACAGTTAAGTGGATTATGCATGAGATGAAATGGATTACCGTGTAGTGGCGGTGTAAGAATATCCACTACGCAATATACCGTGGGTGTCAGGGTAAGAGGCGACAGATAGAAACAAATGAGGTGATGGGCTGCAGCGTCTTCCTAATAACGACTAAAAATTAAAAATTACGATTGCCCACTCGCTTTGCAAGCGTGGCAACTATGGCAAATGTCCCCTATGAGGCACTATATGGGGGAGGCCAATGTTTAGTATTGGACTCTAGTAGCCTGTAACGGTATAGGTAACGGATATGGATAAAAAATAACGGTATGTTCACACTCACTTGAACTCGGAACTGTGGCTCTCCAGAAAGTTGAGCTTGTTGAGTTCCTCGTCAATGACTGTCTGCACTGCTTCTGGCACTTGCTTATCTGCAAGACGTTCCCGGAATTTCTCTCCAATCGCGTCCTTGTCGTCCTTCTCTAGACCCAGCTCTTTCTTGATTACCTGCAAACAGTAATATTAACATTTCCATATAAATAAAATTGAAGTATTTTTTCTGTAATCTATACAAATAAATAAAATTGAAGTGTCTGTTTGTAATGTCAAAATTACAGTTTTCTACTAAATTCATATGAAAGTATAAATGGTACTAATAACAAAAATACAATTTTAATGTTTTTGTCTGTCTGTCTGTCGGTCTGTTTGTCTGTTTGACCGGTTTTGGCGGGATTTTCACTGGCAGATAGCTGATGTCACAGGGAGTAACTTAAACTGCTTTTATTTTAGAAAAAGAATTAGGGTTCCGCGCAAAAAAAAAACCCCAAATAACACGCGGGCGAAGTCGCCGGGAACAGCTAGTATTGTAATAAACCTGATATTGAACTGAGAGGGTTATTTGCAAGTCATTAAAACATAAATGACCATTTTTAAAAATTTTGTCTGCCTGTCTGTTTGTCTATCGGAGCTAATCTATGGAATCTATTGTCATAAAACTACATGAACATATAGAGTCCAACGTCAGGAGTTATCTAGGCTATATTTTATCTGCAATACTTGGAAGATAAAAAAAATGTAAGAATAAATGGTCCTTGATTAAGCAAAATCTTAAATCTAAGTAACGCCACACTAATATATCCTAGCCAGGCAAAGTCAGGTGTGTCGCTTGTTCGGAGCTCAACGCGCAGAGCGGTTTCAAGCGGGGGTCAGTGCGGCGTGCGGACGAGGGGACACAGTGCCGCGCGACCTGCTGGCCGCCACATCACGAGTAACAAGACCACTTCAAATTGGGCCACCGATGACTACGCGCGCTTTTACCCTCTGGTCCTCCTTCCATTCAGACTTTGTACAATTTGGCTTAGTAATTATTATACAGTCCACTTAGGTCTTTTATTTATAATGATCACCAACATATGGCAGGTTTTATTAAGAGTTTATTAATAAACCTGCGTATCAGAGGAATTATACAAAAATATTTCGAAGACATGTTTGTGCAGTCCGCCAAGATGGGGCAGCATGGCTAATACTACCTTGCCTTAACGCCTTCTAGGAAATGAGAGGAGGGTGGTGCCCACCAGTAGGACGTATTTAGATCGTTTAACACATAGCAACTTAAAATTTTCTTTTTACTTTAATACTTACTTTGAGCTGCTCGTGCAGGATGTACTTGCGATGCTGTTGCTTCACCTTCTCCTCCACTTCTTTACCGATCTTCTGCTGCAATTTTGACAGCTCGTATTCCTTCTTGAGTAGGGAAAGCGACATCATCAGTCGTTTTGGAATCTGTTGGGAAAATTCAAAAGGTATTAAATGAGCTTAGACTAAACAACACAATTGAAACAGCATTTTATGAGCTGTGGTAGCTTAGACGGTTACCGCTCGCTGTAAGTTTCACAGTACGCAAGCAACCCGGGTTCGATCCCCGCCGGCACCAATGAAATTGTTAGTTGCAATTTTAAGTGCTGATTTACCACGTGCTCGGCGGTGAAGGAAACCATCGTGAGGAAACCTGCATGTCTTAGAAATAAGGAAAAATAATTTCGAAGACACGTGAAGCTCGCCAACACGCTAAGGTGCCCCTTAAACCGCGCTGCCGCGCGGCGCACATTTCTTGCCCTAAAACCCTCTCAGAAATAGAAGTAGGCCTGTGCCCAGCAGTGGGACGTATATAGGCTGTAACTTTAACTTTTATAAAACTGGTGGTCACCGCAGTCCATGGACACCTGCAGCCAACTTCAAACAAAGAAGATTACAGATGCGTTGTCACCCCTGAGGACTAAGATGGAACGCCTCTCAGACTGTCTTTGGCTCACTATATCCTTAAGACCGAAACACGGCAGTAGACGCACTGCTATTTGGCGGTAGAAATGGGTGACACGCAACCAAACGGACTCTTAGATTATAAAAGGAGCACCACTTTCAAAGTACAAGTATTTAACTTCTACATTTCAAGTCAGTGACAATTCTCTTATGTCATAGAGGTGTTTTACATATGACGGCATGTGCACCATTGCATGTGCAGCGGCATCGGTGTAGCTAGACAGTATTCTTGTAAACAACACGTGCACAGCACACCTGCGCCATTGCACCTGCGGTGGCGCCCGTTTTGCTTGTATAAAACGGACGGAGCGACCGCCGTTAGGGCAGGCTTGGCTCTGACGTGGAACGGTGCGCTTGTCGTGTCGTATTATGTTACTAGTTTAACCTCGACTCGTGGGATAATTTTTTTTAAAGAATAATAAGAATAATAATTAATTCGTGCAAACGAATTAATTATTATTCTTAATTACCCTTTATACATCAGAAGTGGGATTGATGCTTCTCACTTAAAGTTCTCTATATTCTTAATAATACCATCCTACACATACATAAATAGCATATGGTGAAACATCCTCTACACTCAGAATAATAATTATTTAGGCTACACAAACCCTTGTTCCTTCTTCTTGCAGGAAGGGAACTCGCGGCAAACGCTTAGCCCCAACGCTATCAAACTGTAGTATTTGTGGCGGCGCTGTCGTCGCGCCACATGCGAAACAGATTGAAGCCTTAATCGCGCTATCAAAGTTCCGAAGTAAAAGCAGTATATATAGAATAGCTCGATTGTCGTAACCTCTGCGCCCTCTTTTCCCAAAAGAGGGTCGCTTCCGATTCGGCAGAAAGGCCTCAAAGGCCACTGCCAATCCCCATAGGCAGTGTTTAGTGGGTACACTTAGGGTGTTAGGATAGTTAGTCACAGTGAGTCCCACATAACTACGACAGACCGGCTGTCGTGGTATGCATAAAGCATTCACCGCCTCCTCGCGTTAACGGGGTAGCCCTTTTTTTTATAAAAAAAATTGTCGTAACCGTCGGTTAATAGATAATAGCACTTCGTTGCAAACACCTGCTGAGCCTGCTACGGCAAATGTGATGGCTTCAATTAAAACCATGACAGGTCATACAAAATATGTTGAATTACTACGTGACTTTCCACAGATAACACGACCATCAGGTGTACCGCAAGCTCCTAAACAATATATAGACTGCAGACAATATCTGCTCGGGAGCGAATGGTCCATCCATTCGTATTCATATCACCTCGGGGTCACCACTGTAACTGGTGGAAGGAAAAGGGGTGATCTCCCGCCCGGCAAGGTGTTCCGCCTGGGGAGCGGCCAACGCTCCAAGTTCCGAGCTATTCTATATATACCGCTTTTACTTCAGAACTTTGATAGCATGATTAAGGCTTCGATGTGTTTCGCTTGTGGCACGACGATAGCACCACCATATATTAAACTATCGAATGACCGCCCAATCGGAGTATGAGGGTGAGGGGATAGAGAATATATCTGTGCGTGTATGTGTGCTCTCTTCTGCAAAACAAAGATAGTTTCAATGTCAGTCACATTACCCAATAGCAAGATTCCATATGACATTACGCTATAAAATATCTAAAGTAAACTAATATAGCTGTTTCAACGTAGGAAAGGACTCTGTCTTTTTACAGCATATGCAGCAGAACTAAGTTTGTTAGCTAGTTTAGACGTATGAGAGTCCCATAGAAGCTTCGTGTTATGTTATTATGTATTATTACTTAACTGTGAACTGGATATTTAACCTTTAAGTACCGACGTGCATTTTTTGTAACGTTAGTACCGACGTGAGGTCTGAGAGGCCGCGTATATTATGTAGTGTTTTTTAAAGAAAGTGATGACTTAAATATCCGTCTTTGCATTATGATGAAAAGTGAAGGGTTTTAAGTAAAAATAAGTTTAAAAAGGAATTCAACTTTAATACACAAAGAATAATTTTCTCAGAATAACAATAATTAATAATTAAAAATTTTGTACAGCCGACTTCAATATAAGCGACTTTAATATAGGTTATTTAAGAATAACTCAATAACCATTGGTCTGACCTTGATCAAATTCACATGGGACCATACGAGACCTATCAGCTTTCATATAAAAAAAGAATCATCGAAATCGGTTCGCCCAGTACAAAGTTATGAGGTAACACACAATAAAAATACATACACTCGAATTGAGTACCGTCTCCTTTTTGGAAGTCGGCAGAAAAATAGTTTTTCTTACTTATGACTTATATAACTTTTATAAAAAAAAAAGTTAAAAAGTTTCAAAAAAGTAGAAACATAAACCTTCTGGGAAAAAAATGACCACAGTCCAACTACACCTTAAAATCTAAGCTCAGGCAAGGCACACTTGTTTCGCGCACTGTAAAGAAGCGTGTTTCTTTGCACGAATAGCATCTATTTCTATTCAGCTTAGGTTGACATGAGAGACAATTCTTTCGTGTCTTGACTTCCTCAGCTTCATCTTCAGATGTCTCTGGCTTATCAGAACCAAGTACTTTTGCCAAACTCATCCTTAGTTGACGGGGTTCAGATCTCTTTGATTGCTATAAATCTATCGCAGAACTATTTCTTTTACAACTTGAAGTCTCTAATATATTTATAATTCACAATATCTGTAAAAATAACAGTTTACCTTAACAAAAAATAAAAGAAAACAGTTACGTAAGTACCGACGTGCGGCCTGAGAGGCCGCGTCGGAATTTTAAATCGTAATTACTCACCAAATGCACGTGCGACGTCACCACTTTCTGCTCCGACGTTAACGTCAGCACTGTCCTTGCAGCTACTTAAAAGTGGGGATCGGAGAAAGGAGTAAACTAGCAAGTCAAGTGCCTGCCGGGGCCTCACAGACCGCACGTCGGTACTTAAAGGTTAATAGAGACTGTAATGAATGAACGAAAAAATTAGCATCGGTAGCGGTAACAGTACTGACGTCGGTCTCGTCCAGCACGGCCTGCAGCTCGGCGGGCTCGGCGCCGGTGAGCGCGGCGCCCAGGTCGCTGAGGTACACCGGGTTGTCCACCACGCGCTGCCCCTGCGCCAGCATGTGGTGCAGCGACTCCCTGACAACCACACCGCCCGTTAACATTTCACGGAACCACACTTCTAGCACAAATTAGTATACATAACAATTTACTGTCTTGTTGGTCTTTATAATAATGGTAACAACAGCAACGAGCATACAGTCCACCTGATGGTAAGAAGATGCTGTGGCGCATAGACATCTACATCAATCTTTGATTATGAATCAAAATGCAGATGTGTTTCCATCCCTGACGATTAAGACAGTATACCTCGGTTCCAGTAAAAAAATAATTTTAAATTGAAAATTTTGTACAACCGAATTCAATATAAATTATTAAGAATAATTCAAAAACTATTGGTCAGACCTTAATCAAATTTATCCCATATACCACATGAGAACCACCAGCTTTCAAATAAAAAAGAATCATCGAAATCGGTTCACTCAGTAAAAAGTTCTGAGGTAACACACATAAAAAAAACATACAGTCGAATTGGGTACCGTTTTCTTTTTAAAGTCGGTAGAAAAGGGTCGCCGATTCTCTACACTCACCATACGAACCACAGCAGCATTGAGCTGCTATTTCAGGCTGGTATTCTGTGAGATTGTGGTCCTTCCCCTGTCGAGCCGGTCTATTTGTGATACAACCATAACGTAGCTGTAGCATGGCGCTACCACGTAAAAAGCAATCAAATCCCAAGTCGGACCAAAATCAATTATTGGGTTTTTCTATAAAGGAATTCCAAGTGGCAGCCCGTAATCAAGTAGTTGGCGGTGTTCTACCACCGTGTATTGGAAAACATGTAAAGCCGTTGGACATGCGTCTGACGTCTCTCAGTCATGCCGGTTTACCGACCCATTGGATTTTGCGAGTGAAGGTATAAAGAGTGCACTGGTGCTTGCGCATACACTCGGACACTATAATCCTGTCCTGCGCCAATGGCTAGTTTCCATTGAAATTGGCCACTGAGGACATTAACTATTTATAACAGGTAACTGGTTATACTGCAGATTTATTTTTACATTCAAAGGGCATATAAACAACATTGTAATGAAAAATATGTATTATAAATTAGATGATATAGTATTAGTATACCTAAGGGTTGAATGTATACCTAAGGGTTGAATGCAGCGAACGTATCTTTTTCAAAGAACTATTCTGTTTATACCTATTACGTGTATTAAAAAAAGACAAGAACAACACGTGGTAGAGCCATGCTGCATCTATATTTCTGGTATAATTGTAACACGTATGGGTCGGCTCGACCGGGAAAGGACCACGCTCTCACAGAATACCAGCGTAAAATAGCAGCTTAATGCTGCTGTGTTTCGTATGGTTAGTGTAGAGAACCGGAGATCCTTTTTACTGGAAACGAGGCATACCATCTTAGTCCTCACGGGTGACAACGCATCTGCATTTTGATTCGTAATCGAGGATAATGTAGACGTCTATGGACCACAGCAACCACTTACCATCAGGTGGACTGTGTGCTCGTTTGTCACCCTTATCCTATATAAAAAAAAGAATACATGAACACAATAGAGCTCCATTACATTCTATACATCATCATCATTACAGCCCTTCACAAGTCCACTGCTAAACATAGGCCTCCCCCAAGGAATGCCACAAAGCACGGTCCTGAGCCACCTGCATCCATCGACTTCCTGCATATCTCACCAGGTCGTCACTCCATCTAGTGGGGGGACGCCCTACACTTCGTCCGCCGATACGAGGCCGCCATTCGAGAACCTTTTTCCCATCGGTTGTCGGTTCTTCGAGCTATATGGCCGGTCCATTGCCACTTCAGCTTACTAATCCGTTGGGCTATGTCGGTCACTCTGGTTCTACTGCGGATATCCTCATTTCTAAATTTATCACGCAGAGAAACTCCGAGCCTAGCCCTCTCCATAGCTCGCTGAGCGACCTTGAGCTTCCTCATCCGGCCAGCAGTGAAGGACCACGTCTCAGTTCCATAGGTCATCACTGGCAACACGCACTGGTTGTACAGATTCTACACAAATAAATAAAATTGAAGTGTCTGTTTGTAATGTCAAACTAACAGCTTTTTATTAAATTCATATGAAAGTATATAACATACTTATAACAAAAACACAATCTTTAAAATTTTTGTCTGTCTGTCTGTTTGTTCCGGCTAATCTCTGAAACGGCTGGACCAATTTTGACGGGACTTTCACTGGCAGATGGCCGATTTCATAAGGAGTAACTTAGGCTACTTTTATTTTAGAATGCGAATTAGGTTTCCGCGCAAAAAAAAAAATTAAAATCTTAAATTACACGCGGACGAAGTCGCGGGGAACAGCTAGTATTTTAATAAAGTTAGTTTGTAACTGTTGGGAGAAAAATAGTCTACTTGTACTCGGTAAGTTCCTAAACAATGTAGTGACAGTGTAAGAATATCCACTACTCCATATCATCCCGTTAGTGTTATAAGAGGCGACAGAGAAATGAAACCATGAATGGGCATCTTCCTGATGACAACTCAAAATAATTAAAAAAAAACTGGGCCTGGACCTAAGGCGGTATGACGACTATAGGACATAACCGATTAGAATTAATGGTATAATATACACAGTCAGGTCATAAGTATTGTCACACAGTAAAAACTTTTCTTTTAGAATGCTGGCCACAAAAAGTTTATTGAATTCGAATTTCGAATTGTTCATGAAAATAAAACTGTATACTTTTTAGAATTCTACTCATTTTTAAATATGGAGTGGACGCTTAAAGAAGACCGTGTTGCAGTTATTGCGTTGCATCGTTGCGGTTACGCGCCAATTCAAATTTTTGACATACTGAAAAATTTGAATATAACCAAAAGATTCGTTTATCGTACCATCAAACGATACAATGAAGACTCTAGTGTAGATGGCAGGTCAAGAAGTGGTCACCCTCAGTCTGTTAGGACTCCAGCAGTGATAAAAGCTGTGAAGGCGCGAATTCAAAGAAATCCCAAACGTAAGCAGAAACTGTTGGCCCTTCAGATGGGGTTAAGCAGAACCACGGTGAAAAGGGTGTTAAATGAAGACTTAGGGCTTCGGGCATATCGAAGAAAAACAGGACATCGTTTGAATGCTCGTCTAATGGACCTGAGACTGAAGAGATGCCGTGCTCTGTTGAAGCGGTACGCGGGAAAAAAATATCGGGAAATTCTTTTTTCATATGAAAAAATTTTTACCGTAGAAGAGAGCTACAACAAACAAAATGATAAGGTGTACGCACACAGTAGTGAAGAAGCGAGCAACTGTATTCCGCGTGTCCAACGAGGTCATTTTCCATCCTCGCTCATGGTATGGTTGGGAGTTTCTTATTGGGGCTTAACAGAGGTACATTTTTGTGAGAAAGGTGTAAAAACGAATGCAGTTGTGTATCAAAATACAGTCCTGACGAACCTTGTGGAGCCTGTTTCTCATACAATGTTCAATAACAGGCACTGGGTATTCCAACAAGATTCGGCGCCAGCTCATAAAGCGAAGAGCACACAAGACTGGCTGGCGGCGAGTGAAATCGACTTCATCCGGCACGAAGACTGGCCCTCCTCCAGTCCAGATTTGAATCCGTTAGATTACAAGATATGGCAACACTTGGAGGAAAAGGCGTGCTCAAAACCTCATCCCATCAGGTATAAGTCATCTTTTATTATAGAACTAATAAATTATCATACAAAAAAAACAAGCGTGAGTGTCGTAGAAGTAGGTTAGAATGAAGTTCCTTTCGTAGTATTATATTATTGATTAACAAATACAAATATACGAATTACTAGCATCTTTTAAATGAAAATAATATTTCTTTCATGACTAAATAAGAAAAAGTGCGAGGGAGATGGATATTATTCTATCTCGCTTCCTTATAGCCGCCAAGGCCGTCTACACTACGTCAGAAGGGGTCGTGATGGAAAAATCTTACACTTTTTCTCGCCTAGCCCCCATCCGCCAAATTCGTACCGTCCGATAAGGAACTTCATTCCAAAAAAACTTATGTGATCATTACCTGTACAAGGGATTGAGATTTATGATATCACGAATTGTCTTAATAACTTCCTGTGTCAGAGCCTTGACTTCTTCATTCTGCTGGAACTTCTCATGCATCACATTCTCAACCTTCACCATCAGAACTTGGTCGATAATAGCTTTCTTCTTTTCCGCTTGCTCCTCAGACTCGGAGCCATTCTTCTGTCGCCTGGTGGTTCGGTGTTTCCGCCGTCTCCGTTCCGCGTCCGACTCTTCACGGGTAACATTAATTTCCACATCAAATATAGGAAACTTGAGCTTCATTTCTGAAATGATAAGCATCATTTCAGAAGTGAAGCTTGTACTTATGAAGCGCAAAATACTTTCATTTACCAAAATATGTCTAGGTCTGACCTCTAAAGAGTTTTTTTATAATTTCCTACTCTGTAGATAAAAATATCTAGAACAATAAAGACCTTACTTATAATTGTTGATAGTTATACACTTACGTAGGGGAAAGAGGGGATTACTTATGAGGCAATCGATAGGGGAGGCCTATGTTCAACAGTAGACATTATACTCGACGGGGGAAGGTCCACCCTCTCACAAAATACTAGCGTAAAATAACAGATCAATGCTGCTGTGTGTAACTGAAAACAAAGCATTCCATCTTACTCCTATATAGTATTTTGATTTTTAATCGAGGATAAATGCAGATATTATACACTACAGCATCCACTTACCATCAGGTGGATTATGAGCTCATTTGTCAATCTTATTTTATAAAAAAAAAAACTTCATTTCAGAGACATTACAAAATTCGAGAACATGTGAAGTCTGCCAACACACATCAAGGGTACTTAATGCAAGCAATATTGGAAGTTTTCAATTCCAGAACTGAGACCTGATTCGAGAATCCCAGTACTGCTTACAGAGCTAACAACTATGTAATAGTTGGTTTTTAGCAAATGACAAAAGATTTATATGGCTAAAAGAAGATTTATTATATTATGCCCTTTTTACTGGAAAAAAGGCATTCTATCTTAGTCCTTACGAGTGACAATGCATCTGCATTTTGATTCTTCATTGAGGATTGACGTAAATGTCTATGGGTCACAGCAACCACTTACTATCAGGTGGACAGTGTGCTCGTTTGTCACCCTATCCTATAAAATAAATATTGAAATATTAGAAAATTTGTTCTGAAACTCCACAGTTACATACATATATACACCCTAGCATACACTCAGTAACGAAAGGGACCTGTGCTCAGCAATGATACCACTGTCCACTTATACTCAGAAAAAATTAAACAGCTTGACTAAACTCACCAGCTGGTCCAGTCTCAACTTCATCCTCAATAAACTGTCCTGTGATACGAATTCTCCTATGTGCCATCACAACTAATCTCAACTTATAGTCCATATCTTGCATTTCGTGAATCTGTGCAAACACCCCCACTTGGTGCAGGTCATCGAGATTTGACACAACATCTGACTTCTCATCCTCTTTCTTCCGTAAAAATATACCAACGTACGGTTGATTGAGCTTTACCTTACGCCTTATTAAATCAATTAGGGCAGGATTTGAAATCTAAAAAAAAAAAATACCATTAAATTATTTTTTTTTTTAATAGGATAAGGGTGACAAACGAGCACACAGTCCACCTGATGGTAAGTGGTTGCTGCGGCCCATAGACATCTACATTTATCCTCTATTACAAATTAAAATGTAGATGCGTTGTCACCCGTGAGGACTAAGATGGAATGCCTCATTTCCAGTAAAAAGGGCCTCCGGTCACCTGCACTCACCAAGCGAAACGCAGAGGTAAACCTCTACTTCACGCTGGTTTTCTGTGAGGTCGTGGTACCACCCCGGTTCGAGCCGGCCCATCCGTGCGACAGCAAAAGCTGCCACGTGGCTCTACCACTGTTAAACTAATAATAGTTTAACTTAACCAAAACAAAGTTTAGATTTTTAAAATATATTAAAATATGACAATAAATATTATTGTCTCAAGTCCCTATAATAGTTATAATGTAATATAATGAAAAATAATAAAAGAACCAATGAAATAAAACTAACAATACAGGAATCAAAATTAATTAATCATTCTACTATTAAACTAAAATAAAAAGAGGTAGAAAATGAAGGCTATTATAATCTAAAGTATAAAACAAAGCCACTTCCTGCCGTCTGTACGCTTAACGAATTTTGATTTTGATGCAGTTTTCATCACTAGACAGAATAATTCAAGAGGAAGGTTTATATTATGTATAATACATGCATATTATATTTTATATAATTCTTGTCCGTGTCCGTGTGTACCGATCTTGATGAAATTTTGTGTGTGTGGTTAAGTTAATTAGAGAATGGTTTAGATTCACTATTGGACCCGGTAGGTGGCGTTGTTGTCAAATGCCGGTCTTTCATAAAAGTCAAAATATACTATTGGTTCAAAAAGTAGAAGTTACATAAGTCTACTGTTGGACATGGGCTTTTCGCTTTGCGGGGAGGATTTTCCTTAATCATTACACTTAGCAGAGGAATTGACAAGTATAGTACCAGATTTGAGTACCTTTGACACTGCTGCCTATTGGCAGGCTAGGTATTTTACATCTGGCATAAACGTAATGGCTATTTTACCCCATATCGGAGGCCATTAGCTTTTTCTGTCATTTACCATGGTGGGCTCTCATGACACCCATTGAACTAAACATGGTGATGGGTTCTCTTGAGACACCACCATATAGCTTTCTGAATTCCAAATTATTTCATTATAACTTAAAAACATCAAATATAGCTATAGTTAGGCTTTAATGTTGTATTTTTTGTAGGTAACCCCTTTGCCAAGCACCACTACTCTATGTTATAAGCAATCTCAATACTCAATATTTATTTGCATCCCATAATGTACAAATTAATAAATTAAATCATCACAATCTGGACTCTGTTGGGTATAGCAAATTAGAAAATTAGAACAGAGGAGGGCGCAAAAATGTTTTATTATAAATTATTATTATTATATCATTTATTATTATTAGTCCATATTATTCATATTAATCCTTCATTTATTTATAGTATTGCATTTGTCATTCAGGTATTCATATAAAGTATAATAACATTTATTGATTAGAAACATTTTTAATTATCTTATAAAAATATTATCATTTGTTTCGTTTTTAATGAGTTTAGTAGTTTATTATAGACAGCTATGGACATTACGTAAGGGCCTGAAGAGAAGAGCTTCATTTTAGAGGGTGGTAGCAATAATTTATTTTCATGTCTAAAACTATAAGCCGTATTTTTAGTTTCTCTTTTTACGTATAAATTAGGGTATTTTCGCACAAATTTGCATAATTCCAATATATAAATACAACTTAAGGTAAGCAGTTTAAGTTTCTTAAAATGAGAACGACAACTTTCAGTATTTTTTATGTTACACATAATGCGAATTAGCTTTTTCTGTAAGATAAAGATGGTGGGCGCATCTGTACTGTTGCCCCACAGGATAATACCATACCTTAACCAGGCCTGTGCATAGGCATTATAAGTAATTAATGCAGTCTGGAGGTCAGTTGTCTTTTTTATTTCACTTAGTACATATACAAAACTAGACAATTTGTTATGAATTTTCTAAATTTCAGATTTCCAGTTAATGTGGCTATCTAGAATTAAACCGAGTGGAGTGTGTTCATTTACTGACTCGATTTTTGTATCTATGAAAAACGTTTTAGATATTGAGATAATTTTATAAATTTCATTGTAAAAATATCACACTGAAAAAATTATACGAATAAGTATAATTACAAAAACATTTTTATAAAATTACTCTTGTTGTTTTTCTTTAACGGTTTTCTATTTCATAATTTGAATAACAAAGAACTAATAAAAATCTCTAAATGCATGCCAAACTTATTGATACTAAAATTATAACAACCATATGATATCTCAAGCAATTCTAAACTGGATTTTATTATTTCTTTTCTCTCGAGTTATGAAAAGTTGCAGGATCAGATATTATGTATGTATTGATTTAAAAATAGATTAGTAAAACAATGAACAAATATTGTTACTGCATCTCCATTAGTGTTTATCATGGATTTTATTAAAAAACAAAGTAAATGAATAGTTCTTTAACTCATCAACAATTCTAATGAGCATTGGTTTGCAAATTCACATCAAGGTGATAAAATTAACATGTAAAAGAAATTAATTAACTTTTATTTAAAAGTATACAAGGCCTTTAACAGAGTCAGTTGTTATTATTACTTATGAATTGAAAAATGAGCATAATACTTACACTACATAACACTTACAGATAAGAAACAGAAATTTGAAAATTAATGAAGTGTCATCATCAAATAATACTATATTATGGTTGTTGCGGACAGCTAGAGACCCGCCGCCCCGTCGCCCCTTCATACCCCGTTGCGCCCGTGCACACCCCGCGCACCGGAGCCGAGCGACGACCAATGGGCGTGCAGCATCGTCGCACGGCACTACTCACAGGCTGAGACGCTCTCTTGCGAGATATAAGAAGGGCGTTTTGGTCTGTGAGGTGTTCATTTCGGAAGCGGCTCTCGAATACGACAAGAGAAGAAACCTCAAGAGAGAAGAATCTAGACTCCAGTAAAGACTCCGTTTGTGTAAATAATTAGTGAAAAGCCGCATTGTAAATAATTTAATACACTTCTTCACGCAGTCCCCTAGCATAGTTAACCTCAGATCGGTCAGTCAACATAGTCAATACAGTCCACTAGCTACAGTAATAAATAAATACAGTCCACTTCGATCCCTTATATTCTGGGTCCATCGTCGCCGGATTCAAGCCAGAAGATTCAAGCAAGAAGTAAGAAGAAACAAAAAAGAAGGCAATAATAGAAGAAAGAATATAATTACAGAAGAGAGAAGATCATTACAGAAGATCTTCAAGGAAGAAAGAAGTTCGTCGACGAAGAGAGAAGATCGTCGGTACTAATTTCTTCCCCGTTTCTTATTACACCTACGTCATACACGTCATATTGTCTGCTTCCAGACAATTTCTTGTTTCTTAAACCGCGTTTACGCGGCCAGGTGGTTGCTCCCTAACGGTGCCAAACTGTGACCATCTGGTAACGCCCTTGTGTCGGGAACGGCGTCCAATACGTGCCTCTTTTTGAAGACGATACGTGCGTCTTTTTGAAGACGATCGGAGGTCGCAACGAGGGACGTCATGAGGAAAACAAGAAGCCAGAAGACACGGAACGACGACGAAACGCCGGTAGGAATGTGGATATTCGAAGAAGCACCCGCGTCCCCGTCCGATTATCTCGCGTTGGCACAAGCGCTCTCCGCCGCGCCCCAGGCCCCGCTCGCGCCCGCATCTACAACCGCGCCCCCGCCGCCGCGCCCCGCTATGTCCGTGTCTACGACCGATCGTTTGGGAGAGGTTAGTACATCCGCGCCGCGCACAGAGTCACTCGCCGCGATTATAGAAGATCTTCCGACTACAGAAACTAGTTCGATAGTACGTACCGTCGCGCCAGTAGCAGACTTACATAGACCCGCGCCCCGCGCCCCGTTGGTCCGATCAGTTCGTTCAGCCCGGTCGACAGTTAGCGCGATAGCAAAATTAAAGCAAATCGAATATAACGCCGCGGAGGAACTAGCTGCAATTAGAAGGAAGCAATTGCAAATCGAAGAAGATCTTATCAAGAAGAAATACGCTAGGGACATCGCTCAACTGCAAGAAGAAACAGATAGGGAAACTCTAAACGAAGACGATTTAGTTGAAAATAGGGTACGCGTTGATATGTGGTTAGAGAACGTAGAGACTGTGCGGGGGGAGCCGCCCTACCGCCCGTCTCAGCCCGCGCCCCGCATCGAGATAGAGCAGGCCCTACCGAATAGGGAAACCGGTTACGACCACGCTGAAGATGCCCAGGGGAGAACGGTAGCGAATGATGTTCAACCACGTCGCGTAGAAACGATACAGAGGGATGGTGGAGTCGCCGTAGAAATGAACCAGGTGGATCGTCGTGTACGGGTTAAGTCGCCGTCGCGCGTCCAACGCCGCACTCTATCGCCTATACATAGATCGCCACATCTCCACGCGGATCGTAGATCACCGTCGCCGTGTAGGGATGTAGGTATACATAGATCGCCATCGCCACATCGCCACGCGGATCGTAGATTATCGTCGCCGTGTCATAAGGATGTAGGTGTACATAGAACGCCAGCGCCACAGCGTAGGCTAGAGGGAGATAGGAATAGAGATAGGTCGCTTACTCCGCGAGGGAAAGAGAGGGGTATAGATCGACTAGCGGAAGCTCTAGAAAACATAATTAGAGTCAGGCCCGCCGCCGCGAAGCAGACGCAGGACTTGCCTATTTTTAACGGTTCGGCCGCGGAATGGTTAGCTTTTAAAGCCGCGATGAAAGAATCCACGCGTTTATATGGATTCACAAATACGGAAAATATGGCAAGGTTAAGAAATTGTCTACGTGGTGAGGCTAGGGAAGTAGTATCGGCACTGCTGTTTACCGCAAAGGATCCGGAAGATATTATGCGAACATTGGAGCAGTGTTTCGGCCGCCCGGAAGTAATTATAGATCGTGCGTTAGAGGAACTGAAGCGCCTTCCGCGCCCGGGTCAAACCGCTCAGGAATTAAATTCGTTCGCGATTAAGTTACAAAATATAGTGTGCATTTTGCAGAACGTCGACGGCAAAGGATATTTACAAAATCCGATGCTAACTAGGGAAGTCACTAGCAAACTTAGCCCTCACTTACGGTCACGTTGGTGCGATTATGCGGAGCACTACGGAAGTGCAGACGAACCGGACATCGTCACGCTGTCCCGGTTCATGATGAGAGAGGCTGACCGCGCGTTAAGTCATGCCTATACGTCCGTAGCGCCGACTAAGGAATCGCCCGTAAGACGAGAGGCGCCGCCGTCGAAACGAGTTATATTGACACACCGCGTAGAGGATAGGGCCCGCGACGTAAAGACTTTCACCGCCCAGGAGGACACCGGTAGTGCCTCATGTATGTGTTGCGGGGGTGAACACGTAATCGCCAAATGTAGGAAGATAGCGCAAATGGGTTTGGACGACCGGTGGAAGTGGGTTAAGGAAGATGGGGTGTGTTTTAGGTGTTTAAATAGTAAACACCGACGATTTAGATGTAAAGCTAAGAAATGCGGCGTCGACGGCTGCAACGCCCCCCCCCCCCCATGCCCTCCTTCACGCCCGCAAGACCTGCGCACCTAAGACATCGGCAAAACCGGATGAGACCGTGCTCGTCGCGTCTAACGTTAGTAGTAGTGCGTCCGTATTGTTGAAAGTGTGTCCCATTACCTTACGCGGACCGCGTGGTAGGGAAATAGATACGTATGCGCTGCTTGACGAAGGTTCTTCTATTTCGTTAATCGACGACGACTTAGCTCGCGAGTTAGGAGCGGAAGGACCGGTAAAGCCGCTCAATATTAGAGGCGTAAATAATAGTCAGCGCGAGGCCGATAGTAGGCTAGTTAACATAAGCATACGTAGCAAGACGCGCAGTGAGGTGTATAATATAAATGCGCGGACAATAGCAAATTTAAAGATAGGTTCGCAATCTGTAAGTAAGGAGTGTTTACGTTTAAAACACTTACGCGACCTACCGAGTTCGGTTTGTTACGACGACGCAAAACCGAGATTATTATTAGGCGCCGACAACTGGCATTTAGTAATTACCCGTAATTTGAGAATAGGACGTCGAAGGCAGCCTATAGCTGCACGTACGTTATTAGGAGGGGTAATACAGGGAAACGTGCCGCGGTCAACGTGTAGGGAAGACGGCGAGACCGTACTACACGTCGTAAGCGCTAGCGGACGGTCAGATGAGGACATCCAGGCGCTCGCCAGTCCGGATAGGAAGAATTCACGACTGCCGAGACGCTACGCTCCCACGGGGGGAGTAATAGGGAACCAACCGCGCGACGATAAGGCATACACGCATCGCGACGGTAGGGACAGGCCTACGATCATAACGGCCAAGGCGAAAGTCGCCCCGATAAAGGCGCAAAGCATACCGCGTTTAGAGTTGCGGGCGAATTTGATAGGCGCGCGACTCGCGGAATTCGTGCAAGGCGAGCACAGAGTGGTAGCCGATAAGGTAGTGTATTGGACAGACTCCACTACGGCGCTCCACTGGATACAGAACGATACGGCGCGTTACACCCCATACGTGGCTCATAGGTTAGGGGAGATAGCAGAAAAGACGTCACCCGAGCAATGGAGGTGGATACCGACTGCAGAAAATATCGCAGACCAGGCGACGCGCGTAAATTATGTGAACAAGGAAGAGAGCGACCGATGGTTCACGGGACCGCCATTCCTGTACGAGGACGAAGACAGATGGCCTCGCCGTCAGGAAGAGAAGGCAGGCGATGATGATGAAGAACTGGAGGAAGTCGTGGCGCACCAGAGCGACACCAAGGACGCTCCACACTTGCCGGACATAGAGAGATTCTCTTCCTACGAGAGATTAATCAGGGCCACTGCACGGATACTACAGTTCGTCGATGCCATAAGAGGAAGGGCGCACGGACTGACATTGCAGCACATCCAGAGAGCAGAGCGGATGTGGATAGAGCACAGCCAACATGAGAGCTTCGCTGAAGACATCAGTCGACTTCAGCGGGGGAAGAACCTGGCAACCGGCAGCGCATTAAGGAAGCTCGACCCCATACTAGAGGATGGCGTATTACAAGCCAGAGGAAGAATCGACGCAGCCGACGTGGACAGCCAGATGAAGAGGCCCATCATACTAAACGGACGCCACCATTTTGTGAAGCTGCTTGTGGACAAGGCGCATCAGGAAGCAAGCCACGCCAACAGGGAGAGAGTGGTAAACGACCTACGCAGCAGATATCATATCCTCCGATTACGACCAACAGTAAGAGAAGTGGAGCGGAGATGTCTGCGATGCAGGGTACGCAAGGCGACACCACGGCCAGCGGTTATGGGGGATCTACCACCTGAACTTTTCACCTACACCGGAATCGATTATTTCGGGCCTATAACAGTGACTATAGGACGTCGGCATGAAAAACGGTGGGTAGCGTTATTCACCTGTTTAACGACGCGCGCGGTGCATTTAGAATTAGTGTACTCCCTTACGACGGACTCGGCGATATCGGCATTGCGGCGCATGGCGGCTAGGCGTGGGTGGCCACGGGTCATCTACTCTGACAACGGAACGAATTTTCATGGGGCAGATACCGAACTGCGACGGGCAATGCAAGAGTGGGCACCACAGCTGAAGGACTACGCGCTGACTCGGCGGACAGATTGGAAATTCATCGCACCGAACCAGGGAGGCGCATGGGAGCGTCTCGTGCGCTCAGTGAAGACCGCACTCGAAACCACTCTGCACCAGAAGAGCCCACGGGAGGAGACGTTAGCGACGCTCCTCACAGAAGCGGAAAACACCATAAACTCTCGACCGTTGCCGCACGTACCGGTCGATATCAACGACGAAGAGGCGCTGACACCCAACCACTTCCTGCTGCTGGGACCATCGAGCCTACCAGTCACCGCGCCGTGCACACCTAGTGATCGTCGGGCGTGGAGAGCGGCGCAAGGACTCGCCGATGAATACTGGAGGCGCTGGATCAAAGAGTACCTGCCGACGCTGGTTGCGCGCGGAGACTCTCGGGATGTTCAGCAGCGCCAGATCCAAGAAGAGGACCTCGTCGTGGTGGCAGATAGCAACATGCCACGGAACGTGTGGCCACGGGGAATCGTAACGAGGACCTTTCCCGGACCAGACGGCGTAGTGCGCAACGTGGAGGTGAGGACCAGGGGCGGAGTGCTGCGGCGGCCAGTCAGGAAGATCGCCGTCCTCCCGAGGGAAGCTTAGGCTCGCAAGCTACGCCGGGGGGAGGATGTTGCGGACAGCTAGAGACCCGCCGCCCCGTCACCCCTTCATACCCCATTGCGCCCCGCACACCCCGCGCACCGGAGCCGAGCGACGACAAATGGGCGTGCAGCATCGTCGCACGGCACTACTCACAGACTGAGACGCTCTCTTGCGAGATATAAGAAGGGCGTTTTGGTCTGTGAGGTGTTCATTTCGGAAGCGGCACTCGAATACGACAAGAGAAGAAACCTCAAGAGAAACCATCAAGAGAGAAGAATCTAGACTCCAGTAAAGACTCCCTTTGTGTAAATAATTTGTGAAAAGCTGCATTGTAAATAATTTAATACAACATAGTCTACAGTACCATCTTTTCTTCATGCAGTCCCCTAGCATAGTTAACCTCAGATCGGTCAGTCAACATAGTCAATACAGTCCACTAGCTACAGTAATAAATAAATACAGTCCACTTCGATCCCTTATAATGGTTATCCCCTACTATGTACAGTACAAGAAACAGAAAGGTGCCAAGAATTGAGCCTTAAGGCATGCTCATTTGTACTATCGACCTGGAAAATCTCATACAGTAAAACTCGCTTAATACGTTTAATACGATTTCCCGCATAATACGCCATTTTATATCAGTCCCTGCAACTTGAGGCATGTTTTCACACATTTTTAACACGCTTAATACGATTTGTCATCCCGTCTAATACGCCATCTGTGCAACACCTGAGCCGAACCGAGAGTTGCCGAGCCCGTTCACTTAGCGCCTAGCTGATCCGCGCGTGTATTCGCACGTGTATAATGTATCAATTATAATTCGTGTATAATGAAATCAGCGGGGTATCGGAGATAGTGACAGAACAAGATGTTGATACATGGATAGCACAACTTTTTGCATTGATGAAAAATTATGAACCGTGAAACATTTTTAACGCAGACGAATCCGTTTATTTTATAAATTGATGCCAGATAAATCGTATCGTAAGGAGAAATTTGCTATGGTGGCAAAGCAAGTAAAGAGAGAATCACTGTCCTGGCCTGTGCAAATTCTGATGGGTCGGAAAAGTTACGTTTGCTAGTGTGTATGTTGCTTCAAAAACGTGAAATCGCTTCCTGTAACATATGATGCATAATCTCGAGCTTGGATAACTGGCCTTTAGTTTTATTTAACTGGTTAAAAGCTTTAGGAAGTGATCATCTTCCAGATTAAATGTAGACACATAATTCTCTTTAATGATAACTGCCCGCTCACTATAAAGATGTTGAGCTAAAGAACATCAAGCTTGTTTGCTTATCTCGGAATGCGATAAGCAAGTTGCAACCGAAAGATCAGGGTATTATAAAAGTCCTTAAACAAGGCTACAGAACACGATTGATACAACGCACACTAACGCATACTAACAAATTTATAAATATACCTATAATTCAATACCTACATAAAATTTGTAAATGATATGTTTTATTTTCCCTATCCCGCATAATACACTTTTCCACTTAAGCTGGTTTTACTGTACTATTAATTACAACTTTTTGCATTCTGTTACTTTAATATAAAACAATTTAAGACCATTACTTGTTACACCATAGTGTTGTAGTTTCCTGATTAATGTTTCATGGTGAATACAATCAGTCATTGGATAGCTCCCAAAGCATCCTGTGAATTCTCCCATGCATTGAAAATATATTTAATCAGCTTAAAACCAGCATCAGTTGTCGAGCGACCCCTTGTGAAACCAAATTGATTTTTATGAAGTTAACTATTTACATTAAAAAAAATTCACATTTGATCAAGAATAATTTTTTCAAAAATCTTACTAAGTGTTGGCAGTACAGAAATTGGTCTAAAATTGGTGGGGTCTAATGTACTACCAGAAATTTTGAAAATTTTGAATAAAAGTATTACTTTACTATGCTTCATTAAATCAGGAAACATACCAAGTATTAAAAATAATAGCTAGTTGAGGCGCGATTATATCTATTATAGATGCAATAACTTTAACAATAATGCTCCACAGATCTGCAGTTTTCTTAATATCAATAGTTTTAAAATATTTTAAAATATCTTTAGATAATATTTTATGAAATGTCAAATTCTTTGTACACACATCTACATTTTGTTTAAATAAATGATTCTGCGACGGCAGAAGAAGAATTCAGTGTTAATTATAGATTATTGTCTCTAGTGCAACAGCACTGTTCATTTTAATAATAAATACAAACTTCTATTTAGCCACACAAAGAATCATGCCCACTTTCCATACATTTAAAAACCTGATAGTGAAAGTTGATGTATAGTTATAAAGTATAGTAGAAAAACTACATGTAAGCTTAGAAAATAATGTTATATAGTCATTTTTACGATTTAAACGCTACGAATCCCATAAAATACTAATGTCACTTTTTAGGTTAGGATTTGCCGTAACCATTTATCGTCACGCACAATCCCTGACGGGGTAGCCAGAGAGAACAGATCGCCAAGTGTCACGATCCTTACATACCTCTTTCGCTTCTTTCAGATTCATTATCTTCTTCATACATGCACGTCTAGGTATCCGAGTACTCTTGACCCTCCCCTCTTCGAGCAATTTGCTCACATGGTCTTCGAAAGTTAGTCTCGGTCTACCTCGACACCTTTTAATATTAACTTTCGCGCTATATATTTTCTTCACCATTCGGTCTTCACTCATTCTCTCAACGTGCCCAAACCATCGAAGCACGCCCTTATCAATTTTTGTGATAAGGTCATCTTTCAAACCTGCCATATTGCGAATCTCTTCGTTTCGCTTTCGGTCAGCCATGGAGCCATGGTGACGCCGCACATTTTACGAAGAGATCGCATCTCCACTGCATTCAACTTGCTTTTATGCTTCTTCTGGCATACCCAGGTTTCGCTGCCATATAACAAAGTCGGTACCAACACTGCGTTATGTATTGCAAGGCGTGCACTCTTCACTACGCCTTGCCTTTTGACTAACGCAGTCAAGGCATCATTGACTTTGTTCCCGGCAGCGACACGCCTGTCCACATCTAAATCACATCTTCAATCCCGGCTAAAAGCACTCCCCAAGCCGTAACCAAATAGGTAATAAAGAAATAAATGTGCTATAACTTATTATTAGCGCTCGAAGTTAAGATAGCAATACTTATCTAGTCATGGTCTAAAACGATTTTTTATTTCTTGAAACCAACTGCCCTAAGTCACCATTTACTCTCAATGATTGTCACCATAAATTGAGTGTCTAGCTCGATCTGCTATTTCTTCAGCACACATAAATACTTACTAACTACACTTAGTTCATCTTGTATTGTCAAAATGATCACTTATCAACCAAACACATTTCATTGGCCTATGGTACATACATACATACCTGATGAACAAAATGGGATAAACAAATAAAACACTATGTTAAAGTGGCATGGTTTATTAATTATCATCATTTTCACTTAAATCTCTCACCACTACGTCATCCAGAAATTCTGCTGGAGCAGAAATATTTTCTTGATACCATATAGGGTTTTAAAAAGAAGTAACACAAACAAAATGGCACAGTACCTACACAACGAGACGCAAACGCAACAACGAAGAACTGCGCCGATGCCAATTGCAGAACTGTCAAATGTCAAAAAAAATCCGTTTCTTTCATCTGCATTCGATGACATACTGAATGATTAATTTATTTTATTATTATATTATTTTATATTAATATTTTCTATACAAATAAAAAGGTCTGAAAGAAGATGTAGTGACAAAAATTGAGAAAGGTATGCTGAGATGGTTTGGCCACGTCGAGAGAATGAATGAAGAACGATTGACGAAAAAAGTGTATAAGGCGAGTGTGAATGAAAGTGTTGGAAGGGGTAGACCTAGGCGGACATTTCTAGACCAAATTAGGGACGTCTTGAAAAAAGGCCAGGTTAAGAGTACCCTAAACCGTAGAGCATGGGGAATAATGAAAGTGAACGAAGCGAAACAAGTATGTAAGGATCGTAGCAAGTGGAAAGAAGTGGTCTCTGCCTACCCCTACGGGAAAGAGGCGTGATTATATGTATGTATGTATGTACAAATAAAAATAAATAAATAC
The DNA here is from genome assembly GCA_033319125.1 of Parnassius glacialis. Taxonomy (NCBI): domain Eukaryota; kingdom Metazoa; phylum Arthropoda; class Insecta; order Lepidoptera; family Papilionidae; genus Parnassius; species Parnassius glacialis. Next base: position 10,005,178 of record JAVANC010000028.1, read on the forward strand.
TTACTGATTAAATGAGACATAAAATAATGTATAAAACTCAGAAACAGAGTTAAATAAAGTAAAGTAGCAGTGTATAAAATGGAACGTCCTAGAAAAAAGGGTAGTTGAGATGCGTTCAAAATATATAATACGTTTACCCTTGACGTAGAATAAGCTTATAGAAATATGTAAAAATATTTTTTTCCTGCGTTTCTTTTAACATTGTGATAAGCGTAATTAATTTACAATTCATATAGCTGAATTTTAAGATTTATTTCATTTCTATACATTGTCAGGTGAAAAATGGGCATTGTTCTTTGTCTGGCATAATGACTTGTTTTATTTTTTTATTAATTAATTGTTTTACTGTTTATAAATTCATACACAATGAAACTTTGAACCACAAATAATTACATAGAATTGAAAAACTAACCTCAATTAATTTAATAAACCTTGGGAACACTGGATTTCTATTGATAGCAATGACTGGCACTTGTGGCCACACTTCGGGAACAGCGACCGTAGCTGGCAACTGACTTGTAAACAAAGGAGTCTCGTCTTTTACTTCTGAATCTTCTTCAGGAGGGTCATTCTTATTTTCAGTTGAATACAATCTGATATTAGAAGGCTGTGTAACTCGTGGTAGAAATCCAACATTATAACAACAAACACGACTATGTGAACCTAATCCACTATAACTACTTAATACACGAGAATTCTGTAATTTATTATTATGTGATGCAATTCTAGTAAAGTTCCGAACTAATCGCCCCGATGTCGATTTAAATTTCTGGTTCGTTAAAACGGTATTTCTTACTAATATATTCGCGGTATGCATCGTTTATTCCGTATTGATTCACAATGTTATCCAGTTAATAATCATTTAAAATAATATTATCAAGGTTATATTTCCAGATCCAAATTCTTCAAACAGAACAGTATAAAGACCACAAACTATATAGAAATACTAATAAAGACCAAAGACAAAATCACTCTTGAACCTATGTCATTTGTCACACTTGACAGATATCAGATGGCTCGTCTACATAGATGGAGGCGGCATTTTCTACTATAGAAATAATAGTTAAACAAATATCTATAATATCGACACACACATGTCAAAAACAGTTTTATTTCTTTTTAACAAAGCAGTAGCTGTATTAGAAAAGAGAGACAACTACAGTTTATCAAGTGCTTATTTTGACAATACATTTGTGTGACGTCATTAGCTTATCCATGCATGACTGCGTCGCCATATTAAGCGCCGAGTTTTGTTGTAGATCCGCTGTTATACTGTTACGTGCTAAAAGTATTTTGTAGTTTCCCTGAAAAATACGGTTAGAAATTAGGTATTGTGGTGCACTAGGCTTTGCCGTAAATAATTAATCATGCCTTCGTGTTGCATAAAACAGTGTGGTGCAAGAAGAAACAAAAATCAGCCTGAATTGTCCATTCACATGTTAGTAACCAATTTTCATGGATATTGCATGATGTATTGTTACAAGATAATCTTTTGAAAGATTACTGAAACCTGTGTCAATTTTCTGTGGCTTTTAGCATTCTTATTTTCTTTATTTCATTACTCTGTTTACATACAATATTATAGTAAGGTTAGTAAACATAAGTGATGTACGCATGCGATCAGCGATGTTGAAGTTTCGATAATATTTTGTACAATATTTTTAGTGTATTGTTGCAATGGTATTTTATTTGACAGGTTTCCAGTAAATGAAATTTTAAAGAAAAAATGGCTATCTGTTATTAGAACTGAAAATATAAACCGCCAACATAAAATGTGGTATGTCTGCTGATTGCACTTCGAGGAGTCATGCTTCAACAGAACTATGGACAATGCAGTGCCCTCATCTTCTCTTATAGTAGGTTTTTTCTTCTATGTATATTTTATTATATTACTAGATGACCCTAACCACCTAAAATTGATTTGATTGTAACGCTTAATTTTTTTCCCTAAAGCACCCTGTTATTGATGCTAACAATTTTTTTTTTTCATTCAAATTGGTTGAGTGCCTCGAGGCATTTCTGAGTTTTTGCAAACGTATGGCAATTGATTTTGAAATTAAAATAATTTTGTGAAGCATAATTTTATCATATCATGTGTTATAAATACTTTTATATTTTGACTAATAATATTGTAACTTTTTCAGCATATCCCTAAGCAAATAAGTGTCTTATATCCTAGTTCAAGTATAATGGTAGGGATGCATTTTTTAATTATTAATTTATGTAAGATGCATAATTTAGTAATTTATTTAGCCAAGAATAAGACTGCTAACAAGTTTTGTAATTATTAAAAATTCCAGTATGTGTATGTTTGTCGCTGCTAGTTGGGGGAGAAAAAAATAGCGATGCGCTGTATATCATTGAAAAGCTCTTTTGATGTAATTTAATTTTTTATAGGGCAGCTAATCTCTAAAGGTGTAAAAAAATATGGGTGCGTTTGAGTTGGTCAGGACGAATTTTATTGGTAGTTATGCGAAAACGTTCCAATCCACATTGAGTGCAATTTGAGAAAAAAGGAATTGAATTGTGGTTTGGAACATTTTCGCATAACTACATCCAATTAATACTGGGCGTCCTATGGGAAATTTTAAACTTTTTTGAATTAAAAGATCACGGTTGGTGAGAGAGGGACAGAGCGAGCGGTAACAGGTGCGGGGTTCGTGTGGATTATTTATTAGCAATGGATCGAGATACCATCTATTAGCAGTTTTAAGAATCATTCAGCAACCACGTAGTATTACCATAGTATAAAGAGAGGGGAAGTACGTTATCTTCATACAAACGTACTGCGCGCGGCTTGTATGTGTGCGCCATAGTATCTATGAGGCGCCGCACGCACACTTAAACACAATCTCGAAGTGTTTCTCACCGCGCCAGTCGGGGCTAACACCGTACGAGGTTCGCGCGTCACGGCTTCTCGGCACCGCTAAATGAATGAAAATAGTGTGATAATCGCAGGAGAACGTATTGCTGTGTGTTTGGGTGTCTTAATAATTCATCGATTCAAGAATTGTCTCTGTTCAGGTTACTTATTGAACAAGACAGGTAAGCGAGTCACTTATTATAGCATATAATTTTTATTTGACGATGAGATACCTACTTACTTATTTTTGTTGTATTAGTTGTCTATCAGACAGAGGAAGAATAGTAACTAATTACCTACTTACGGTTAAAAAATCGTAATTAAAAATAAGTAAATGACTAATTGTGAATCAGATAAATAGAGCAAAGTTCGAATAATAACAACAGAACAAAAAATTTATTACAGTCTAAGAGGCAGGCGTTAGTAATTTTATGTTATTGTACGATGTTTTTTTTTACAATATTTTAGTCGCTTTATTCAATTTTTTTATTATAGATGCCTAATGTATAATAAATTTGCTTTCCATTTCAGACGCCTTTTTATAAATAATACTGCTCTGAATCTTAATACATTTCTGTATTTGTTAGGAAAACCATTGTTGAACTTTATCGGCTAATGATCACTGAATTAGTTATACAGAGATGTTATCTTTGGCAAGGGCCGGGCTTTAATCTGTCTGTCCTATGATGAAGACATGAGACATGAGAAATATGATCCCTCCAAAGAGTATATAATAAAGTAATTTAATTAATGGCCCCCTTAGAACAATAAATAAAGAGTATTCAGAACTTAGAGTACGCAAGGTATAGAGCGCGCGTATCGCTCAATGCCCATTATGCCAAGCGTAAAATTGACGCCTATGCGTTATTATACTTAAGTTATTAATTTGATTATATAAGTATTTGTAAATTTTAGGTAAGCGATAATTATAAGGTATGGTTTAGCTCAATAAAACATAGGTACGAATTTATGAAACGAGATGCGCAAAACAGTGCGTTTTAAAGTGATATAATATGACATTACATTTCGTACCGAGGAATGTTACGTTATACTATGACTCCAAACATGACGCGAAATGACGATTTTGTATATGATAACAAAATCGAGTCGAGTCTAAATCATAAAGTCGATTTTTCTTCACACTTTATCCCAATCTACTGAACTATTCAACCAAATTGGCATTCCGGGCTTATGACTGACAATAAGCACAGATTGCAATATTGATTATTGACCAATACTATGAATATTGGCATAATTAAAAACCGATTTTATTTACAGTGATTGTGTTTTTTTAAATACCTAACGGTTTTGTTTTTATTTACATGGTATTAGCATTTTAACTACAACTAATAAATAATATTAGTACTTAATAGTTTTTTTTTCTTTAGACATTCAAGAAAGTGATACAGAAAGCACGAGACAACATAACGGCATCATAAAAACATAAAATTGAATAGCATTTGAATATTTGGGCAATAAAGTCATAAATAAAGTAATACGCGATGCATAATTAAAACATCACTAGGCGGTCCGCGCTGTTAAAAAACATTAACCTTAATACATGAATAATACGATTCTAAGTCTAAATTCACTTATTTCTTAACCAGCCGACCGCCGGTTGCTCCTTCTCGCTTACACACAGCGAAAATTAACGAGATAATACGGACGCACGACTACCTTCATCTGCGAAATCGCGTTATTTTATCGCGTATCGTGTCTCTCGCGCATGTTTGTATTATCTATCTCGCTCTCACAATTATGGCGAAGTCAAATTGTTAACTTCGCCATGTTTGTGTTTATTCAATCATCATTATAATTTTCAACAAAATAAAATTCAAAAAAAACGACAATACAAAACATTTATTAATATTTAAATACATGTGATTATCAGTACACCATCTTGCTACGGTTTTTCGATGTCCATTTGTAGTGCTTCAGCGTCTTCAGGGGATTATAATTATTTTTAAAATGGCGATTCATCATCGAATGATTTTTAAATTGGCGGTGGACGACTTATAACTTAATACATCTTTACATTCATTACACGTTGCTTAAAAGTTTTATTGTCTTATTCAAAATGGTTCAAAAAATCGGCTTTAGCATATTGCATATTTTAGCATTTTTCGAATTTTACGTACCAGGCCAATAAAATTGAACGTATAGTTGTACAGTGGAGGAATATTCGACATACCGACTGGGAAAATAAATGTTCAACTGTCGAATTTCGGTCGGAGGTTCATGAATATAAAGACTCGGCGGATAATAATCCATTTTCGGAGTTAGCTTCTTTGGCCGTATCTATATATATTTTTTTCCACACTCGAATTCTGAGATAGAATAGAATAGAATAGGATAATTTTTATTCAATATACATTACATATGTAATTCTTATTGAAAGTAATTTTTTACTTTACCACTGGTTCGAAAAAAAACCCTCTGTCCTGGGAAGAACCAGCAAGAAACCCAGCGGGACTTTTTTTTAAATAAATTTTACAATATAAATGATTACGAACTATTTACAAAATTTATTTTAGAAACTGCTTGGAAGCGACCACCTCATTCCCGGGGGTTATTATCAACCATGTATTCATTTATACTATAATAACCCTTTTTATACAGTTTCAGCTTAATAAAACATTTAAATTGGTAATAGAGAGAACTTGTACACTTTCCGGGACCTTGTTGTAATAGCGTATTCATTGCCCCAACAATGAATTACTAACTCTGTGGAGTTGAGAAACTGGCATCACTAGCTTGTGTTTGTTCCTAGTGTTTACAGAATGTATATCACTTTTTTTTACTAAAACTATCTTTGTTTTTGTGAACATACATTAAATTTTCGTAAATATACTGAGAGGCCAAAGTTAATATATTAATTTCTTTAAATTTATCTCTAAGAGACTCTCTCGGTTTTAGATTGTAAATAACTCTAATGGCCCTCTTCTGTAAAACAAAAATAGTTTCTGAATCAGCCGCATTTCCCCATAGCAAAATCCCATAAGACATTATGCTATGGAAATAACTAAAATAAACTAATCTAGCTGTCTCGACACTAGTGAGACCTCTAATCTTTTTTACAGCATAAGCTGCAGAACTTAGTCTGCTTGCTAATTTGGATATATGGGGGCCCCACTGCAAAATAAGCCAAATAAATATTGTAAAAACAAAATTAAGAAATCGTATGTCACTAAATACACTAAACTCGATCCTACACGATATGGCCTTAAAAGATCAGGAAAATGTTGTCATTCCTATAACGTTCCCGAACATGTTTTAAAACACATTAGAGGGATTAAAGAGTCGCTTGTGATGCCAATGACTATTGCTTTTGAAGATGGCCCTTCACAAGCACAAGCACAAGCACAAGCACACGGCGAAGCTGATATTGATGATCTACAAATATTATTTGATTTATCTTGATGATTAAATTAACTTTAAAATAGCAGAAAAAATAAAATAGAAATAGGAAATTAACTAAATCGACATCAAACTTTTGAATTTGTCTTAGAAAAGTTAAACAAAACGAACTCGATTCATTTTGAAAATGGTTTGATACATTCCCGTTTAAAATAATATCTAATTAATGAAAAATTAACTTTGAAACTTTTTCTTTTTTAATTTCATAAAAATTAAAAATATGTAATAATTTAGGTTATTTTTTTCGCAACAGCAGATGCAGATACATTTATATTTTCGGCTACAGAGCTTGTAGTACAGACTAATCATTTCAATCGAACTTAAATATAATCGGAACGTATAATTTATATATAATTTATAAATTATGGACTTTTATTTGTCATGCATACATATGACAAAATATATAGTTTATAATTTATAAGATAAGTAAAAATAATTTTAATGGACAGGTGACAAAGATATTAAAGCCATCTAGTGAGTATTAAACTAACTAAACTGAGGAAATTATGACCCGTATCATACACTTGATGGCGTTACTTTCTATGACCAAATGCATTACTATGGAACTGTACCCCCCCTGCACGGGTGTTGTTAAATGACAAAGCAAAAATAACTTTGTTGTTATAGGTTATAAACATGTGTCTTTTTTCACTAATAATATTGTATTATTACTATTATTTTTTATATTAATATTTATATTTGGATAAGAACTTAGTAGTGACTCTAAGTTATATTTACCTTCATTTAAAAAAAAATTCTTTGGCCTTATGTACTACATACTATATACTATATACTCTTTGGCTTGACCTTAGGTCAGACTAATTTGTTTATTGAACTGTCAAGATCTCAAGTGGTTAAACTAATGATTTGGTGACAGTGACAACCCTGATGGTGGCACTTCACATGGCTATTTGTATTTGCGTATTTGGGGTATTCGACAAATAACTTCCATGTGTGGAGAGTATATTTGCCATAATTATTGCCGTATTTGCCTATTTGGCAAATATAGCCAATAACAAATACGGCTTACCGATCGTCTGTCGGTTTTTCAAGGCTCATCAAAGGAGACAAAGAGGCAAATACGCAAATATACTGGCCACACATGGTCGGGCTCATAAACGCGCGAACTGTGAACCAGTGCGGACGGACCTGTTTATAACCTTTTATAAGTGATTATTTAGGTATCGACGGAAAATGAATTGGAACAAAGAAACCGTTGTAACGTTTCTAGAACTTTACCAAATGAACCCATGCATTTGGGACCCTGAAAACGAGGGGCAGGTCAAAATGGAGTCACTTATGTCTAATAGAATAGAGTAATTTTTTATTCAATATAGATCACATGTGTAATTCTTATTGAAAGTAATTTTTTACTTTACCACTGCTTCGAAAAAAAGCTCTGTCCTGGGAAGAACCAGCAAGAAACCCAACGGGACTTTTTTTTAAAAGCAAATTTTACATTAATGGTTGTACAAACTATATAAGTACAAAATTTATTTTAGAAACAGCTTGGAAGCGACCACTTCATTCCCAGGGGTTATTATCAACCATGTATTCATTTATACTATAATAACCCCTTTTATACAGTTTCAACTTAACATCTGCGTATCAAGGTTACAAAACCAAAATAAAGAAAAGCGAACGATCCGGATCAAGTGCAGCCGATGTGTACCAACCATTACCAACCAACATTTACGGATAGTTAGATTTTTATGCAGTCAGCATCCACCAACTCCTTGCTATTGGTCGTTTTTTCATCACTGTAATTTTTTACGCATAACATATAATAGTAACATGCGTTCAAATAATAACATCCAGCTGCAAGTGCAACGTCCATTTTGTAGGTACAACTACTTTCTGCTAGCAAACATGTTTAATTTTTTGGTATTTGGCTCCATGTGTGGACGGTTGTATTATTTATTTGCCCGTACGTCAAACTTTTTGGCAAATACGGCACCATGCAATTACAAATACAAATAGCCATGTGAAGTGCCACCATGAGACAGTAGGCAATTATATCGTGGATTGGGCCGGAGATAATCTACTTGGCTTCTTTATACTATGGTATTACTGTACTCTGTGGAATAACCATTAGTATTTGATCTTTTCTTCCTATAAGACTGCATACAATAGAGAGGTCAAGCTGTATCTCAGAACGATTTAATCGAATAAGATGATTCATGCCTCAGATTTTTAGTTAGAGTAACAGCTATGAAACAATACAAGGTTCATTGAAATTCTTTCAGTCGTTCTCACGAGATGATGTATGGTTTTCGAAAATGGAATATAATAAATCCAATCCTATATTAAACAAAAGACGTCCTCATATTGTATGCACAATAACAGTTACCAATTCTTTTTCTCAAAGGTCTTTTTTTTGGAGTTTATGGCCTGGTATCTAGACCTTTAGGCCAAGTTTTAAGTATTTTTATTCGGTTTATTATACTTACTTACTTACTTATCTTCACGCAAAATCCCTGACGGGGTAGCCAGAGAGAACAGATCGCCAAGTGTCACGATCCTTACATACCTCTTTCGCTTCTTTCAGATTCATTATCTTCTTCATACATGCACGTCTAGGTATCCGAGTACTCTTGACCCTCCCCTCTTCGAGCAGTTTGCTCACATGGTCTTCGAAAGTTAGTCTCGGTCTACCTCGACACCTTTTAATATTAACTTTCGCGCTATATATTTTCTTCACCATTCGGTCATCACTCATTCGCTCAACGTGCCCAAACCATCGAAGCACGCCCTTATCAATTTTTGTGATAAGGTCATCTTTCAAACCTGCCATATTGCGAATCTCTTCGTTTCGCTTTCGGTCGGCCATGGTAACGCCGCACATTTTACGAAGAGATCGCATCTCCACTGCATTCAACTTGTTTTTATGCTTCTTCTGGCATACCCAGGTTTCATGCAAGGCGTGCACTCTTCACTACGCCTTGCCTTTTGACTAACGCAGTCAGGGCACCATTGACTTTGTTCCCGGCAGCGACACGCCTGTCCACATCTAAATCACATCTTCCATCCCGGCTAAAAGCACTCCCCAAGTATACAATTTCATTTACCTGTTCTATACATTCCTGATTTACCCATATTTCACACTTCGTTCTCTCTTCGTCCCTTTCAAATACCAGAACCTTAGTTTTATTAGCATTCAAACGGAGACCTCTAATTTCACATTCCTCTTTCATACACGTGACTAATGCCTGCAGTTCTGCCTCTGATGGTGCAATAAGCACTGCATCATCAGCATACAGCAGACAATTTACTTTTATGTCACCCAATTTCACACCCAAACAGCTATCTTTCAGCTTCTGTAAACAGCTGTCGAGGTACAGTATGAACAGCCAGGAAAGACATGACACAACCCTGTTTTACGCCCGTTTGGACGCTAAACATGGGTGACAGGTCATGCCCTACCCGCACACAGGCTTTATAGTCACAGTAAAGTGACTGCACAGCCCTTAGCAATCGACCATCCACACCGTACCCCGGCAACAGTTCCCACATTTTCTTCCTTACAACCTTATCAAATGCTTTCTCAAGATCCACAAAAGCACAGAAAATCTTCTGGTTAGCAGCCAGAAGCTTTTCCGTGATCATACGTAGAGAAAACATTTGATCCGTGCATCCTCTTCCAGGTCTAAATCCGCATTGTGCCTCCCATAGAAATCTTTCCGATTTCTCTTGCATCCTACGTGTCAAAACCTTCGAGTAAACTTTACTTGCTAAACTGGTCAAGCTGATCGCCCGATAGCACCCGCAGTCAAAATGTGAACCTTTACCTTTATATAAAGGCACAATGACTGCGGATCGCCAATCATCCGGGACATCCCCCGTCCGCCAGTACAAATTGCACAGCAGATAAAAGCTGTCCCAGACGCGAGGCCCACCATACTTGACCATATTATAATTTCTCCAAATTTATAACTATCCTTCATAGTTCACTACTTCACAATATGTTGATGCGTCACATTGTGCAGCCCTTGGGAGATTTTGATGGCAACTTGAGCCAGCAGACAGCTGACAGTTGGTGATGTATCTAAAGGCGCCTATGCAAACAGCTATCTTGAGAATGCATCTCCATCAGAACACTTGTTTCACCGTTTCCACTAATAGTTCACATGCGTAGACAGTTGATACATAAAATCGCACCACTTTTACATATCAAAATCCACTTCAAACTAATATTTAAACTATAAAACATGAGCAGCAAACTGCCGCCGATCAAGTTCCCGCCAAAACTCCCTTACAGAGGTCTAGTCCTATATAATCTTGCCAACAAATTCTCTATTCATATAATAATTCTGTAGAATTGAGTGTATTGCAAGGCGTGCAATCCGCACGCCTTGCAATACATAACGCAGTGTTGGTACCGACTTTGTTATATGGCAGCGAAACCTGGGTATGCCAGAAGAAGCATAAAAGCAAGTTGAATGCAGTGGAGATGCGATCTCTTCGTAAAATGTGCGGCGTCACCATGGCTCCATGGCTGACCGAAAGCGAAACGAAGAGATTCGCAATATGGCAGGTTTGAAAGATGACCTTATCACAAAAATTGATAAGGGCGTGCTTCGATGGTTTGGGCACGTTGAGAGAATGAGTGAAGACCGAATGGTGAAGAAAATATATAGCGCGAAAGTTAATATTAAAAGGTGTCGAGGTAGACCGAGACTAACTTTCGAAGACCATGTGAGCAAATTGCTCGAAGAGGGGAGGGTCAAGAGTACTCGGATACCTAGACGTGCATGTATGAAGAAGATAATGAATCTGAAAGAAGCGAAAGAGGTATGTAAGGATCGTGACACTTGGCGATCTGTTCTCTCTGGCTACCCCGTCAGGGATTGTGCGTGACGATAAATAAAATAAAATAAATAAAATTCTGTAGAAAAGTGTCTGTAATTCTAATATATACTTGAAAAAACAAGTCCAGGAGAATAAATACAGGGTGCTGAAGCCAAATTAGTAGTTTTTAGAATTTTTTGTCTTTCTGTCTGTGTATTACCGATTCACGCAAAACTACTAAACCGATTTCAATTAAATTTTATGAATAGATAGTTAGTAACCCGGAGCAACTTATAGGCTACTTTTTATCCGATTCATCATCATCACCATTACAGCCCTTTACAAGTCCACTGCTGAACATAGGCCTCCCCCAAAGAATGCAACAAAGCACGGTCCTGAGCCACCTGCATCCATCGACTTCCTGCATATCTTACCAGGTCGTCACTCCATCTAGTGGGGGGACGCCCAACACTTCGCCTGCCGGTACGAGGCTGCCACTCGAGAACCTTTCTTCCCCATCGGTTGTCGGTTCTTCGAGCTATATGGCCGGCCCATTGCCACTTCAGCTTACTAATCCGTTGGGCTATGTCGGTCACTCTGGTTCTACTGCGGATATCTTCATTTCTGAGTTTATCACGCAAAGAAACTCCGAGCATAGCCCTCTCCATAGCTCGCTGAGCGACCTTGAGCTTCCTCATCCGGCCAGCAGTGAAGGACCATGTCTCAGTTCCGTATGTCATCACTTGCAACACGCACTGGGTGTACAGTCTCTTTTTTTTATTTTATTTATCCGATTACGGAACTTAAAAAAAAAGGTTAAGTATTTTTCTTCCTTTAGATGTTAATTTTCTAATATATATGATTATGTTAGTTAATAGGCAGGATGACGGGTGTTTTTACAAATAAATATCATATTTGTAAATAAAGTTTAAAATTAGTTTTAACCTTTGCATAACAATTTGAAACTCCGATACCGAACGATATAAGTTTTATTATCAAAACAGCGCCATCTATGATCAAATGGAAAAAGCCTATATTTTGCCTTTAGTAACTACCCGGAGCAACTTATAGGCTACTTTTTATCCGATTACGGAACATAAAAAGAAGGTTAAGTGTTTTTCTTCCTATAGATGGTAATTTTCTAATATATATAGATATGTAGATATGTATAGATATAGAGATAGATTATGTTAGTTAATAGGCGGGATGACGGGTGTTTTTTCAAATAAATATCATATTTGTAAATAAAGCTTAAAATTGTTTATTTCTGAAACTTAAACTATCATTACAGGATTACCTAATGCGATAGTGTAGCTGTCTAACTGATTTGTCTTCATGGTTTAATTTTTGTAACAAATTACAAGCAATGCTGTCTTTGTGAATTCACTCAGAGTACAACAGAATAGGTCCGTCTCACTAGCTCTTAAGTTGAGCATATGGAGTGCGCGCGTCAGAGGCGCCTTACTCAGAAGGTTGGTCCGAGCGCGCGGCTCCACCAACAGTCGCGGCTGCCGTCGGCGCCACACATACCTGTCAGGAACATATAGGTTTAATTGCCCTAACATTTCAGCGTTATGCAATTTTCCTCTGAGTATTTTAAAAATATACGAGGTGAGTGCAAGTTCCCTTCTAACTCTTAGTTCATTATATCCTACCATACCTAAGATAAACAAAGTTGGATACATTAGAGGATAAAATGGGTATACACCATAAAACGCATATATAAATATCTAATAAATTTATTCTGTACTCGCTCTAGCATGAGACTATACTTAGTTTCATGCGGAGCCCAGACGACTGCATTACATTCAAGTTGACTCCGTACCAATGTATTATACAAGGCGACTATCGCTCTTATGTTTGTGAATCCTCGGACCGCACGAAGCATAAATCCTAGATTTCTATAAGCCTTTTTACAGATGTTTATGATGTGATCATGAAAAATAAGCTCTGTATTAAAAGTTACTCCTAAATCTTTAACTTCTAGCTGTTAAATTGCAAAAGATTTTCTTTGCTCCAATTTACAACCCTGTCTATGTCTCTTTGTAGTATAGCACAGTCATGCCCATTTTTTACCGCAAGAGACAATTTAAGGTCGTCAGCAAACAATAAACACCTAGCGTCTTTCACCACTTCTGGTAGGTCGTTTATCATCAGCAAGAACTCCAAAGGGCCAAGGTTACTACCCTGATTTACCCCGGACCACGTGATATATGGCTCTGACTTATGTCCCTCATATTCCACATATTGCTGTCTATCGGACATGTAACTTGCAAAAAAGTGCAGTAAATGTGGGGTAAAACCAAAAACTGCTAGCTTTTTAAGCAATACGTTATTATCTACTAGGTCAAATGCTTTTTTAAAGTCAAAATAGGCTGCATCCGTCTGTATCCCCTTGTTTACACTCGGTACCAAATGAGCCATCTGACAGAGAAGGGTACTAGTTGTACTCCTTCCTGGTCTAAACCCGTGTTGAGCGTCTGAGAGTTGTGCACTCACCTGATGGAATATTGTCTTATGAATAGCAGCTTCAAATACTTTTGCCGGTGAAGACAACACTGCAACAGGCCTGTACCCATCCACTGATTCTGCTGAACCTCCCTTTGGAACCGGAACAACGCGGGTTACTTTCCACCTCTCCGGGAACACAGCGGCCTTAAGGCATTTGTTATATACATATATGCAATAGCGGCTTAGTTAGTACTGACCGACAATCCTTAAAGATATAAGGCGGAATGCCGTCAGGTCCTGCAGACCGTTTGGGTTTAAGTTCTTTAAGCGCATGACATACGTCTGCCAATTGTAATTGGTCCAAGTGTACCCGCGCCGCTCCGTTTCCACTACCTGCTCCTATTATAGCAGAAGTCCCATCCAACTCCGGCCGCTCTAAACTATAAACAGAATAAAAATACTCCGCGAACTCGTCCACACACTGCTGACCAGACAACGCTTCCCCGTCTTTCAAAATCAATTGTGGACTCCTCTTACGTCTTTTGGATTTAACAAAATTCCAAAAAGATTTTGGATCTTTAAACATTTGATGTTGAACACGTTGTTGATATTGTTCCTGAGCGAGTCCTATCATATTCTTCGCATTAGCCCTACACCGAGCAAACGCGTCATAATCAGTTCTCGATCTACTGGCCTTGTACCGTTTATGCAGTAAAGCCTTCAATTTTATGTTGCTAATTATTTCAACAGTGTACCACTCCGGGTAAATGTACCTTGAGTTTACACGACTTTGCTTTTTTTTGGAACACAGTCATCCATAGCAGAATTGATAATTTTATAAAAATATTTTAAGCTCATTTCCAAGTCTAACTCATATATAGGAGTCCAATCTGCTGCCGCAATTAAGAAATATAATGACAAAAAGTCGGCTTTATTAAAGTTCCAACCTAGTGTTGCGTATGTTGTCGTGAAGCGACAATTAAAAGAGAAGGAAAACCTAACCTACGATCAGCAAAACAACCAAATAGACCAAGACAATAATATATTTAAGTTTTTAAAAGAGTATTTACAATTTTATAAAAAAAATGAAATATGAAGATGATGGATGATGTGATTTACAAATTATATTTAAAAAAAAAGGTAATAAAAAAAAGATTTATGTCGTAGCTGAGTCCGAAGATCCCAAGCGTGCTCTCAGCGCCTGGAACGAGCACGCACGGCGTAGGTGGGTAGGCGTGGGCGTCTCTAGGCGACGACCTCAGGTGAATGCGGCGATTGCAGGATCGGCGACTTCAGCCCAGACAGGAGCTTGCAGGATCCTCAGCGACTTCAGACAGCGCAGTGGCCTGCAGGATCCGGTGACTGCAGGCGGGACAGAGGTTTGTAGGTTCCGGTGATTTCGGGCGGAACAGAGGTTTGTAGGTTCCGGCGACTCCAGGTAGAGTAGAGACTTGTGGGATCTCGGCGACTTCAGGCAGAGCAACGTTTTGTAGGATCCGGCGACTTCAGGCAGAGCAACGGATCGTAGAGTCCAGTGGCTTCAGGCAGGATAGAGGCTTGCAGGATCCCGGGGCTGAGCGGCCCCGGGATAAGGCCTTTAGAAGATGCTTCCGATACGAGAACTGAAGCAAGACTGAATTTCTTCACCGATTGTTCGGCTTTTATATCTTTCTAGAGAGAACGGAAAAATTATTTAAATTAAACGCAAATTTTTTGTAAATGGTCAAGAGGAAAAAGTATTTATGTGGAATTATCGAAATAGAAACTACAGACCGGTAACAAATTTGAATATAATTTCCATGGAGACCAAATAAACATCAGTAACAGAACATGTCAAATTTTAGTTTTAGGCTTGTTATAAGAAAATGGAAAGATTTAAGTGGAAAAGGAGATATTATTGAAATAGGAAAAAAGGTAGCGCAACTACCCACACAAAGCCCGAAATTGTAAAGTTACGGAAAACTAACTAAAAGATCGAAAAAAGGTAGACTTCATTGACACCAATTTAAAAGTGTTGATAATGTGGAAATACGAAGTAGAAATGATTTGTGATTGTATTCTTATGGTTTGAAATCGTTACAGGATCCAATGGAAATAAAGGTGATGTAAAATATAAATGCAGAGAATCAAAAACAGAATGAAAAAAATAGTATAAAGTGATGCAAAACATGAATGCAGAATATCAAAACAGAATGGAGAATTAGTGTACAATGAAATGTAAGTTGCATAACACTACATTTTCCCCCCGACCCAGGAAAATTTTTGACTCAGCAAAAATTTTGACATGTACATTCTAAAATAAACCATAAAAACACAGCTTTGCAGAAACAGACATCACCAGCCAAATCAGATATACTATCTCTTACATTCATCATCTGCATTCAGGTAAGGGTGGAGTTCACATTCAATGACTACCACTCTAAAAGTGTGTTTTCAAAACGACATTAAGGCTTATTTAAGGAGTAGTCATCCGCTCCTGTGTGGAAAAAAAAAATTAGTCGAAGAAACACCACTCTTAGAAGTGTTTTCGAAAGGACATTCAGGCTTATTTAGGGAGTTGTCAACCGCTCCTAAGTGAAGATAAAAAATTAAGGGAGTAGTCAGCTGCTCCCAGGTGAAGATAAAGGTGAAGAAAATTAAGGGAGTAGAGAGCCGCTCCCAAGTGAAGATAAAGATAAAGAACTTACTCTTAAGCAAGCATTAGTCGCTATGAAGTTGAAGAACACTGGAACACCAAGCAAACAAACAAATTAAAAGAAATTAAAATAATAAGGTGAAAATGATGGTGATATTTATACATATATACAAATTACAAGTTATATTTATACATATATACAAATTAACAGTTAATAAATGTTTAAAAAATTTATGGTTCGTTTCGCTTCAGCTTTCAAAAACAAAAGTGCAAAGTGTAAAGTTAAGTTTAAGAAATAAAGATTTTATTAAAAATTGTACCTCTTTAAGTTATCTAGAATAAAATTATTAGAGTGATGAATGTAACTTAGAGTGATGAATGTAAATGAAGTGTTATATGTAGGCCTAAATATAATCCAGATAAGTTGAAAAACTAGAAGAAGTTTTGTTTTAGAATTTTGAAGGTATGAAAAGGATGTGTAAATGAATGATGAATAGTAAGTTAAGAACAAAAGGGAAAGCAATTAAATCAAAAGGAACTAGACAAGGCGCAGTAAAGGTGAAGAATTAAGAGAGAAAGAGGACTTTTACGTTGGGCGCCAAACTGTCGTGAAGCGACAATTAAAAGAGAAGGAAAACCTAACCTACGATCAGCAAAACAACCAAATAGACCAAGACAATAATATATTTAAGTTTTTAAAAGAGTATTTACAATTTTATAAAAAAAATGAAATATGAAGATGATGGATGATGTGATTTACAAATTATATTTAAAAAAAGGTAATAAAAAAAAGATTTATGTCGTAGCTGAGTCCGAAGATCCCAAGCGTGCTCTCAGCGCCTGGAACGAGCACGCACGGCGTAGGTGGGTAGGCGTGGGCGTCTCTAGGCGACGACCTCAGGTGAATGCGGCGATTGCAGGATCGGCGACTTCAGCCCAGACAGGAGCTTGCAGGATCCTCAGCGACTTCAGACAGCGCAGTGGCCTGCAGGATCCGGTGACTGCAGGCGGGACAGAGGTTTGTAGGTTCCGGTGATTTCGGGCGGAACAGAGGTTTGTAGGTTCCGGCGACTCCAGGTAGAGTAGAGACTTGTGGGATCTCGGCGACTTCAGGCAGAGCAACGTTTTGTAGGATCCGGCGACTTCAGGCAGAGCAACGGATCGTAGAGTCCAGTGGCTTCAGGCAGGATAGAGGCTTGCAGGATCCCGGGGCTGAGCGGCCCCGGGATAAGGCCTTTAGAAGATGCTTCCGATACGAGAACTGAAGCAAGACTGAATTTCTTCACCGATTGTTCGGCTTTTATATCTTTCTAGAGAGAACGGAAAAATTATTTAAATTAAACGCAATTTTTTTGTAAATGGTCAAGAGGAAAAAGTATTTATGTGGAATTATCGAAATAGAAACTACAGACCGGTAACAAATTTGAATATAATTTCCATGGAGACCAAATAAACATCAGTAACAGAACATGTCAAATTTTAGTTTTAGGCTTGTTATAAGAAAATGGAAAGATTTAAGTGGAAAAGGAGATATTATTGAAATAGGAAAAAAGGTAGCGCAACTACCCACACAAAGCCCGAAATTGTAAAGTTACGGAAAACTAACTAAAAGATCGAAAAAAGGTAGACTTCATTGACACCAATTTAAAAGTGCTGATAATGTGGAAATACGAAGTAGAAATGATTTGTGATTGTGTTCTTATGGTTTGAAATCGTTACAGGATCCTATGGAAATAAAGGTGATGTAAAATATAAATGCAGAGAATCAAAAACAGAATGAAAAAAATAGTATAAAGTGATGCAAAACATGAATGCAGAATATCAAAACAGAATGGAGAATTAGTGTACAATGAAATGTAAGTTGCATAACACTACAATGTGTTAATTTCTGGTGCAGCTGAGCCTGCTGAGTTGGAGTGCCGGCGCAGATGCGTATTTATACTTACCGAGATCTCGAGCGGTGAGTGGTACGCGTCCACAGGCACGAGCGGCACCTCCGCCACGCGCACACTCACACCCCCTTTCTTTGCCAATGTACTCAACACGAGATCTAAGTGACGATCATTGCAGTTACCTACTCTATTACTCTGAGTAAATCCACAAATAGTTTGAAAGTATTCATAATAATTACTAACGGCTGTAGAACACGAATACAAATTAAAGTCCCCTAAAACTAATCATTCACTGTACTTATCATAAAACTGTTCAATAATGTTAAACAATAAAAAATATTATTTATCAATGCTACCAGGCGGAATATATACAACACAAAGCAAGAATAAATATCTATTACGTATGTGTACCGTAGCACAAACCAGTTCAAACACTTGTTTATCGACGTTGATATTACTCGGTAATAATACGAGTATTCTTCGCAGTTCGTAACGCGGCGTGGCTACGAGACACACGCCGCCTTGTTTACGTCCATCCGCTCGGTCACATCGTGTAATGGTGTATCCCGGTGGTATTATTTCTGCGTCATGGATGGATTCATTGCAACCCGTTTCTGTGATGGCAAACAAGTCTGCAGATGCAGTGGAAATATTTGTGTAGAAGTCTTTTAATTTTGTTCGGAGCCCACGCACATTTTGATACAAAAGACTGAGACGGTCCTTTAGATCCTTGATCTGCCTGATTATATCCCTTGTCATCACTTCTAATATTAAGTCTTGCTTCTAGATTCTCATTTCTTTCCAATAAGATTTTAATTATTGTCTCTAACATATCAACTTTATTTGCCTTTTCTTGGACTACCTTCAATATTTGTTTTAATTCCTTTAACTCCGTTTCTGTGCTATCAAACTTAGTTATTAGTAATGCATATTCTTTCCGTTGCTCCTCCAGCCGAGATTTCATTTCCCAGCGAAACTCCCGTATCTCGTCTAGAAGTTGGCTCTCATTATCAACTCCTTCACTTGAATTTCGTTGACTGCCGCGTTCAGTGTTTACGTAGCTGCTCGGCGTAAAATTGTTTTTCAATATTATGTTTCCTCGAACCGGCGTATCAGTATTATCCCTTTTCGGCATAGTACACGCACATTCAGGACATATCCACTGGTTCTTGTATTCCTGTGTGAAAGCTTCAACTTTCTCCTTTGTTAAGGCCAGACACTTCAGATGAAATTTTTCTTGCATTTAACTTTTGAACATTCCATAAATAGTGCATCCACAACAACGGCATCACAACCGCTACATTTTGTATCCATTGCAATCTAACAATAATATTTTTTAATTTGTTTACATATACGATCCCTAACACGTCCGTTCGCCCGCGTTATTCTAATTAGCTAATTTGAAACTCCGCTGACGATATAAGATTTATTATCAAAACAGCGCCATCTATGATCAAATGGAAAAAGCCTACATTTTGCCTTTAGTATCTAATAAATTAAATAATATAAATAATTTACATTTATATGTTTAAATAATTCGATTTATAAAATTATATAAATATCCTAACGTTAATTTTTTTTTAGTTATTTTCGTTATTTCATTTTAAAGGCGCATTAATTAAAATTTAAAAATAATAGATAATAGTGACATCTATCAAACGTATGAGAATTAATATGTTTTTGTACTAAAAACGATATCTGAATGTAAACTGATTAAAACTGGTTTGCCTGCAATTATTGCAAAATTCATAGTGTTATTTCATGATATTTATCACTGTTTGTTGACCATGTCATGATATAGCTTAGCCAAATCAATGAATAGAGATCGTTTAACGATATTATTAACTAAACACAACATTGCCATTTCCTGATAATATGGTCATATCGTCAAATAGTTTTTCACCGCTAGCGGCGCTGATAGTGTTTTTAACAGAAACAGATTTTTTTCTTCTTTGGCAAACTGACATAGACACACAGACACCGAAGTGATTTTAAAAGAGATCAAATTTTGCTAAATTTGGCACGGAAAAACATTTAATGGTGTTCTAAATTGAAGGCCATGCGATTGAAGCCGCGGGTAAAAAGTTAACTAAAAGACAAAAATTTCCTTAATCACACTTATATAAATGATATAAAAAAAACGACGGGTTGCACTCCGGGAGTGCCGGCAGAAGTGAAAACTTGAATATTAACGTTGTGCATTTTTGATATTTTGGAATGGCGGAGATTATTTATTATTATCTTATTTCATTTATTTTCATTCGAAATTATTTGTTTGGTAAACCTCCACCGCACATGTGCTTATTGTGATGTTATGAAAATATAGGTTAATGCTATAAAATATAAACATATTACAAATATTACATCTATAATGTGTAAGTACATATGTATCTATATTAATAATTTCGTCAAGCAATACAGTAGACTCGATTGAAATCTAATCTTAATGATAAAATTATTTCCACTCCTACGCCGCGCCGGCTGTCTACTCTCCGTCCGTCTTACGAATTTTCGTTCAGGACACGTAACTTGACGCGAGTTGAACATTTTTTACCCATTACAAAAAAGTGCACAACGCCCCTAAAGAAGTTTTCACTTCAAAGCTTGAGTAAGTACTTAGCACACTCAGAACATTGTTTAAAACAAGTTGGGAGTTAGCTGCCTGCATACTTAACTCTTTGTTTGACTGTACCTAACACAAAAAATCTGTACCAGAGTATGCACTGCGTAAGTGTACATATGCGGTGAAGCAGCTCAAGCGATACTTAAGCGATAGCAATCCAAATCTAATTTGACAACTCAACTATATTCATTACTTCATGTGATTAAAGAATTCGTTTGCTGGACAACAAAAACTACGCAATGGATACTGTTAAACTGTCAAATTGGTATGGTTTGCCATTTTAAGTATGTTACGCAATAAGGCTACGGATTCAATTTCTATATATACAAAAGCCATAAAACTCTCAGTCACATTTATTCCTCAGATTAGTTAGTTGACGATTAAAAATTCAGCACTGTACCTATATAAATACCTTTGTAATAAAGTAAATTAAGCAACAAATTCAATTATATGAAATGAGAACAAATTCATATTATAGTTCGGCCGTTCAGAGAATGCGTTCCTGACACCTATCAGTTAGTCCCGACTAGTGATGGGCACAACATAACACTGAGTTCGTTACCGGTCCTCCAAAATGAACCGCCGCGTTATTTTTAAGATTATTTTCGTTTTAAATTGGCGAAATCATTTAAAATTTATATTTTAGTAATTTAAGTGGAAACCAAAAAAAGGTAATATTAATATAATAAAATTGTTTTATTTATTCTTTGTTACAAAGTTACAATCTGTATTTCTATGCAATAAAGTACATTGAATTGAATGTGCGTACAGAATATTAATCAGACTCCGATTCGCTTGAGGAGGTGGTGTCTTCATCATCTTCGCCTACATGTATAATTATATTATTATCAATAACAGAATCAATCCTGATATCTCGGTCAAAATGTTCCACAATTAGGTTTTTAGTCTTCTCAACAACCTTTGCCCAGACATCTCTTGTGACTTCCCCGCAGGCTTCTTTTAATAGGGTCATCATCTTTTTCGTGCTGAATGGCGGGGAAGTATTGTGGCGGGAGGCGTAACCTTTTATTTGAACTCAGATTAGCTCAATGCCGTTATATTGGCAATGATACAGTGGAATTCTCCAGTGGAAGCTCCAACCACATTTTGATGTAATAGATTAAGTTATGGAATAAAGAATTTGAATTTGAATTTGAATTTGAATTCTTAGAACGCGATGACCGTACTCCAGAGCCAGTTCATCGATTTCGTATCGCACATTTGCCGCTTTATTTTCTTTAACTAATTTAATTAGCTCTGGTTTTAGCATCTGCATATTTGCGTCAATGCCTTTGGTTGTAACCAAGCCACCATTTCTTCTTTTTTATTAGCTTGGGTAGGTGGTTTCTGTATTTGAACCGAGTGATAGGGGGCATTATCCATGAATATTACAGAAGGCTCTGCTAGGCTGGGCAAAAGCACATACGGGAACCACTCTTTAAATGTAGTGGCATTCATTCCCTCGTGGTAGTCATTTGTGGTTTTTGATTGAAATGCCAGTAACGCGTTCTCCACAAAGCCGTATTTTGCAGAACCTGCGTGGAATATTATCAGACGGGCCCCCTTACACATTGGTACTTTCGACGTCGACGCTTGTGTATCATCCGTCCAAGAACGGGAAACCGTGTGATTTGCGTTTAGCCATGTCTCGTCAATGAACACGACATTATCCCAGTTATCAATATTTTTTGCTTCTCTCAAAAAACTTATCCGTTTTAAAATTATGTCGTATCGTTCTAATAAAACGTTTTTTTATACGAAAAACCAATATCTTTTAAGATTTTGGTTAAAGCAGTTTTACCCCCGCTAAACAGTCCAGCTTCTCTTAAACAAATGATGCCAAAAGCTTCTTCCTGTTGAGATATTCATTTCTGGAATAGTAACCATATATATGATTTCTGAATGCATCAAAGTAATCTTGCAGCTTGATGATTAACTCACGGGCTCCACTTTTCAATGTTTGTCCACGTTTAGGCATTATTATGCACCAAAAGTAAAAAGAACGCAATACAAAACACAATCGAAGTCCGATTTAGCGCCGATGTCAGTTTGAAAAGCAGAAACAGTCCATTAAACGAAAGTCGGGTAATCAAATAAAAACAGATCGAAAACACTTGAAGAACGTGGTCTATGCGCACGAAACGACAACAGACGACTGTTTTAGCGTCACAAAATGGCGGCCCATAACGCCATTTGGGGTTACCATTTTCAACCTAAATATAAAAAAGCTACTTTCTTTCGCGCGTTCGGTTTGGTCGTAATTTTATTTTTATATTTAATAAAAGTTATCTTATAGTCCATTATTTTCAAATTCTTAAAAAGAAAAACAAAACGTATTATTTTATAAAGTATAACTGTATAAGAACAGATTACGATACTGTTATTGTTAGCACAGCACTACAAATATAAAGCGCTGACATAACCTTGTAATAGCGCAGTATAGATTTAGAAAAATATTGTTTACCAAGTTAGTTGACACTCAGTTTGCCACCAAATTATAACATTCATTGATTATTGATATAATAATGTTGTTTTAATGCTCATCAATTGATAAAACGGTAAACAACCAGCAAAAATATTTTTATCGTAACTGCAACGCCATTACAAAGTTACGTCGTCAGTTCAATCGCGACGTGTCAGGAACGCATTCTCTGAACGGCCGAACTATAGTTAGAATATTGATATCAGCTGCGCATATATACTCAGTTACAATCCTATAAAAGGCAGCCATTTTATGCGCCAGATTTTTGTAGGTAGTCACGCTAATTCTGTAGGTATCGCCAGTCTATATGCTCTTAATGGTCAATGCCTGTCTGTGCAGAACATATTGGAATGAGGGCTAATAATCTTCCACTCACCGGATGTCGCTAGTTGTGACCACAGACTAAGTGGTTGTAACTGTTTTCTTTTACACAATGTCACTTAAGGTGGAAGCTCCAGGGTGGCCCACGAAATTAAAATATAAATATACAACCTAACCCAATATGAATTCATATTTTGTTAAATATACAACCTAACCCTGACCTGCAAATACCAACAAACGCAAGAAAATTTGAATTTCGCGGGCCACCCTGGAGCTTCCACCTTAATTGAGAAATTAGTTTTAAATAATAGTTTATCAGTTTCTACAGTGTTATATTAGTACACAACACAATGCATCAGTGATTTGATCTTTATTTTTTTGTAATTTAAACCTTTTTTTAATTTTAATTTTTATTTTAGTTATATTTATAGTTTGGTTTATTTGTTTTTAACCTAATTAATATAAGATATTACTAATAATACAGAAAGAAACATTAACCTTTACATTTTTCAAGAAATTTTCTTCCCGCTATGAAATCTGTCAAATGATTTACCTCATTGTATAGTAGCGCCGCCCTGGTGGCAATAAAGTTGTGGATGCCTTGACGCCTTTACTTAGCTTGCTGCTTATTTATTTATCTATGCTCTCATTATTAGCTTGCTACATGTATATTTATCTATGATTAGCTCGCCACATGCATAGCCGTTCATGAGCAATAGCCCACGTGTATATGGAATGATTGATTTTATTGTATAATATTTTATAATTAAAGAATGATTTTATGTCTGCCTATTTGTTAAGGGCGTCTACCAGCAGAATTTGGCAATATTTAGACAGGCCTAATTTATTTTCTTTACATTGAGATTTAATTTTTACATTTACGATTTAGTTTAACAAAAATCGCAGATTCAATAAAAAAATTGTTAACAAAATACAATTCAGGCTAGATTGTATGGTTTATGACCTTTGCATGCTTGAAATGGCGAATTTTAACTAAAATTAAAACCATTGACAACTAAGAAACTAAGAATGTCAATCAACGAATGTCAATAAGAATTTCAAAAATGTCAATTTATTAATCATAAAAATAAAAATATAAAAACATTTTGAAAATTTTATGACTTTTTTAAAAATTATAAGAGGGTTGAAGGTAAGTTCTTTTACAGTTACAGTATTTTATATGCCAGTAATTCATACATACAGCTTAACAGCTACTTTTTTTTTGTAAATTTTCTAACCTTATTTGATTAAAACGAATATTTTCATGGCAGTTTTACAGAATAGAAGTATATGTTTTAGAAAACTTTTAATAAAGTGTATTATTTAGCTAAATAATATAATATAATATAATATAATATAATATAATATAGCAAGCTTGCTACATATATATTTATCTTTGGTATTATTATGTAGTAGTATAATAGACTAATATTTTAATTTTAAAAATATTTAACCTGTGGAATGAAACTAATTTTACGGATTTATCCGTTTAATTCTAACTTTTTTAATTCTCGACATTTCGGACATTTTCCATCACCCAAAGGTCATGGGGGGAGTGAGGTGTTTAACGTCCCGATTTTATAGTTAACAAAGACTAGTTTAAGAAAAAAGTCAAAGTTACAGTCTATATACGTCCCATTGCTGGGCACAGTCCTCTTCACATGTCTTCGAATTTTTTTCTTATTGCTCAGACATGCAGGTTTCCTCACGATGTTTTCCTTCACCGCCGAGCATGTGATAAATCAGCACTTAAAAATTGCAATTGACAATCTCATTGATGCCGGCGGGGATCAAACAGAAACCGAAATTTACAGCAAACAACTTTTAATTATTAATTTTTGGTCAGATCTACGCAGAATGAGCTTCCAGTATCTCGAAATCTTGCAGTAGTATGGTTGGGTTTTGATTTCATTTCATTATATAGAGTAGAGAGTAGGGAGATAAATAATTATAGGATCCTAAGGAGATGGTAGCATACAGCCATCTTCTCTATTGAAATTAGGATGTTTTTTAATTTCAACAGCCTAGCAAATCATCCTTGGTAGGAATTGGTGTTCTTTTGCAAGGATTTGTGGTCTATCAAATCTCATACAATGGTTGGGACAATCCTGAACAAGTTGAAATACTGTACTGTGTTTATAATATTTAACCTTAAACTTCTTTCTTTCAATTTTGTATATATTTCGTACATGTAATTTTTGTATAGGCTGTTATGAAGATGGAACAGTCCACAAAACAAGAAAAGGCATTAAAAACTATAAAAGAAGGGAAAGCAGAAATTTGCTTGAAGACTGAAAAAGTTTTTTATAACCCAGTTCAAGAATTTAATAGAGACCTAAGTATAGCTGTCTTAAGTATATTTACTGATGACTATAAGGCAGAAAAACTTACTAGAGCAGAAAAGAAATTATCAAACAGGCAAAACAATATAGAGGGTACAAATGAAGTAAATGAGGTATGGTATAATTATATAATATAACATATTTTTTAATCAATTTTTTCTTTTAGATTTAATAATTTATTTTAAATACTCTTTTGATAGAATAAGGGTGACAAATAAACACAGTTCACCTGGTAGTAAGTAGATGCTGTGGCCCATAGACATCTAAATCAGTCCTCAATAAATAATCAAAATGTAGATGTATTGTCACCCCTGAGGACTAAGATGGAATGCCTCATTTTCAGTAAAAAAAAACGACGGGTTGCACTCCGGGAGTGCCGGCAGAAGTGAAAACTTGAATATTATCGTTGTGCATTTTTGATATTTTGGAATGGCGGAGATTATTTATTATTATCTTATTTCATTTATTTTCATTCGAAATTATTTGTTTGGTAAACCTACACCACACATGTGCTTATTGTGATGTTATGAAAATATAGGTTAATGCTATAAAGTATAAACATATTACAAATATTACATCTATAATGTGTAAGTACATATGTATCTATATTAATAATCTCTTCAAGCAGTACAGTAGACTCGATGGAAACCTAATCTTAATAATAAAATTATATTAATTAATAAATGAAAATTAATTAAACCTAACTTACTTCCTCTCCTACGCCGCGCTGGCTGTCTACTCGCCGTCCGTCTTACGAATTTTCGATCAGGACACGTGACCTGACGCAAGTATAACATTTTTTACCCATTAAAAAAAAGTGCACAACGCCGCTAAAGAAGTTTTCACTTCAAAAGTGTCTCCGGTTCTCTATTCTGTGAAAGCATGTTCTTTCCTTGACTGAACCAACCCATTCATGCTACAACCATAATATAGCTGCAGCATGGCTCTACCACGTATATACAAAATTTTGCAATGTGTTTCTATTGTTAAAGAATATCTCTTAGTTCAGTGTGTTTCAGAAAATGCCTCTAAACACCTTCCATTGTTTCCTATCTCTTCCAATTCTAATTGTCACATGTTCAACAATTTTACCAATTATCGATATTTGTGTGATATGTCATAAGAAATTCACTCCGAAATATCTTTCACAAAACATACTTACAAACATCATTTAAGAAACACAAATAAGATTCGTTTGCCGACACCAAGAATTAGCCACGGTAAAAGGAAATGTTTGAGGGAGCACAAATATACAACAAATTACCTAATGATATAAAAGAGTGCGACTCATTTGGCCTTTTTGAAATCAAAATTGAAGCAGTACATTTACAACATTTTTTAACATGTTCGCTACTGAAAAAGTGCGATGTGCTGGACATGTTTAAATATTATACTTTATTTTTTGTAAAATAGTTTATAAGCTCATTATAAGTGAACTATGTTCTTCTATCAGTTAATAAAGTTCTGTAAACCGAAATCAAGATTTGATGATGACAAGTTAATGTTATGGACTTTTATTTTAATGAGGACTAATAATCTTCCCATTACCAGATGTAGTTGGGACTGAGGTGAAGTCATAGTCATAACTGGTGCACAGTATCATTATAACAGGAAAGTTAAATTTTTTTAAATTTTGATACTGTTAAAAATGTGCCGGTGTCAGAATAGTTGTGAAAGTCTTCATTCTCTTCATGTGCACTATTTTTCAAATTTTATATAGTTAAATCTTTTAAATAAATTTTCAAAGTTTGGGTCTGGGAAATGATATGTGTCATTGTGACCTCCAATAATTCACATCTGCAGAAGAAATTCGGTATCCACAACATTCCTGATACAGAACCCCTTTTTTAATTTTTACGTGGTAGGTAGCAGCTATATTAGTAGTATATGTTTCTTTTTTTTTTTTTTTTTATAGGATGAGGGTGACAAACGAGCACACAGTCCACCTGATGGTAAGTGGTTGCTGCGGCCCATAGACATCTACATCTATCCTCGTTTGCGAATCAAAATGCAGATGCGTTGTCACCCGTGAGGACGAAGATGGAATGCCTCATTTCCAGTAAAAAAGGCCTCCGGCCATCTGCACTCACCAAGCGAAACGCAGAAGTAAACCTCTACTTCACGCTGGTATTCTGTGAGGTTGTGGTACCACCCCGGTTCGAGCCGGCCCATCCGTGCGCCAGCAAAAGCTGCCGCGTGGCTCTACCACTGTTTAACGCACGAATGGGTCTGCTCGACCGGGAAAGGACCACACTCTCACAGAATACCAGCGTAAAATAGCAGCTTAACACTGCTGTGTTTCATATGGTGTGTGTAGAGAACCGGAGACCCTTTTTACCGGAAAAGAGGCATTCCATCTTAGTCCTCACGGGTAACAATGCATAATCTGTATTTTGATTAGCAAACGAGGATAAATATAGATGTATATGGGCCACAGTAACCACTTACCATCAGGTGGACTGTGTGCTCGTTTGTTATCCTATCCTATAAAAAAAATATTGTGTGTAAAATGTGTAAAGATTATAAATTGTTGATGAGATATCGCTAGTAAAGACTATAATTTAATATTTGCTAGTGACTTCAATCATTAATCAATCATAATATTTTAGATACCTGTGACAATACTGGAGGCACTATCTGCTACAGGTTTAAGAAGTATTCGTTATGCTAAGGAGGTACCAAATATCACTAAAATTGTAGCCAATGATCTGTCAGAGCAGGCAGTGCAAACTATAAGGGAGAATATTGTTTCCAACAATGTACAAAGTATAGTAGAAACAAGTCACGATGATGCTTGGTAAGTAACAATATAATACATATTTTACATTGTTTGTGCAAATTCCTCAACTAATAGGAGATAGATATTCAGTTGTCTTTTAAATATTGGATTAATTTCGAGCTGCTAGCTCGCCTAGGGGCAATTGGAAAATGGATTTTTGTTACATTAGATAATGCCAAATTATAAGTATTGGCAGTTATTTTTTATTGTTAAAAAGTCACACTACTTTGTGTTTGTTTTCTACCGACTTCAAAAAGGAGACAGTACTCAATTCGACTGTATGTTTTTTTTAATGTGTGTTACCTCATAACTTTTTTCTGGGTGAACTGATTTCGATGATTCTTTTTTTATTTGCAATCTGGTGCTTTTCATGTAGTCCCATATGACCTGACCAAGAGTTTTTGAGTTATTCTTAATAATTCATGATAATACCGTTTGATGATTCTGAGTATAAGGTACGCAACCCTCGTCGACACACTCCCAATATTTACAACATTGTTAACGAGAGACTTGTGCACGATAAATCCGACATCTCCTTGGGACAGATGGCCGCCCTCCCGGTGATAGAACAAGTTGCCAGGAACGAGAATTACCGTGTCCTCCCCCTCTCTTCGGACCTCAGATAATCCTGACATGCAGGAAGTCGATGGATGCAGGTGGCTCAGAATCGTGCTTTATGGTATTCCTTGGGGGAGGCCTATGTTCAGCAGTGGACTTGTGAAGGGCTGTAATGATGATGATGATGATGATAAGGTATTCTTACCCACCACTACACGGGGATCTAAATTAGACTGTAATTAATAAAAAAATTTACTTCGTATAAGCAAGATGTATTTACTTACAAAGATATAATTTTATTATATTTATTCAGTTTTTATATATTTGTACATTGTTGAATGGTTTATGTCAAAATAAAGATTTTCTGTTACAGTATGCTAATGTACAAACACAAGCATCCAATAAAACGTTTTGCTGCTATTGATCTGGATCCGTACGGATGTCCTTCAATATTTCTGGATTCCGCCGTTCAGAGCGTACAAGATGGCGGCCTGTTGCTTGTCACTGCAACTGACATGGCGGTTTTGGCGGGTAACTCGCCAGAAACTTGCTATTGTAAATACGGTGCTGTTAGTTTAAAGACAAAGTGCTGCCATGAAATGGTAAGAAAGTGTTCCGTGTTCCGGTTCCGTGGCGCAGTGGCTCAGCATTGAATTGCAGTGCCGAGTGCCGCGGTTTGAATTCCGCACGGAACAAGTATTTGTATGGCCTACAAATAATTGTTCCGGGTCTGGATGTTTGTCCTCGTGCAATTGTTTGTAAGCTGCCTCCACGATACAGGAGAAAAACCCCGTGTGGGGGAAACGTTTTTAAAAAAAATATGGACGATGAATTTTAAGGAAACTTTTTACCCAACGTGCCAAGAGAAGTGTTCACTTCAAAACTTACGAAATTAAAAAAAGGAATCTCTTTTTTTCCCGGGTTAATCGAGCGCCCAAAAGTTGGCATCATAGAACGTCTGACGTCACGATTCACCCACGACCACTGATTACTACACCCGCGCCGACTAGTGTATAGTTATCTGTAAATTCGCGACGCGTGTTAGCATACATCAGTTATCACGTGATTCCCCAGTTTAAGTAAATGACAATGACAAACCAGTTCCTAGGGGTACTAATTGAGTTGTGTCTTGCCAGCAACGGAAAGTCAGGAATTATGGGCCTTTTAGGTTCTAATTAGCTGCCAAGTTTAAAAATTAGATGCTCTAAAATTGTCACTGCAATGAACTGTTGAAATTTGCGTTGCTGGCAAAACGTATCGCTAGCAACGCAGTGACGATAATAGATTTTGTACGTGGTAGAGCCATCCTGCAGCTATATTACTGGTATAGTTGTAGCACGAATGGGTCGGCTCGACCGGGGAAGGACCACGCTCGCACAGAATACCAGCGTAAAATAGCAGCTTAACACTGCTGTGTTTTGTATGGTGAGTGTAGAGAACCGGAGACCCTTTTTACTGGAAACGAGGCATTTCATTTTAGTTAGTCCTCACGGGTGACAACGTATCTGCATTTTGATTTGTAATCGAAGATAGATGTAGATGTCTATGGGCTACAGCAACCACTTACCATCAGGTGGACTGTGTGCTAGTTTGTCCCCTTTATCCTATAAAAAAAATTACGATAAATATTAATAGCTAGGAATTATGTGCTGAAAGATTATTGAGGTCATTTCCTTACTATAAGGTGTGAACGGCATTTTTTGTTCTTTATCAGTTATATATTATGGATAAGAAACTTGAATCTGTACTAAAACCGAATCAGAACGCCCCGACTCCACGTAGTCTTGTCTGCCCTACCCCTAGTGTTTTTGTAAAGCCGTAGGTAGGCACGGAGTGAGTGCAGCCCCCAGCAAATAGTGAGGTCTGTTAAGGTGGAATGGTCATTTGGGCAAAATCACTTAAATTTTTGCTAAATATTTAGTGCTAATTTAGTGCTGCAAATTTAAATTTCACGCCAACATAGCTTGATCAAAAATTAGAAAACTGCTAGCTTTTAATTAAGCTAGCAGTGTTCTACCTATTAAAACGATAACAGCTTAATACAGCACCAAATAGAAGCATCAATAATTTAGTGCTGCCGATATACGCAAAAACAAATATTGGGAAAATATATATTTTTTTAATATCATAAATTCTGCTACCTTGACATCTTTAGCAGAGTAACTAATAAAAAAAAATGACATCAGAATGGGCTATCAGCTAATGATATATATGATATAAAATAATAAATTAGTGCTCGTTTAGTGCTGTCGATATACAAAAAAGGATTTGAAAAATTATTATTCTTAAATACCGTAAACTGCTACTTTGACATCTTTAGCAGAGTATGTGATGAAACATTGACATACAAGTGAGTTATCACCTTATGATATAAGATAATAAATTAGTGCTCATTTAGTGCTGTCGATGTACGAAAAAGGATTTGAGAAATTATTATTCTTAAATACCGTAAACTGCTACTTTGACATCTTTAGCAGAGTATGTGATTAAACATTGACATACAAGTGAGTTATCTAATGATATGAGATAATCAATTAGTGCTAATTTAGTGATGTCGATATACGAAAAAGAATTTGAGAAATATTTTTTTTAAATATAGTAAACTGCTACCTTGACATCTTTAGCAGAGTAAGTACTGAAAAAATTGCCACCGACATGAATTATCACCTAATGATATAAGATAATAAATTAGTGCTCGTTTAGTGTTGTCGATATACGAAGAAGGAATTTTTTAAAGACTATGGGATGATACTAAAATTCATAGTGTAAAAAATAATAAAAATTAGAAAAAATGGCGTACTGTTTTCAATATATATAATCAGTGAACATTATAAGTAATATAGTTTTAATGAACATGTAACCTATTTATATTTACATGTAAAGTAAAGGGCCAAGTTACTGACGAATAGAATAGAATAGAATAATTTTTTATTCAATATTGATTATTACATAATACTTATTGAAAGTCATTTTTTATTTACCACTGTTTCGGAAAATACCTCAGTCCTGGGAAGAACCAGCAAGAAACCCAGCGGGACTTTTTTTTTAAACATAATTTCACTTAACAATAATTTTGTTTATACAATTTTTAAATGATATTTTCATAGAACCAGCATGGTGGCGATCACCCTATTCCCAGGGGTTATTTTCATTCATGTATTCCTTGATATTATAATAACCCTTCTTGTACAGTTTTTCTTTAATAAAACTTTTAAACTTGTTTATTGACAAACTTTGAATATGTTCTGGGATTTTGTTGTAAAAGCGTATACATTGCCCCATAAATGAATTACTGATTCTGTGGAGTCTAGTAACTGGCATTACAAGCTTATGTTTGTTCCTAGTATTTAAAGTATGCACATCCTTATTCTTATTAAAGCTATTTATGTTTTTATGCACATACATTACATTCTCATAAATATATTGCGATGCAAAAGTTGATATGTTGTTTTCTTTAAATTTTTCTCTGAGGGACTCTTTACAATTTAGGTTATAAATCGCCCGTACGGCTCTCTTTTGCAAAACAAATATAGCTTCAATATCAGTCGCATTACCCCATAGCAAAATTCCATAAGACATTACGCTATGAAAGTAACTAAAATACACTAATCTAGCTGTCTCAACATCTGTGAGACTTCTAATCTTTCTTACAGCATATGCTGCAGAACTAAGCCTGCTTGCTAATTTAGATATATGGGGGCCCCATTGAAGTTTCGCGTCAATAGTAATACCAAGAAAAACAGTGGTATCCACAAGACTCAACTCCTCCCCATTTAACAGCACATTGGTATTCGAATGTTTTACATTAGGTATTGTAAATTTAATACACTTTGTCTTATTGCCGTTTAAGAGCATATTGTTGGCGTTAAACCAATGTACCAATTTCGATAGAGCATTATTTACATCGTCATAACTAATTAACTGTCGTTTGAGTTTGAAAATCAAAGAGGTATCGTCAGCAAATAATACTATATCGTGATTGTCCCCTACAAGATAAGGTAAGTCATTAATATAGATTAAAAACAGGAATGGGCCAAGAATCGAGCCCTGAGGAACGCCCATTGATACTACCGATCCGGAGGAACCTTTACCATTAATCACTACGTTTAAAGTGAAATAGTTAGGTATTAGAAAACCAGGGATGGAAAAGTCATGATTTTTTTTAATTTTAATCAAATCATGCTGATTTTTAAAAAAATCATGATTTTTTGAATTTTTTGATTTTTTTTTTTTTTGATTTTTATTGTATATTTTGAAATTCACGAGTTGGTAACACTTTTTGACATAGTAGGATTAATAGTTTATGAATACATATGTATGAATAAAATAATTCATACTGTATGAATTACAGTTCATATCTTAAGGGTGAATTTCAAAACAAAAATTTTTGGTTGATTTTACTAAATTTATGAGACTGACTGACCTTATCGCTACAGTCTTTGTTGATTTTCCAAAGTTTATGAGACTATTGTAGTAGAATAATAAGAATAACATAAAACAATAAAAGATTTTACCTTATTTTAAGCCAGTATTATTTCAATTTCTGCTTATTACATTAATTTATACATGTTGATTTAAATCAATGATTTTTTAATCAAAATCAAGCGATTTAAATCAGCCAACCCTGTTAGAAAACTGAACTTAAATTCCCTAAGTATTTTAAAACCCGCCAAGATACAACAACAAGGCGTTTAAGAAGTAAATATGCAGACCTAATATATCAACCTCCCTGTCATAAAAATATGTATAAGAGAAATGTATGTAACATGAGTATATTATCGTATAACACATTACCTAAGAATTTAAAAGAAAAAGAAGGAGTCTCTTTTAAAAATAATCTAACAAAATAGTTATTGGAAAATTGTTTCTATAGCCTAAAAGAATATTTAGAATGGAAAAATTAGTTCAATGATTTATGTGATCCACTTACAGATAGTTTTTTTTTTTGTATATGTACCTAAATATATGCACGTCTGCGAGCAGACTAAACACATGTACACTAGATTTAACTTAAGACCCTGTCAACTGTGTTTCTTGCAAATAAAGAATTTGTATTTGTAAAAACAAATTATGATTTTATCAGTAAGTTTAGGATGTTCTAAATAATATCTCATAAATTGTATTATTTTTATAACTTCCTTAATATTTGAAGTAAATGTTTAAAAAACCGAGGTCCACAAACCCAGTTTATGATCCTCGTCAATTCTCAGATTGCAGTTTCTTACCCTCACAGTGGCCCAATTTCTGACCCTTGAATTAAAAGCAACTTATCACTTTTAACGTTATTTATGACAATTTTGAAATAACCATAATCTTACGAACATCGACAGCACTAAATGAGCACTAATTAATTATCTTATATCATTAAGTGATAATCCACTTGGATGTCAATGTTTCATCACATACTCTGCTAAAGATGTCAAAGTAGCAGTTTACCGTATTTAAAAATAATAATTTCTCAAATCCTTTTTCGTATACCGACAGCACTAAATGAGCACTAATTGATTATCTCATATCATAAGGTGATAACTCACTTGGATGTCAATGTTTCATCACATACCCTGCTAAAGATGTCAAAATAGCAGTTTACGGTATTTAAGAATAATAATTTCTCAAATCCTTTTTCGTATATGGACAGCACTAAATGAGCACTAATTTATTATCTTATATCATTAGCTGATAGCCCATTCTGATGTTAAATTTTTTATTAGATACTCTGCTAAAGACGTCAAGGTAGCAGAATTTATGATATTAAAAAAATATATATTTTCCCAATATTTGTTTTTGCGTATATCGGCAGCACTAAATTATTGATGCTTCTATTTGGTGCTGTATTAAGCTGTTATCGTTTTAATAGGTAGAACACTGCTAGCTTAATTAAAAGCTAGCAGTTTTCTAATTTTTGATCAAGCTATTTTGGCGTGAAATTTAAATTAGCAGCACTAAATTAGCACTAAATGAACACTAAATATTTAGCAAAAATTTAAGTGATTTTGCCCAAATGACCATTCCAGCTTAACAGACCTCAAGTAGTGACTATAGGCAAATAGTGAAGAAAAACTAATTACAAAATAGTCTCAAACATTCTGTCCTTTTTTCTTTTAAATTCGAAATGCGTGGTAATGCATTATTTTAACTGATTTTACTGCGCACACTTTCATAAGGGTCGATCGTTAAGCAAAAACGTTGTTGCCCATAAATGACATTCAATTTGTGATAATTACAAATAAAAGTAGAAGCCTGATTTTGTCGTATTCTCAAAAACTTCAATAACGGTATATCATTATTTATATATTTTAACTTAAGTTTAAAATTTGGCTACTCTTTGAAAAATAACTCTGTATAATAATTTTAATTCAATGCGAGCGTTTTTGTTCCCTTTGTAAAAAAATCTTTACCCTTCATTTGGGCCCACCACCAAATTTTTATGCAGGGCCCGTCTGAGGCACGCTACGCCGCTGGTCTGGATATTTGTCCTTGTACAATTTATGTATGTAAACAGCTTCCATGAGACAGGAGAAAAGAATATGCTATAGATTTATTTACAGCATATTCGTTTTTAGTCCATTCTAGTTCCAGCATTTTGTCATAATATAATTTGCGTTCGTGTATCTTTCAAAACTGTTAAAAGAAATATTAATAATAATTTTCTTTTTTTCGGCCCTTAAAAGGACCCTGCTAGACATGAGTCTAATCAGTTGGACCGTGGGCTTTTTTTTATAAAATAAGGGTGACAAACGAGCACACAGTCCACCTGGTTGTAAGTGGTTGTTGTGGCCCATAGACATCTACATCTATCGTCAATAAAGAATCAAAACGCAGATGCGCTGTCACCCGTGAGGACTAAGATGGATTACCTCGTTTCCAGTAAAAAAGGGTCTCCGGGTCTCTTCTACACTCACCATACGAAACACAGCAGCGTTATACTGCTATTTTACACTTCAGTCGTAATGCAATTCATCAATCGTAACGCTCATCAGGCGCCATTACGCTGCAAATGACGTAGAAATCGTCAACGATCACCTACTACCCGTTGACATTTGATTTTACATCTGTAAATGAGATGTTTATACAACTATCACAAGCGGTGGGCCATTTAAGATTTGGAATTTGAATCGGCTATAAAAAAAAACTAATAAATATTTTTTCAAAGATATGAGTTTATTAGAAAGATTTCCATTTACGAATGGAAGACAACATTGTTAAAATGACTGCCACGTCTAGCCTTACAATACTCCATTCGATCAGTCCAATTTTCCAGTACATTTTCGATTGATTGGGCCTCTATTTTGTCAATGACAACTTCGATTTCATGTTTCAAGTCGTCAATCGTCTCTGCATGGTTAGCGTAACACTAGTCCTTAACGGATCCCCACAAAAAAGTTCAACGGAGCGCAGCTTCGAGGTGGCCAATTGACATCAGCATTTCAGCTGATTATGCAATTTTCGAAAACAGGACGGAAAAGATCGATTGTTACCGTTGGCTGTGTGGCATGTTGCGCTGTTCTGTTGAAACCAAATGTCGTCTATGTCATCCTCTTCAATTTTGGGAAACGAAAAATCGCTTAGCATGGCGCGATAGCGATCGCCATTCATTGTAACGGCCTTTCCTTGCTCAATTTCGAAGAAAAATGGCACACTTATGACTCGTTGTGGATGTTTCTCCACGATGACGTATAGATGTTCTGAGCCCCAGTTATGATAATTTTGCTTATTGACGTTATACGTGGTGGAAATGAGCTCCATCTGAAAAAATGATTTTCCAGTAAAAATGCTCATCTTCAATCAACCGGTCTTCGGCTATGCATTGAGCAAACCGAAAACGTTCGGATGGTCATGCGGCTTCAGCTCTTGCACTAATTGAACTTTGTACGCATTCATACCGAGACCTTTATGCAAAATTCTTCTCAAAGAAATGCGTGAAGTGTTCAATTCTTGAGAACGGTGACAAGTTGATGTCGATGGTTGTTCACGCACACTCTGAGCAACAGTAGCGATGTTTTCGGTTGAGCGCACTGGACGAGTACGTACAAGAGTTGTTTTATTCAACAACACAAATTGATCCACAAACTGCGTTTTTTTCACATCCTTTGTGTCAATTTTTTTCGTAAATTTCTTACAGTTTTGAGTAGAAGACTCATAATTTTGGAAATAAGTTTCTAATATCTCCCAATTTTGTTCAAGTGAAAAGCGACCCATTTCATAAATTTCAGACTTAAAACTAACTATGTCACCTCGGAAATGTCATCAAATCAGACCTAACCCCAAAATAACCTATAGTTCCAATTTCAAACGTTAGATGGCCCAGCCTGTATAATTGTTTTTGTCTGTTTTGTCTTTCTTTAAAAACGCTACCCCCACACTAGGATTTTCTCCTGTTTCGTGGAGGCAGTTTACAAACAAATTACACAAGGACAAACATCCAGACCCGGAACAATTATTTGTAGGCCATACAAATACTTGTTCCCCCAGCTGTTGCCCCCAGCGCAGCAATTCATTGCTAAACCACTGCGCCACGGAGTCGTCATATTTATTTTGTTTTGCCCTTTTTAATTATTTTACTATTATACAAGTCTTTTAGCAATAACTTAATTTAATTAATTTACTATCATACAATTCCTTTAGTAATAACTTAATTTAATTATTTTACTATCATACAATTCCTTTAGTAATAACTTAATTTAATTATTTTACTATCATACAATTCTTTTAGCAATAACTTAATTTAATTACTTTACTATCAAAAGATTATTTTAGCAATAACTTAACTTAATTATTTTACTATCATACAATTCTTTTAGCAATAACTTAATTTAATTATTTTACTATCATGCAATTCTTTTAACAATAACTTAATTATTTTACTATCATACAAGTCTTTTAGCAATAACTTAATTTATTTATTTTACTATCATACAATTCTTTTAGCAATAACTTAATTTAATTATTTTACTATCATGCAATTCTTTTAACAATAACTTAATTATTTTACTATCATACAAGTCTTTTAGCAATAACTTAATTTAATTATTTTACTATCATGCAATTCTTTTAACAATAACTTAATTATTTTACTATCATACAATTCTTTTAGCAATAACTTAATTATTTTACTATCATACAATTCTTTTAGCAATAACTTAATTTAATTATTTTACTATCATACAATTCTATTAGCAATAACTTAATTTAATTATTTTACTGTCATGCAATTCTTTTCGCAATAACTTAATTTAATTATTTTACTATCATACAATTCTTTTAGCAATAACTTAATTTAATTATTTTACTATCATGCAATTCTTTTAACAATAACTTAATTATTTTACTATCATACAATTCTTTTAGCAATAATTTAATTATTTTACTATCATACAATTCTATTATCAATAACTTAATTTAATTATTTTACTGTCATGCAATTCTTTTAGCAATAACTTAATTTAATTATTTTACTATCATACAATTCTATTAGCAATAACTTATTTATTTTTCTTTATAGGATAAGGGTGACAAACGAGCACACAATCCACCTGATGGTAAGTGGTTGTTGCGGCCCATAGACATCTACATCTATCCTCGTTTGCGAATCAAAATGCAGATGCGTTGTCACCCTTGAGGACTAAGATGGAATGCCTCATTTCCAGTAAAAAGGGCCTCCGGCCACCTGCACTCACCAAGCGAAACGCAGAGGTAAACCTCTACTTCACGCTGGTATTCTGTGAGGTCGTGGTACCACCCCGGTTCGAGCCGGCCCATCCGTGCGACAGCAAAAGCTGCCGCGTGGCTCTACCACTGTAAAAACTTTATTTAATTATTTTACTGTCATGCAATTCTTTTAGCAATAACTTAATTTAATTATTTTTAGGAGAGAGCCATGGTAGCTCGGGGTCTAAGATACCACAAATTTCTTAATACTCGAGCAACCTGGGTTCGAGCCGCTCGGGCACAATTTTTTTCTTTTTTCTTTCAAGTTAACCAATGAAATTGTTAATTGCCATTCTAAATGCTGAATTACAATGGGCTCGGTGGTGAACGGAAACATCGTGAGGAAACCTGCATTACTGAGGAAAATATATACTTCGTAGAGATGTGAACTTCACATCCCTTCGAAATAACGTTTGATTCACATTAGGCCTGTTTGTATTGTTTGGTTGGGAATTTCGACAATACGCCCTGGAGCAATGTGGCGTACTTATCATCCCATAACCCTCAAAGATATTAGAGGAGGCTTGTGCCCAGCAGTAAGACGTTATATAGACCATAACTTTTATTCTAATTATTTTCAGGCGTTAAGAATACTGTTACAATGTATAGAACAGCATGCGAACAGATACAGCCGGTACATAGTACCACTGTTAAGCATATCAGCGGATTTCTACATACGTGTGTTCGTTAAAATCTACTCGGGAGCGTTTCACTGCAAGAAAACAACTAGGTAAGGTTTCACAAACATTACGTAATAGCAGATGAGTAGAGAAACCGTATCGTACAGAGGCAAAGCTTCATACAACTTCATATGATAGTTACACTACTACAAGCTTGAGGCGTGTGTGTGCGTGAGCACTGTAGCTCGTCACGTACATAGAGAAACTGTTTTAAACCGGCTCAGCCAGTGCTCAAACTCAGGTTAATGTAAAAAAATAATAAGTGTCTCCAATTTGGTTTTTTAAAGAATAATTTGCATCAAATGAAATATAAAAAAGAGTAAATATGGTTTACTAATACCTACGTAGATTTAAATCTTATAGAGGTTGTCGCAAGAGATACCGCTGATTTTGTAAATAAAATTAACTAATGATTTCTTATATTTACGCGAACACTACGCATTGAATAAAACTACTTTTACGGATTCTATCGCGTTTAATTAATTTATTTTTATTAGTTTCCGACGAAGACACAGTAAGTTCATTCTGCGTAGATCGGACCAAAATTAATAATTAAAAAAGCTGAAGGTACTCCGGGTTAACTATGGCATCGGGACGTCAATCACCTCAGTCCCCCGTGACCATGGGTGCTGGAAAGCACCCGAAACGTCGGGAATTAAGAAAAGTAAGTTAATTAAACGCGATAGAATCCGTAAAAGTAGTTTTATTGAATAAAATTAAGAACATGTTTGATTTATTAAACTCACAAGTACACTGCGATCTCAAGATAAATAAAAAAATCGACGCGATAGTTATCAAATTGAGTTTTTAAAAGAAATACTAACATTTTTCAAGAACTTAAAATTAATAAGAAGTGATATGCGGAAAGACGTTACAAATAACATGAATTTCATTCACGGATTTCACGTGTGTCTATAAAATCTTTAATATAACTTCATGAAGAATTCAAATAAGAAGAAATTAAATTAATTTATATTTTACGAGACGTCTGAATCAAGGTTGTCTCGAGACGTCTCAATCAAGATTGTCTCGAAAATTTATTTGGCAAAGTCAGACAGGCGTGTGGGTGGTACCTGCCAGGAACCAATATGTGGACAAGTTAGTATTGTCTTCAATAAGATGTTTACAACCAATATCTTAAGGAAACCTTAAAATACTAATTGTGAATACGATTTCGACGTTACTTATGAAACCAGACGATTGTCGTATGTATAATACACACCGTCGCCGTAACCTGACGATGTTACTGCCCTTGTGTTAACAGTAGGAACAAATGATTATCTATTTGATTTACCAGAAGAAAAAAAAGGTTTAGTATATGTTTTTTTTTTATAGGATAAGGGTGACAAACGAGCACACAGTCCACCTGATGGTAAGTGGTTGCTGCGGCCCATAGACATCTCCATCTATCCTCTATTATAAATCAAAATGTAGATGCGTTGTCACCCGTGAGGACTAAGATGGAATGCCTCATTTCCAGTAAAAAGGGCCTCCGGCCACCTGCACTCACCAAGCGAAACGCAGAGGTAAACCTCTACTTCACGCTGGTTTTCTGTGAGGTCGTGGTACCACCCCGGTTCGAGCCGGCCCATCCATGTCGGCGTATTTGTATAGAAAATGTTGTCTCGAATATCACAAATGTGAGAAAATAAAATTGTACGTAAGTAGATCTGAACAACCTATAAATATGGGAAAAGATTATTTTTTCAGCCATTACAAGAATTTTAATAAAGATAGTGTTCAATCGCGTTTTTTAATAACACTTCTTGACAATTTTAACGTGTTTGTTGAATTACTTGAGCGAAAATTTCGCGAATATTTTGACGTCGAAAGAAACATTGTAAATATTGATAGTGAAATATTAAAACGCGTGCAAGATTATATATTTGTTATGCCATGTCAGTGCTGTTTAATATATTATTTAAAAAAATACATTTTTTGAAGAACAATAATTATAAAAGTAAAATATTTAGAATACGTAGTTTGTAAATCTTAAGTATCTATTAAAAAGCTGATAAACGTTTTGTATATTTAGTTTTTTCCTCCTGTGTCAACCCTATCAAAATAGGTAAAAATTTTGACAGCTCCTTAGAAACTTTGCCTCTGTACGGTTTGTTTACTCATGTGGAATAGCATACATAAAACATATACTTACATGTATTCTCACGCTTAAACAACAATACTTGTAACAGTATAAAATATAAATATCCTAGCTGTATTGCATTTAAGAGCACTTCCATGATATTGTCCTTTTTTAGTCGACTTGAAAAAAGGGTTATTCTAAATTCGTGTATCAGGTTATACTAAAAACTAATTCAAAAAAACATACGGTTTTTTGAATTATTTTTTAGTGCTTTGTTTGACAACACTAATGTTGGTGTGCTGGTGCCTCTCAAAGTTTGGATTTAGTTAGTAATTCAATAAAACACAGCACCAAACTTATCTATTCTGTAGAGAATAAATATATTCTTTAATTAATTCGTTCAATTTTGAAATTATAGTAAGTTGTCCATGGTTTATCAGTGCGTGGGTTGCGATAATATAACCCTACAACCTCTGGGTGGTTTCAAGCCGAATCCTACGGAGAAAAACCCAGAGCAGATGAAAGCATATTTACCCACCGTCCCTCCTGTGAGTGAATTCTGCGTCCATTGCAATCAGAGGCATCACGTAAGTGTAGATTTCATCGCCGTTTCATTACTTCTTTATCGTCATCATCATGCCATGGCTTCAAGTGGTGAAGCCATGGCATGATGATGACAACATTTTCTATACAAATACGCCGACACGGATGGGCCGGCTCGAACCGGGGTGGTACCACGACCTCACAGAATACCAGCGTGAAGTAGAGGTTTACCTCTGCGTTTCGCTTGGTGAGTGCAAGTGGCCGGAGGCCCTTTTTACTGGAAATGAGGCATTCCATCTTAGTCCTCACGGGTGACAACGCATCTGCATTTTGATTTGTAATAGAGGATAGATGTAGATGTCTATGGGCCGCAGCAACCACTTACTATCAGGTGGACTGTGTGCTCGTTTGTCACCCTTATCATATATAAAAAAAGTCATTTTTTATTTACCACTGGTTCGGAAAATACCTCTGTCCTGGGAAGAACCAGCAAGAAACCCAGCGGGACTTCTTTTTAAACATATTTCACTTAACAATAAAGTTGTTTACACAATTTTTAAATGAATTTTCATAGAACCAGCATGGTGGCGATTACCTTATTCTCAGAGGTTATTTTAATTCATGTATTCCTTGTCCATTCATTCATTGCAGCCTATCGAAAGTCCACTGATGAACACAGGCCTCCCCTATAGATTTTCTGAGGGGGGATATTTGCCACAGTCACCGCTTTTTGCATGCGGCTTGACAACCGCAGTTTTTTAGTTTTTATCAGACTTCATATAAATTTGATCAAGATGTGATCAGTAGTTGATGAGTTATCCTTGATAATGCGTACTGAATTGACTTCGCCTACATTAATGATGTTCTCATTTTATTTATATTGAAGTCGGTTGTACAAAATATTAAATTTTACCACTTGTACCAGCTGATATCAGGAAGACGCTGCTGCCCCTCTCCTGGTCCAGTTTCTCTCTGTCTGCCTCTTACGACACGGGACGGTATGAACTAGTATTCTCACACCGCCATTACACAGTGTCTGTAAGGAACAGTAAGCAGCCA
This sequence comes from Parnassius glacialis, assembly GCA_033319125.1. Classification (NCBI taxonomy): domain Eukaryota; kingdom Metazoa; phylum Arthropoda; class Insecta; order Lepidoptera; family Papilionidae; genus Parnassius; species Parnassius glacialis. Next base: position 10,048,402 of record JAVANC010000028.1, read on the forward strand.
TTCATTCATTACGTAAGGGGGAGGGTAGGGGTTAAAAATCTCTACATGTCCTTATCTTGAGAGAGGGAAACCCCATTCTTACGTAATACTTTGTAAGTCGAAAATTAATATTAGAAATCTAGTTCCATTTCGGATGCCGAATGTATTTCTTCATTCTATAACGTACACTTTGATTTACAAGATGTAAATCAAAATGTACGTTATAGAATGAAGAAATTCTAATTTTTTTTTAGTGTCTATTAAAATTTTAAAATCTTAAATGTGTTCATTTTTATCTATTTTAAATGTTATAAATAATTATTATAATACATTCATCCTGCGTATAAATCTAAGCTAAATGAAAATTATAGAATCTTACGTAAGAAATTCGAGAAATCTTAAATACTCTTACATGGGTCTAGTGGGGGAGGGGGGGGGGGGGGGGTCAAAATACACCATAATCATCCTTACGTAATTAATGAATGGCCCCTAATCACTTACCATGAGCAGATCAATTCGCTAACATTATTGACACAAAAATGGTAATCGCTTTGATAGTACATTGCGTCGTACGTTTAATAATATTTCTGCCCCTAAAGAAACGTACATTTTATTCTTATTAAGTGGCGAAGCTTGCGAAGACACTTATTGATTTCACTATGTCTGTCCGTCTGTCCGTCTGTCCAACGATTATCTCGAGAACGGTTTCGAATTTTCAAATTCTGTTTTCAGCAATCGATTACTGATCACCCAGGCATCTGAACCTCCAATTTTGAAACTGATTGTTCAACGGCAACCGTTAGAAACCGCTACAAAGCTGATTGATTCGCCACTTTGCTATGCTGTTAGCTTGCTAGGTTTATTCTTATTAAATTTGTTTATTCACCTGTACTGTAATTTGTGATTGTAATCTAAAGTGTCGGAATAAATGTCTTTATGTCTTTAAATATATTACAGCTAGGTGGTCCCATATGGTCAGCGCCTATACACGACGAAGTGTTCGTATCCCGGGTTCTAAGCCACGTACAAGATAACCCCCAGCTCTTCGGCACCGGGAAGCGTATAGAGGGTGTTCTGTCTATGGTGAGGGAGGAGTTACAAGAGGTGCCGCTATACTACACGTTAGATAAGCTGTTCGGGAGAGTCCATTTGGAAACCATGCCTATGTTGGTTATGCGGTGAGTTTTTATAAATTGATGATAAACCTAATTTGGTCAAACACATAGTAACCTGCAAGTCAACTATGAGAAGAGCTTAGAAGTACTTGTCCCGTTCGGAAATCTAACACGCGGCTAGTGGTCCCGCAGTCAAAGTCTAAGCCACCGCGCTACCGAACCGTCTTAATGTTTTTCTACAGACTTCAAAAAGGAGACGGTACTCGATTCGACTGTATGTTTTTTTTTATAGAATAAGGATGACAAACAAGCACACAGTCCACCTGATGCTAAGTGGTTGCTGTGGCCCATAGACATCTACATCTATCTCCGTTTACGAATTAAAATGCAGATGTCAGCCGTGAGGACTAAGATAGAATGTCTCTTTTCCAGTAAAATGTTTTTTTATGTGTGTTACCCCATAGCTTGTTTTTGGGTAACCGCTATCGATGATTCCTTTTTTATTTGAAAGCTGGTGCTTCTCATATGGTTCCATATAAATGTGATCAAGGTCTGACCAATAGTTTTTGAGTTATTAATAATTTATCTTGAAGTAGGTTGTATAAAATTTTTAATTCTTAATTATTGGTATTCTAATGTTCTAGAGCAAAGTTACAACTTATAACTGCAACATGAAAGGGTCGGCACGACCAGGGAAGGACTACACTCGAAGAGAATACCAGCGTGAAGTAGCAGCTTAATGCTGCTGTGTTTTGTACAGTCTGTGTAGAGAACCGGCGACCCTGTTTACTGGAAACGAGTCCAAGAGTGATGTAAAGCATCTAATACGTCGAAAATACAGTACTAAAAACACAGTACCTAACTCAAATTAAAAGCGATAAAAGCTGTAAAATTACTTTTATTTAATGTGTAGTATTGGTATGTCATTGCTTCATTGGTCTCGCCTCTCAATCGTGTCGGCGTCACGTAAAGCCGTTGGTCCTGCGCCTGATCTCTTCTCCGGTCGTGTCGGAGTACCGTCCCATGAGACTATGAGAGTGAGGGAATAGGGAGTGCACCCGTGTCTGGGTTGGGGCTGGCCACCGTGACCGAAATTCGTTCTGGAGGACTGGACTGGTTATTATTAAAGTAAAGTAAAGTTGCAGCCTATTTACGTCCCACTGCTGGGCACAGGCCTCCTCTCATTTCTGAGAGGGTTTTAGGGCAAGGAAATGGCCGCCGCGCTGCACCCAATTCGTGTTGGCGAACTTCACATGTCTTCGAAATATTTTTTCTTTTTTCTCAGACATGCAGGTTTCCTCACGATGTTTTCCTTCACCGCCGAGCACGTGGTAAATCGGCACTTAAAATTGCAATTAACAATTTCATTGGTGCCGGCGGGAATCGAACCCGAGTTGCGCGAGTACTGTGAAACTTACAGCGAGCGCTAACCATCTGAGCTACCACGGCTCTCGATGTTATTATTAGTGTTCGTGTAAATATATAACAAATCATTATAGCTTGTTGTGTGTACCTTCAAACTATATATGGTTTATATGTTAATAGGTCAGCAATTCTCAACGCTGGCTACAAGGTGTCGTACTCTCACGCATCGAAGCTGTCGATAAAGACAGCTGCGCCTGCGCAGGTCATTTGGGACATCATACGCACTTGGGAGAAAACACATCCAGTCAAAGCGGCCAAGTAAGTTGATCTAAATTGTTTTAGGCATTTTTTCTTTACCTTTTTTTAGAGGATGGGTGACAAAAGAGCACACAGTCCACCTGGTGGTAAGTGGTTGCTGTGGTTACGTATTTGATTACGTATCAAGACGCAGATGTGTTCCCACCGATGAGGACCAAGATGGAATGCCTCGTTTCCAGTAAAAATGGTCTCCGGTTCTCTACACTCACCATACGAAACACAGCAGCATTACGCCGCTATTTTGCGCTGGTATTCTAGAGAGCGTAGTCCTTCCCCGGTCGAGCCGACCCATACGTGCAACAACTATACCAGCAATATAGTTGCAGCATGTCTCTACTACGTATAAATATGAGGTAGTGGATATTCTCACACCGCCACTACACGGTTACTAATCTATACATTTATAGATATAAATCAAATTGAAGTGTTGCGTTTAATATGTCGAAATAACCGATTTTTATTTAACTGAGGCGGGTTATTTGCATGCATGTATCATTTTTTTTTGTTTTTGTCTGTTTGTTTGCCCAAAATCTGTCTGCCCGGAATGACTGAACCGATTGTAATGAAATTTCACGAACAGATAGAAATTGTGGAATTGTTTACCACCGGTGATTTTTCCGGACCGATACGGCTTAGGGACCTTCAAGAAAAGAGCTTACACATTTCTAAAAGGCCGGCAACGCATCTGTAATTCCCCTGGTGATGCGGTTGTTCATGGGCGGCGGTAGTCACTTACCATCAGGTGAGCCGCATGCTCGTTTGCCCCCTCTCCTATAAATAAAGATAGGTTCATTACAAGAGAGCAATGCTAGGAGTGTTCTAAACTAGATTTTATTCGAAAAACTTTGAGATTTTTTTTAAATCGAAAATTGATGAGATGATATTAATGGTGTATTATGATTAGCCTAAATCTAAGTCACACCCAATCGCAGCCAGGGCAGGTCACTAGTATTCTATAAACAAAAGAGAAAGAATAACGGTAGTTATTCGTCATTGTTTAGATTAGAAGCTGATCCGGTTTCGAAGTACATTTTAAGGCAAGAGATAAAGACAGCAATAGATCTGAGCGAGAGGGGCGACGCGAATCCGACGAGTCGACGCGACGGCCGCCTCCGCTTCCAATTCAATCCCGCGCCGCACTGGGGACCCGGCTCTAGAGCTGCCGTTAAGTAAGTAAACACTACATTAAATAGAATTCAATTATTTTTATATCCTTTCATCCATTACTGTATAATTTGTAGGGAAGGTTTAATAAAACATATTAGTAATTGAGTAATCGACCTACGTGGACTCGGCTAACCGCCATATTACCAACCGATAGTACGTTGCTAGAGTTGGGATATCAATTAGGTTTGTGCCCTGAGATTACAATGAGGGCATCCATGACTTTTCTGCCACCAGGGCGGCGCCACTTAAAAGTGAGGTATAATATTAGACAGATTTCATAGCGGGGAAGTTAATTTGTTCGAATAATGTCAAATTTAATGTTTCTTTCTATACTATTACCTATATTTTATATTATTAAAATTAAAAATAAATAAACAAAACCACAGATATTCAAAAAAGTAGAAAAATTTTAAAAACTTAAAAATGTGGAAAAAATTAAAGAGCAAACCACTGAGGCATTGTATAATCTCTAGAAACTCATAAACTTTTATTAAAAACTAACCACTAAAAAATTCGCTTTTTAATAAACTTAAATTATAATTTTCCACTGGCGGCTTATTATTGTTCAACAGTCAATACAGTCAATACGTTCTTTCACAGATTTTATCTACACTCCACAAATACAGATAAAACCACAGATAAAACACACAGATAAAATATTAAAGAAATACATTTTCTTTACATATGTTTTGCATGAGTTACATTATTTCATTACCGCATACAAAGAGTTCACTGCTGAACATAGCCTTCCCCATAGATTGCCTCATAGGTATTTTTAATTATAGTTGATACGCTTGGCAGTTGATTTGTCACTAGGAACAGTCTCACAGAATACCAGCCTAAAATAGCAGCTTAACCGATTCGTTGCGGGACCAATTTTCGACAACTTTTAGCTGTGGCGGCGAACAAATATTTCATGACACGCCTATTGTGCCAGCAGCCATGTGTAAAAATAATTATCTTTTTTATGCTTTTTTCACTTGTTTAGACCTAATTAAGTTTAGTTGACATCAAACATCAGTTACAAACGGAAGGATACTTGTTTTTAGTGGGTAACTACGTGTTTTCTTTGAAATTGATTGAGTCTTTTTTATGCAGAGATTACAAACATTTTGTACTATTTTTTATTTTATAAAAAAAAGACATTTATATAAGTAGCTACAGCTAAATCACCCCGGAAAACCATGGTTTTATTAAATTAAATTTTCACCTAATAATAATATTTGTAAATATCAAAGAACCTTAATTTGGAAAAAAAATAAGGTTTATGATTCATTAACATTTACAAATGTTAAATATTATTTAATATTATACAAATGTAAAAGTAAAGTCGATTTGAAAACGTCTAATTAGTAAGAATAATAAAACAAGTGTTTTCAAAAGAAAACAAACGCCGGCGCTACACGGCGGCGTATTGATGAAACACTATTTATTAGCGAACTTTTTTATGCATGAACGGTTTCAAACTGTTTCAAGCAAAAATAAACCTTATACCATATCACAAGAGCACATGGTACTTCGTAGGTCTATTCGGCCATATAATAGTAATAAGACAGCAGTTCAACCATTTTAAACAATAAGACAAACGCATTGTTTTTTTAACAGGAGACTTGTTTTCCAGAAATTTATTTACAACTTGAGTTTGTGAGCGATCGCAATGAATGCTATTATTTGTTACTTATTAGACTATTTTCCACAACATGATTGAAAACCCACAAAGTAAAAAGAGTACCATGTACAAGTTAAAAAAAGTTTGCCAACCCCTAAAAATTTCAAATTTTCAAAATATCCAGAAACGAAATGAACTACCTACTTGCAAAATAATGAATATTTTGTTCTGGATAAATTTTCCAAAAACGCAATTTGAGCGAGTTATAACGATTTTTAAAAAGACACGACTCGTGTGTCATACGCCACACACAAAAGTAGTCGATGGCACGCCTGGCGTGTCATTCGCACTGAACCGGTTAGCGCTACTGTGTTTCTTGTGGTAAGTGTAGAAAACCGGAGACCCTTTTTACTGGAACTTAGTCCTCAGGGGTGAGAGCGCATTTTCATTTTAATCCAGGATAAATGTATATATGCCTATATAGGCCACAGCATCCACTTACTATCAGGTGGACAGTGTGCTCATTTGTCATCTTAATCCTATAAAAAAAGAACACGCTGCTGCCCATCTGCTATTTCATTTCCCTCTTTCGGTATTTCACCGCAATATGCCGGTCTATGTAATAATAATAGAGATATAATGATTTTCCATTGCAGCGTTGGAGATGAAAAAATATCCAAGGCGATACGAAACCAAAACAAAAACAGCAACAAAGATCGGCGTGCAGAAAAACGCGGTCACTCACCGCAGAGTGACGAGGATACCAAAAAGAAGCTTACCTAAACTGAACACACAGACGTGTAAATAAAATTAAAAATACTGTCATGTGTTTTTTTGTTCTCTTCCTTTTATTTAGAACTACCTGTTCCCCGCGATTTCGCTTGCGTGTAATTTAGGGTTTTAATTGTTGCGCGGAACCCTAATTCTTTTTCTAAAATATAAGTAGCCTTAGTTACTCCTTATAACATCAGCTATCTGCCAGTGAAAGTTTCGTCAATATCGGTCCAGCCGTTTTGGAGATTAACAGAACAAACAGACAGACAAAAAATTAAATTGTTTCTGTTATAAATACCGTATATATTTTCATATGCATTTAGTAAAAAGCCGTTATTTTGATATTACAAACAGACACTTCAATAATTTTATTTATTTGTATATGTATAACTACTGAGACTAAAACTATAAACGTGGTAGCACACTGCAGCTATATTATGGTAGTAGCATGAATGGGTCGGCTCGACCGAGGTAGGAACACGCTCTTGTAGCGCCCTGTAGCCTCCCCGTCACCCCCGCCGATATATATTATGATATTAGCACAGTCTATAAATCCATACAGTCGTCCGACGAACACGTCTAGACGGGGCAATCGTGCGGGGTGTGAGGGGTGAGACGCGGGAAGGACGAGCCCGAGCTGCTCATGCCAATCGTATTAGAAGCTCGGGACACGACTTCCAGGGTTGTTAACGCGCGTTTGCTTTTATACTTTTTAAATTTAGTGTTTATATATATAATCTGCGATTTCACCAAATCCCGCACACAGAAGAAAGGTAAATAAATATTGTTATTATTTTAACATTATGTATATTTTGTTATGTCATGCCAAATTGCTAACGTAAAAAAAATGGCGGACGTAAAAAATAGGTACTAGTCGCTGGGCATTACTGTTTCGAAGTTTGATTTTTTTTAAATCTAAATCGTGTGGTTGGACAGGCTAATGTTTTAGACCATACTATAGTGCCTCGTCTTCGGTCTTTCGAAGTTTTTTATAAAATATTAAGATTTAGGGCTCAATTTTTGGGTTTGTCGGGGTGCTAATTACGAAAATAGCATTTATTTTTAAATCCAAGATGTTTTTAATATATGTATGATATGGAGGTCAATTACAAGGTTTATTGGGGTGATCATTACGAAAATGGCATCCATTTTTATATCCAAGATGGCGGACATTTTTTTAATAATATGATATGGGTATCAATTTCGAGGTTTCTTGGGGTGCTGATTACGAAAATGGCATCCATTTTTATATCCAAGATGGCGGACATTTTTTAATAATATGATATGGGTATCAATTTCGAGGTTTCTTGGGGTGGTGATTACGAAAATGGTATTCATTTTTAAATTCAAGATGGTGGATATTATTTTTTTTAATGTTACGGATGTTAATTTCAAAGTTTCTTGGGGTGTTGATTATGAAAACGGCATCCATTTTCATATCCAAGATGGCGGACATTTTTTTAATAATATGATATGGGTATCAATTTCGAGGTTTCTTGTGGTGCTGATTACGAAAATGGAATTCGTTTTTAAATCCAAGGTGGTGGACATAATTTTTTAATGTTATGGATGTCAATCTCGAGGTTTCTTGGGGTGCCAATTACGAAAACGGCATCAATTTTCATATCCAATGTGGTGGATTTTTTTAATAATACAATATGGATGTCAACTTTAAGGTTTCTGGTGGTGATAATTAAAATAAGAGCGCAGTATAATTAAAGATTTAGTATCAACAACACGTCTCCATTCAGCACCTTCCGACATTACATGGCGACCCTGCCAGGGGGTGCGCTGCGATAATTCAGGCTGCCCGACGGGGCCTACTACGAGGGCTACTGTAAGTTTTTAGAACTGGCCACTTGTAAACGATATAATAAAGAAAAAATGTTCAAATTTTGAAAATGGAGCTCTTTGCCAATACACAGTCAGGTCATAAGTATTGTCACACAGTAAAAACTTTTCTTTTAGAATGCTGGCCACAAAAAAGTTTATTGAATCCGAATTCCGAATTGTTCATGAAAATAAAACTGTATACTTTTTAGAATTTTACTCATTTTTAAATATAGAGTGGACGCTTAAAGAAGACCGTGTTGCAGTTATTGTGTTGCATCGTTGCGGTTACGCGCCAATTCAAATTTTTGACATACTGAAAAATTTGAATATTTTTTTTTATAGGAGAGGGGGCAAACGAGCATGCGGCTCACCTATAGCATGTAGCATGTGACTACCGCCGCCCATGAACAACTGCAACACCAGGGAGGGAATTGCAGATGCGTTGCCGGCCTTTTAAAAAGGAGTACGCTCTATTCTTGAAGGTCCCTAAGTCGTATCGGTCCGGAAAAATTGCTGATGGTAATCGATTCCACAAGGAAGTCGTGCGAGGAAGAAAACATCTTCTAAATCGCACAGTGGTGGACCGCCAATCATCCAGATGGTGTGGATGGTATCGGGAGTTCTGCCGCGATGTGCGTTCGTGAAATTTGGCGGCTGGGATTAATCCGAACAATTCCTCAGAGCACTCTTCGAGGTAGATGCGAAAGAAAATGCAAAGAGATGCAACATCTCTTCGCAGCGCCAATGAGTCGAGCCGATCGGAAAGGACTCGGTCGTCGACGATTCGAGCCGCTCTGCGCTGGATGCGGTCAAGTGGAAGGAGCTGGCACTGGGGAGCCCCTGCCCAGAGATGGGAACAGTATTCCATGTGAGGCCGAACCTGCACCTTGTAAAGTTGCAGGCGGTGTGCCGGCATGAAATACTGTCCCGCTCTGCTAAGCACGCCAAGCTTTTATATAACCAAAAGATTCGTTTATCGTACCATTAAACGATACAATAAAGACTCTAGTGTAGATGACAGGTCAAGAAGTGGTCGCCCTCGGTCTGTTAGGACTCCAGCAGTGATAAAAGCTGTGAAGGCGCGAATTCAAAGAAATCCCAAACGTAAGCAGAAACTGTTGGCCCTTCAGATGGGACCACGGTGAAAAGGGTGTTAAATGAAGACTTAGGGCTTCGGGCATATCGAAGAAAAACACGACATCGTTTGAATGCTCGTCTAATGGACCTGAGACTAAAGAGATGCCGCGCTTTGTTGAAGCGGTACGCGGGAAAAAAATATCGGGAAATTCTTTTTTCGGATGAAAAAATTTTTACCGTAGAAGAGAGCTACAACAAACAAAACGATAAGGTGTACACACACAGTAGTGAAGAAGCGAGCAACCGTATTCCGCGTGTCCAACGAGGTTATTTTCCATCCTCGCTCATGGTATGGTTGGGAGTTTCTTATTGGGGCTTAACAGAGGTACATTTTTGTGAGAAAGGTGTAAAAACGAATGCAGTTGTGTATCAAAATACAATCCTGACGAACCTTGTGGAACCTGTTTCTCATACCATGTTCAATAACAGGCACCGGGTATTCCAACAAGATTCGGCGCCAGCTCATAGAGCGAAGAGCACACAAGATTGGCTGGCGGCGCGTGAAATCGACTTCATCCGGCACGAAGACTGGCCCTCCTCCAGTCCAGATTTGAATCCGTTAGATTACAAGATATGGCAACACTTGGAGGAAAAGGTGTGTTCAAAGTCTCATCACAATTTGGAGTCACTCAAGACATCCTTGATTAAGGCAGCCGCCGATATTGTCATGGACCTCGTTCGTGCTCCGATTGACGACTGGCCGCGCAGATTGAAGGCCTGTATTCAAAATCACGGAGGTCTTTTTGGATAAACTTTAATGTCATAAGAATCTATGTTTTGTTAAGTTCATTTTGGTATATAAATGGTTACATGATGAATAAACTTGTTTCAATTATTTTATATTAAACATGTGACAGGATTTATGACCTGACTAGGTATTATTGTGTATGTATTTTATTCATTTGTCATTTTATTACGATTTGGCGGGAAATTGAAAGTTGTGTCACGTCAACATGAATTTAACGCGAGAAAATTTTCGTACAATGATTTTTTTATGACTTTCGATGTCATTTAAGTCAACAAGAAAGTTATGATAGACTTCGATCGGCCTTTGAAACCCAATCCCAGCCCAAAAAGAAAGAAATTGAAATATCGTAACTGAAAGAAAAAGTAAAAAATTAACTGAAATACTTACTTTTAGATTTGTAGCACCTAGGGTCGCTGAGCAAAAGCGCGGACGGACGGACAGACATGGAGAAACTATAAGGGTTCCTTGTTACATTACTACGGAACCCTAAAAACACACATGTCTCAATTGCATGTAAATATATTATACAAAAATATTAATAATTAAAATCAACAATAATTATAAAGAAAACTCAGAACGAATCGTAGCTCACAATCGGACTGACTTTTTTTGTAGTTTATGGCATTTTGTTATCATTGAAGTTATAGAACGCACGAAAACCGCATACCGCTACGTATTTTTTTGCAGTTTATACCGGCGGATGTTAGTATAGATAGCGACAGAGAGGTGAGTAGAGAAGGCGCCCTTTTTCAATCCCGTTCGTTAACCGCACGGGTAGTAGATTAATATGTTCGTTCGTTTCATCGAGTTTCAAATCACAACGATTTAAAAGAAGTTTACACATCGTAAACAGTATTTTTGATAGAAATTTCAGCTTTAAGATGGCATTGATTTGGATATAGCATTTCAAATTATCCAGTACGACAAAGTTTTGAATATAGTCTGTTCTCAAAGATAGTATCGGTACACCCAGTCCAAGTCGAACATCTTAATAAAAAAAATCGGTGCACACGGAAATGCACTTATTAATTTTCTTTTATTAGATTATTTTTTATTGTGTTTGTTAAATAAATGTCTTTCTATTGTTATTATAATAAAATACGAATAAAAATAATAAACACATGTTAGGTAGCAAAGAACCTTTAACTATGGCGTTTCGTTTTAAAATGACAAATTCTTCTGCGGATGTACGCCGTACGGGGCGACCTTTGATGTCGCGGCGGCGTCTTTTACAAGATGCGGCACGTGCCAAGGTGGCGTGACACATAGGCGACCGTATCTAAGCCACAGACTAGATAGAGAAATCTAAGCGAACATACGCAGTGGGGTAGCGCCACTAATCTCTTGACCGCAGTTTAAAGAGAGAATAAATGTTCTTGTGCAGAGCAACCACAAACTATATAGAAACACTACGCGTTAGAGCAACGGCGGGAGCCTTACGGGGCAGTTGACGCAACCGGCGTGCCAGCGCACTTTGCTTCACTTAGTCTGCTGTATGCATAATGCTCTATGCGATATAGCCATTGCATTATTTCCTAATACAGACTTGCATGTCATTTTTTGCGGCGAAAATTTGAAGATATAAACAATCGTCTGCCACCGCGAAACTCACACATACACATAACAATTAAAACAATACAGTAACAATTTCACACACACATAGATAGATACATTATAACAGTATCGCACGACTCTGTGACGGCGATGACTCTGATCAGTCGCTCGGCCGATCTGCATATTGTATAAAGGCCTCTGTTGGTAAACAAATTCAAAAAAAACGACCGTTATTATTTAAATTTTTAAGTTTATAATTTATATTTAAAAAGAAATAAATGGTAAGAATGCATTGTGTAATACAAGCCACCGGTTGATCAGAGGGGACTAGCCAAGCGTTTTCACCCGATACAAAATGGTTTGACATTTTTTGCGAGAGGAAATCTGCACACAAAAACAAGTGTCTGTACAAAACTCAACACAGAACAGAACACATAATAATTAAAACAATAAAGTAACTTTTTCACACACCCATAGATACATTATAACAGTATCGTCTATTATTTATTCTGTGGTATCGCTCGGTGACAAGGACAATTCTGATATAGACTCGGATCAGTCGCTTAACCGATCTGCTTAATGTATGAGAGCGAGCGGTCTGTGTTGGTAAGCAAATTCAAAACAACACGACCGCGATTATTCTATTTTTTTTAGATTAAAAAGAAGGAAATAGCAATGATGTGATTAAAATTACTTATATGTATAATGCGTAAGCATCTAATCTGTGCACGTATATGAAAGGTAACGCCGTTTTTTTGTAAAAATTACGAAGTAGATCTCTTTTTGCAGCAAAAAACTGAACAATTCGGCATTTGTGTAGGACGTCAGTTAAACCGCGCAACTAGATTTAGTTTAATGAGCAGTGCGGCTGCAACTAGTTTTAATGTACGCATAGGACCGCGTGGACTTATAGTTTGATAGATGGGAACGACTGTGTATGGCTACTTGGTGTCACGGACTGGGTCCGCTGTTCGCAACGGATGGCTGCACCTGACTGTGGACCTTGAGTGCACAACTATGTTCGGACGTCACACCTTCAATATATGATTTAACTTAATATTTTTTTCTTTCTCGCATATATGACATAAAACAAACTTAGATTCACAATCCCGATATTCCGGGAACACATGATCAGAAGTTTCGCTAGTGTACAGCTAGGTAGTTGCTTGTTTAAATATTAACTTAATTACCCTTCAATAGTTCGACTACCTGGCTGCACATGAATATAGTAGTAAAGATTATTAGACCCTACAGACCCTCAGTTTCCTATACCCAGCAGTCCCTCATACCCTAGCCCTATCGTATAAATATACACACATACATTATATAAGTACGGGATGTCTGCACCATGAGACCTAAGGTAGCAGACGGACAGAGACAGGATGTCAGAGTTAGGTGATGGGTTCTCTCACTGCCAGTCAAGCAGACTCACAAGACTGACTGACAAGAGTTGAAGACGACTAAAGGTGTCTTAGCCGCAGTGAGAGGAAGGTCTTACCAGGAGTCTCGGCGGTAATAATGAAGACGTCTTCCAGCGTTGAACGAAGATTTATTTAGCGAATCATTACAATTTATATAGTTGCATTGAGGTCAGTCACTGATTTACGTCATTACTAATATTATTCAGCAAAACCATGGGTGTACGTGAGTTCTGGTAACGCGGTCACAGTGTCGCTGCGTTGCAATATTCAGAGCTGAACAGCTTGCAAGCACTAAATCAACTAATCGACTATGAAGTTTGCGTTGCTCATATTATGTTCATTGTTTTTATTGTTAATATTTTGTTCTTATTTTATTAATATTATTATTTTAACCTTAGTATTTTAAAATATACTCTTTGTTATGATATTGTTTATGAATATTCTGTAATTTATCAATTTAATTTCAATCTTAAGGTGGAAGCTCTAGGGTGTTTTTTCTGGAAAAACTCATTCAAAGGGCTAAAATGAACTTACAAGGTTGTATTGGTGATTTTAATTATAATAATTCTGTAAACACATAATCGCTACGGTCGTGAATCATATTTTGTTAAATATGCAACCTAACCCTGACCTGCAAATTCCAAAAAACGCAAGAAAATTTGAATTTCGCGGGCCACCCAGGTCAGGGTTAGGTTGTATGTTTAACAAAATATGATTCGCGAGCGTAACGAGTATGTACTTACAGAACTATAATCATCAATACAACCCTCTAAGTTCGTATAATTCCTTTGAATGCGTTTTTCTGGAAATAGCCATACATTGGAATATATAGACGATATATATTATCAATATATGTTTTTCCCTTGCCCATCCCTAGCCCTTAATAGACAAAGAACAAATGCACCATAGAGCCTAAGTTGATTTTATACTTTGTGTAATCGATTTATTATGGTAATTTATTTTTTGGGTTGTTGGAACTATTTGATTATTACAGTTAATATATGTTTATACCATAAAAATACTCGATTACGGTTAGGTAGCTAACATTTAGAAATCAACAGACTTAAACTGTTTCCTAATAGTATTTGTCATACGCGTACACATGACCTACCTCCACGACGTTTCGATCGTGATTAATGACGTTTTGTATTTGATTTTTGTCCAGTCCGAGCAAACATGGGCGGATTCAGTTTGGAGCGGACCGAGTTCGACGTATAAGGCATCAGACCGCGCGGACACCAATAAAAAATAATTATTGTCAGTAGTCTACTGTCAATATGAACAGATTTTATACGGAGCGTACTAAATTTCTTGTCTGGAGTGGACTGAATTCGACCATGTGTTAGCACTATAACAGTAAAATGTATATTAACAGGTGAGTAAGGCGTCGTCCTAATACAACGCGATTACGCGATCATCGCGCGAGTAAGCGATGCGACCATCACCTGCTCGCGCGATATCAGTAACTGGGTGTCCTAACAGAACGCGATCATTGCGCGAAATGACGATGCGAGTGGCCACGGGTTCCGCTTCGCTTCGCAGTTTGCGCATGGCATTAGCGCTAAGCATGGACGCCAGAAACACCCAGTTTTTAATTTATGGTAATATATAGATGACTTTGTCGTGCGTATGTGGACTATGAGAAAGCCTTTGCTCCCATCGAACCTTGGCAGTGCTGCAATCCCTCCAGCGGTGCCAAGTGGACTGTAGGTATATCGAAGTGCTGAAGTGTTTCTACAGTAGAGCTACGATGCCTATCCGAGTACAGAACCAGAGTATGAAAATTATTCAACTGCAGAGAGGTGTAAGACAGGGAGACGTAATACCCTCGAAACTCACCACTGCATTGGAAGACTTTTTTAAGCTACTGGACTGGAAAGGATACGGTATTAACGTCAATGGCGAGTACATCACTCACCGTCGATTTGTCGGCGACATAGCCCTTATGGCAGAATCGCTGGAGGACCTAAACTCTATGCTCAATAACCTCAATATTGTCTCCCAACGGATAGGTCTTAAGATGAACATGGCAAAACAAAAGTCGTGTGTAACGTCCACGTCACACCTATGCCGGTAGCTGGGGACGCTAAGCTCGAAGTTGTTGACGAATATGTTTACCTGGGACAAATAGTCCCACTAGGTAAGTCCTACTTCGACCGAGAGGTCAATCGACGGATTCAACTCGGCTGCGCAGCGCTCGGGAGATTACGACACATCTTCTCGTTAGACATATCTCAAAACCTCAAAACTAGGTTGTTCAACCAGGGCGTGTTGCTAGTGATGACCTATGGAACTGAGACTTGGTCCGTCACTGCTGGTCGTATGAGGAAGCTCAAAGTCACTCAGCGAGCTATAGAGAGGGCTCTGCTCGGCGTTTCTCTGCGTGATAGACTTAAAAACGAGGATATCCGCAGTAGAACCAGAGTAACCGACATAGCCCAAAGAATTAGTATGCTGAAGTGGCAATTGGCCGGCCATATAGCTCGAAGAACCGACAACCGATGGGGAAGAAAGGTTCTCGCGTGGCAGCCTCGTACCGGCAGGCAAAGTGTAGGGTGTCCTCCCGCTAGATGGAGTGACAACCTGATAAGACATGCAGGAAGTCAATGGATGGAGGTGGCTCGGAACCGTGCTTTGTGGCATTCCTTGTGAAGGGCTGTAATGATGATGATGATGATGAATACCTAGATGACTTATTATGTTGGTCTAAATAGCAATGAAACAACGAAATGGGGCGCAATGTGCTTTGTTGGACTGATACGTGTCGAATTTCACAATCATTATATCTGGTCCCTGTCCTTCACCCCACTGCCCGACGACACAACGCGATTGTGGTGCGAATATCAATTAGGATACCTATTCGACATCAATATGTTTGATCGCGCGTTCGTATGAACTAAGTTCGCGCGAATAGATTTTCAAACAATTAAGTCGCGCGAGCCCATCGCGCGAATGCCAATTAGGACATCTATTTCAGGTCAGTATGTTTGATCGCGTGTTCGTACGAGTAAAATTCGCGCGAACTTGCGATGATCACGCATTCGCGTTGTATTAGGACGACGCCTAGATGTAATCACCCTATTGGAAAACACTATAATTTTTGAAAATGGCGTTAAATGTCAAATCGGTTTTGACATATTTGAAGTAAACAAATGTAAAATACATGTCGACAAGCCATGAATCGCTATACTCCTCAAGAACGCGGAATTATTGTTTCCTTTTTTTTGCGCAATAATTCGTCCGTAGTCTTGGCACAGCGTGAATTTCGTCACAGATTTCCCGGCAGTTTGACACCAACTGGACAAACATTGCTGCGTTTGGTCGCCCTCCTTGAAGAGACTGGGACAACACGAGACTGGGGCAAATCTGAGACAACTGGGACAAGGCTGAGAATATCGCCGCGGTAGTCGAAAAAATGGACCCCGGAACATCGACCAGATGGCGCAGTTGGGCGTGGTCTCTACGACGAATTTTGGTGATCAATTTATAGATATTCCCTGACAAAGTGCAGACAGTGCATCAGCTGTTAGCTGTTGACCGCCAAACGGGCGTAACCTAAGTTCAAGCCATCCTGAATCTCGACCAAGAAGATGACGATTTTTCATCGAAACTCATCATGAGAGATGAGGCCCATTTCCACTTCAGCTGCTACGTGAATCGCCAAAGTTATTGCTTCTGGGGCACCGAAAATCCGCTGTGATCCACGAAAACCATTACACACGCTCAAGCTTGCGGTATGGTGCGCCGTTTACGCTGGAGGAATCATCGGTACCATTTTTTTTTCGAGGAAGCCACGGGCCAAACTGTTACTGTGAACGGTGACCGCTACAGATTCATGATCAACGAGTTTTTTCATCCTCAATTGGATGAATTGGGACTGGAAGGCAAGTGGTTCCAACAGGACAGTGCAACGGCGTACACTACCCGAGCTAAAACCGACATTTTGAAGCAGGCATTTCCGGGTCGCCTAATCTCTCGATTTGGCGATTTGCACTGGCCGCCAATATCACCAGATTTGACCGTTCCTTTGTGGGGGTTTTTGAAGTCTCGTATTTACGTGAACAAGCTTCAGACTCTGGAAGTCCTCAAATGCTCGAACCTTTCGCCTGAAGTTCTGGCAAAAGTGATGGAAAATGCAATAAAAACGGCCCGTATGGTCATCAATGTTGGCGGCGGCCACTTGTGCGATATCATCTTCTCTAGTTGATGGAAAAAAAGTTAATGCATTAAAAACATAAATAATCCACAAAAAGAGCAAAAGTTTTTCAATTGTAAAAAAAAATTACAGCCAGTGAACATCGGATGATTAGTTATGCCTCACTCGTTATAACTAATGAACGTGCAGCCAATAATGGATTTATTTTCATCCTGACTCAGCTAACGCATTAACACTATTTATAAATAATGAATTAATTAATAGTCAATAATTGATAGGGTCACATCTCACAAAAAAATCTTTACATACTCGTTCGCGAGGAAATACTTACAAACGAAAATGAAGTATTCTGGACCGATAATAACTGCGTTAAAGCAGAATGCAATAATAAATAAGTAATAAAATGTAAATGTATGTAATAAATATAAATTACTTAATTGAGAAAATCTTTTCAACATTAAAGAAGTCGACAAACAAATGTATTTTTTTCTTCCAATTCATGGCTTCTCTTGATAGAATTCTGCTAATATTCAATAATTTAATTTCAATCAATTTATAGAACAATTACTTGTGCAAACCTCAGAGTAATACGTATGTAACTACTATAAGGTGCAAACCAAAAAAAAAAACATAATTAACATTTTTGAGTTTCCATAATTATATTATTTTTGTACCTATCTAATTTGTAAAATGGCAATCTAAAATATGGTAAAGGAAAGAAACAGCGATATCTTTTTCTCGCTTTATGGACCCAACACCAATACACCAATACATCTACAAAATACATTGAGTTATATATACTACGTAGTAGTAGTACGTACTAGTACTAGATACTAGTACATACTACATATAACACTCTTATCTATGATATAACTCAACGAATTGTGTTCTGTGCTCAACGCCTACCAATGATTCTACATAAATATTTATCTATGCAATGATTGTTTGTATGCATTGCAAATGCAAATTGCAAATTTCTCAGATGTCGATTTAACAAAAACGTATCACCTTTATTTTAATATAAAATGAAACGTTATTAATTATTAAAGGTACTCTTTAATAGATTAATAAAGGGATTATACAAATAATTATAATAAATTCACAAATTCTTATTGATACATCAAATCAATATCTAGGGAAACTATGTCCTCTGATCAATAGAGTGTCTTTGTCTTGGTCTCCATCGCACGTGCTGTTCGTTTATCGTTTATCAGTTATTTGTGACATGTTTATTGACTTGTGAACTCTTTTTATTGTTTATCGACAGAAAGTGTTGTGAGGAAATGTTTCCTTTTACGATAAAAGTGAATATAATACTTTTAATTGTATTTTTATTACTAAGTACTGCTTATGGACAAGATAGAACGGTGAGTTTTTTAACAATACGTGCATATTCATGTGTTTTTAATTACAATAAAAAAACAACCACTCTCGACAAACATATACCATTGGTGACAACATCATTGAAATTCAATGTTTTCTCCGATCAAATGTTTTGTATCAAAAGAGAATATCTCCTAAATTCAACTAATTGATATTTGTAAGCATTAAATGAGGCTATCTCTAGGGGAGGCCCATGTTCAGCAGTGGAATTTTATGGGCTGTAATGGATTGATGGATGAAAATTATTATAATTATTACTTACACTGCAATAGAAACGTTCCATGTATTTCAGAGAGGGTAGATAATATTAATGGGCAAGAAAATGTTATTTAAAAATAAGTTTTTAAATATGTTATTTGTATTTAATTGACAAAATACATGTTTTAAAGTTAAATTTCCTTTTATTTTATTTTTGTATTATCTAAATAATGTGATGTAATTAATAATGTGTAATAAAATTTGTATATCATTCTTAAAAATTTTACATGGTTTTGTGAAAACACTGGAATATAATTTGTTTCTAGATCACTTCAAAACTCAATCCTGGTTGTGAGGACTGTGGTTTAAACTCGACCTTAATTTATGTCAAGGCAGAAGGGCTGAAAGATACTATACATCAAATATGGGATTTCACCCAAGGTATACCTACAATGATTTTGGCAGTTGGAGGAGTCAACTCATCTATTGATATTAATTGGAATGGTTCAAAGCCAAATAATTTCTCAATGGTTGGAAAACCACGTTACAGTTATGCTACAGCTATTGATAAGGTGAGTTAAATAATTTTATATCTTGGATGACCTAATTATATTCCTTATGATATTGCTTACCTTACTTGATCAGTGTCTTTGGATATTGTGTTCCTTTGTTTTTTTTTTTATATAAGAGGGGGCAATTGGCTCACCTGATAGTGACTACCGCTGACCATAGACACCTGCAACACAGCCTAATTTAGTAATTTATCGCAATTGCTCAAAGATTGTCATAAAGCATAGTCCTTGTTCATATGTGGACTTATTGTGATGGACTATAGTCATGAGAATGTTCATATGAAAGTAGATACTTTCATATGAACACTCTCTTTCTTTCATTTAATTATCTAAAAAACAATCTTTAAAATAAATAACATTATAACATAAAATACATATATTTAATAAAGTTCAAATCCAATTTTAACTGAAAATATATAGTAACAAACAAATATGTTATAGAAAACAGATGGCCCTCTGCATACAGAGAATAGCATATAAGTTTACATTAAAGTATGACTCATGCCCTAGTTATATTGTTTCAAAGTAAAATAGTTCTTACAAATAATGCATTAAAATGAATTATTGTAAAACAATTTGGTTTTTAAAGTGATAACATATTGATAACTCATTTGAAATTATAGAATTTCTTATATGTCAAATGATGAGTGAAATATTTGATTTGAGAGATCTGAATGCAACTTTAAAAAATCCTGTACTATCTTATGCTGTTATCAAAAATTAATTCACTATTTAAAATTCATAAAACATATAGAATGAAGTTAAAAGGAAAACTCACGGCTAATTAAAATTAAGAAGTTAACAAGTAATAGGTGACCAACTTATAAAATAATGGGAGACAGACAAATTCTCCCCACAATGGAAGAAGTTGATCAGGTCTAGGTTTTGTAACTCATCACAGGCGACAAACAGATGCTTGGACTTAAAAAAATAACAATTATGCAATACAGTTCATTCCTAAGCTAAATTTGTCGCTAGCTACTCTGCCTGTGCACCAAGTTCGGTTAATATTGATAACATCATTATTATTATGACCTCACCTCTCATTGTAAAGAGGCTTGCATTAATTACCTAGCTTTTGCACCAAAAACATGAAACTTGTCTTAAATAAGTCTGACATGTTTTGTTGGTGCTTGCGTTTGCACTTCATATTTTATGATTAGTTTCTGTTTGTGTTCGCACTCAATAAAAATATATATTGTTTATGTTTGACATTGGGTCCCTCAAGCTTTATGTTCACACTGTTGCTAGAGTTGTCTAAGAATTTGTTTCAATGCTTATTTTTTATGTTATGATAAACAAAGAGTGGATACAAATAGATACTTTGGAATATAAAGGTATCTGGCCCTATGTACTATAAAAATGAATGTTTCTTTGTCCCATCTGTAGTGATTTCTATACCATTTATACAATTACAATGTCATTTAGTGAGTTGTTTTTAGGGTTCCGTACCTCAAAAGGAAAAAATGGAACCCTTATAGGATCACTTTGTTGTCCGTCTGTCTGTCTGAGAAAAAGGGTCTTACTTTTTCTCAGGAAGGCGTGGAGGTATCAAGATGAAATTCATATCAAATACTCAAGTGTACTGTCCCTTAGAACTGTGAAAAAATCAAACTTCTAAGCCAACGCAATCAAAAGACACAGCCATTTATGCCGTAAATTTTCGACATTCGCAAGGGTATCAAAACCTACAGGGTACTTCCCGTGAACTCAGAATCTTGAAATTTGGTACGAAGTAACGTTTTATAGCACAGATAAAGGAAAAATTGCTAAAAGCATAAATTTTTAGTTACATCATATAATAAAAATATTTTTAATAATCTTAAACTTATATACCTACAGATTTGTTCGGAACCCTCGGTGCGCGAGTCCGACTCGCACTTTTCCGGTTTTTTTTATAGAAGGGCAAACAAGCATTTTATCCATACCCCACATATTATTACTATCTTTTGTCCATACTTTTTCTAAAGTCTAAATCAATTTTGTTCTTGAATTGAAATTAAATTCTAAACAATGGCAACCATATAAACTTTTGTTAATTATTGAACTAAGAAAAACCTTTCATTTTAAATGGTACAGATTAATTATATACCCCATAACCTTAAAACATGTATTGCATAATTATTAGATTCTCCATACTTCTAAAAATATACTGAATGCCATTATTTGTTATATTTAAATAGATAAATTTAACCATAAATTTGATAAAGTAACATTATAATCGATTTTACTAGTCCAAGCATGTTAGGAGAGTCGCCATTGTTCTTTAGTTAGTAGGCTCTACGTAGGATTAGTGCCTGTGTCTAGTAGTATATCTGGATAGGCTTCGAATTCCGAATCAGGCTAAAGAAACCAGTTATTTAGTTTTGCTGTCAACAAATTATCAGTAGCAGCCCGGAGTCGGGAAGTTGGCGGTGTTTTATGCCGTGCCCCGGAAAGCACGTAAAGCAGCGGCAAAAGCAATAGCTTCATTTGCTTTCTGAGTTCTGATTTCTCTCTGATCGTGTTAAATTGCCTTCTTATCTTGTCCCATATAACCTCAAAGGAAATATGTGGTACTGCAATCGTTACACCTAACAATAAAGGCAAATTCTCCTTGCATTGAGTGAGGCCCATTATCACCTGTAGACTATGGTGTTAAGGAGAAACAATTTTACAGATTTACGAATACAACGACTTGGAAGACACCGGACGCTTCGACGTGAACCGTCCGTATCGTATGCAGATGCTGAAGAATGTGTCGTGGGAGTTAAAAGAGAGTGTGCTGACTAGTAAAGAGGTCATGGTGAGACTGCGTGGAACTCTGCACGATAAGGAGAGAAGAGGCACTATTGATATGAAGGTCAGTAATCTTGGAAAATATTGTCTTGTTGGTGGGTTACCAGTTGGCTATGGGCCATGAGTTCTATATTTTTTATATAATAAGGGTGATAAACGAGAACACAGTCACCTGATGGTAAGTGGATACTGTGGTCTATAGACATGTACATTTATCCTCGATTACAAGTCAAAATGAAGATGTGTTGTCACCTTTGAGGATTAAGATGGCATGTTTCGGATCCAGTAGAAACGACTCTTCAGTTCTCAGCGTTCACCATACAAATCCGAACTGCTAATTTACGCTGGCATTCTGTGAGAATATTTCCGTACGAATTAAGTTTTGGTATGATTCTGTCTATCACACAAATTTTATATTAAAGCAGTACCTGCGCAACCGATTTTTGCTCATCGTTAAAAAGTAATTTTTTTCACGTAACTAGAAAAACTGGGAAAGTAATACAATATCTAAATACAAAATTAAAATTTTAGTGCCGTTTCGAAACCAATTACATATATAGCCTTCCGCCGTGGTAGATCTATTTTTTTTATAGAATAAAGGTGACAAACGGGCACACAGACCACCTGATGATATGTGGATGCTGTGGCCCATAGACATCCACAATTATCCTAAATTAAGAATCAAAATGCAGATGGGCGTGGTCACCCCTAAGACGGAATGCCTCGTATCCAGTAAAAACGGTCTCCAGTTCTCAACACTCACCATGCGAAACACAGCAGCATAAGTTGCTATTTAAGCTGGTATTCTGTCCGACTCATTTGTTCTACAATCATAATATAGCTGTAGCGTGGTTCTACCGTACGCTCTAACCATTGGTCTATTGAGAAGACAATCTCTGTAGCGAAATTAACAATATGGCGCGGGCAAGTCAAGAAGAAGAAGTTTCCACCATCGGACAACCAGACGGTCGGCGGGTCTTCATCCCTTTGTTGTCGATATCCCACGCATTAGAACCAAACGGTTTGCTGCGTCTTTTGTAATGCGTACAGCAAAGGAGTGGAATAATTTGCCGGCGTCTATCTTTCCGTCCGAATACAATCTAGGCGTCTTCAAGGCAAGAGTGAAAAGGCTTTTGTTACGATAAGACAGTGCGATTTACCATCTAAGGCTGCAGGCTGCTACCACCAGGTAGGATTGTGGTCAAGCGCTGGCTTATAATAAGTAAAAAAAAAGAAGTTATTGCTTTATGCGTGAAATGTAAACATTTTCCACGACCAGCTCTATCGATATTTTGTCGAGCCGTTTTCGAGAGGGCGATTACGATTAAACATTGTTTGTATAAAAGTAAAGGATTATTTAAGTATTAATGAAAATGTTTTTGAGGCTGGAAGTCGTCGAGTCTACATGCGAAACGATTCGTAATGACTCTCGAAAACGTGGCACAGAAGGGAAATCGGTTAGAAGTTACGTAAGTCCCGCCGCATGTATTTGGAGATCTGTCTGTTCAGTTGCCTGTATACTGTTAATCTGCTGAAGGCTGCAGCTTCATTTCCCGTCTAACAGACGTGAGATTAAGACGACTTCCAGCCTCCTAAACAAGCCGGTTTCCGAAAAGGCTTTAGCACCATAGACCACATACATACCCTTCGGCAAATTGTACAGAAGGCCGAAGAGTACATCTGCCACTATGTCTTGCATATGTGGACTGTGAAAAAACCTTTGATTCCGTCGAAATTTAAACGATGCTGTAGTTCCTTCAGCAATGCCAAGTTGACTGTCGGTATATCGAAGGGCTTGAAGTGTTTTTTTTTTATAGGATAAGGGTGACAAACGAGCACACAGTCCACCTGATGGTAAGTGGTTTCTGCGGCCCATAGACATCTACAACTATCCTCGTTTGCGAATCAAAATGCAGATGCGTTGTCACCCATGAGGACTAAGATGGAATGCCTCATTTCCAGTAAAAAGGACCTCCGGCCACCTGCACTCACCAAGCGAAACGCAGAGGTAAACCTATAGTTCACGCTGGTGTTCTGTGAGGTCGTGGTACCACCCCGGTTCGAGCCGGCCCATCCGCGCGACAGCAAAAGCTGCCGCGTGGGTCTACCACTGTTAAAACTGTTTGTACAGTAGGGCTGACGTAATATCCCTGAAACTATTCACCGCTGCATTGGAAGACGTTTTCAAGCTACTGCACTGGAAAGGATACGGTATTAACATAATGGTGAGTATATCACTCACATTCGATTTGTCGACGAATATAGTCCTTATAGCAGAATCGCTGAAGGACCTAAGCACTATGCTCAATGACCTCAATAGTGTATCCCAATGGAAAGGTCTCAAGATGAACATGGACAAAACAAAGATACTTACTTACTTACTTACTTATCGTCACGCACAATCCCTGACGGGGTAGCCAGAGAGAACAGATCGCCAAGTGTCACGATCCTTACATACGTCTTTCGCTTCTTTCAGATTCATTATCTTCTTCATACATGCACGTCTAGGTATCCGAGTACTCTTGACCCTCCCCTCTTCGAGCAGTTTGCTCACATGGTCTTCGAAAGTTAGTCTCGGTCTACCTCGACACCTTTTAATATTAACTTTCGCGCTATATATTTTCTTCACCATTCGGTCTTCACTCATTCTCTCAACGTGCCCAAACCATCGAAGCACGCCCTTATCAATTTTTGTGATAAGGTCATCTTTCAAACCTGCCATATTGCGAATCTCTTCGTTTCGCTTCCGGTCGGCCATGGTAACGCCGCACATTTTACGAAGAGATCGCATCTCCACTGCATTCAACTTGCTTTTATGCTTCTTCTGGCATACCCAGGTTTCGCTGCCATATAACAAAGTCGGTACCAACACTGCGTTATGTATTGCAAGGCGTGCACTCTTCACTACGCCTTGCCTTTTGACTAACGAAGTCAGGGCACCATTGACTTTGTTCCCGGCAGCAACACGCCTGTCCACATCTAAATCACATCTTCCATCCCGGCTAAAAGCACTCCCCAAGTATAAAATTTCATTTACCTGTTCTAGACATTCCTGATTTACCCATATTTCACACTTCGTTCTCTCTTCGCCCCTTTCAAATACCAGAACCTTAGTTTTATTAGCATTCAAACGGAGACCTTTAATTTCACATTCCTCTTTCATACACGTGACTAATGCCTGCAGTTCTGCCTCTGATGGTGCAATAAGCACTGCATCATCAGCATACAGCAGACAATTTACTTTTATGTCACCCAATTTCACACCCAAACAGCTATCTTTCAGCTTCTGTAAACAGCTGTCGAGATACAGTATGAACAGCCAGGAAGACATGACACAACCCTGTTTCACGCCCGTTTGGACGCTAAACATGGGTGACAGGTCATGCCCTACCCGCACACAGGCTTTACAGTCACAGTAAAGTGACTGCACAGCCCTTAGCAATCGACCATCCACACCGTACCCCGGCAACAGTTCCCACATTTTCTTCCTTACAACCTTATCAAATGCTTTCTCAAGATCCACAAAAGCACAGAAAATCCTCTGGTTAGCAGCCAGAAGCTTTTCCGTGATCATGCGGAGAGAAAACATTTGATCCGTGCATCTTCTTCCAGGTCTAAATCCGCATTGTGCCTCCCATAGAAATCTTTCCGATTTCTCTTGCATCCTACGTGTCAAAACCTTCGAGTAAACTTTACTTGCTAAACTGGTCAAGCTGATCGCCCGATAGCACCCGCAGTCAAAATGTGAACCTTTACCTTTATATAAAGGCACAATGACGGCGGATCGCCAATCATCCGGGACATCCCCCGTTCGCCAGCACAAATTGCACAGCAGATGAAACCTGTCCCAGACGCGAGGCCCACCATACTTGACCATTTCAGCAGTAACTCTGTCTAGTCCCGCAGCCTTACCACATTTCAAACTTCGAATCGCACGTTCAATCTCTTTCATACTGATGACCTCAGTGTCATCGAGGTCCGGGTCTGGCGTACCAGTCTCGGCGTCATCCCCGGATCCCTCACTAAGATCATCACACGCATACATTTCTCTATAAAATTCGCTCCATCGCTGCATGACGTCCGATTTGTCTGAGAGGACGTCATTAGTTCTCGAAAGCACTTTGTTCATTCTTAAGGCCGTCGCACCACTTCGGGTCCTTCCAACCTCTTTCCAGAAGAGTTTGGAGTTCTCCTTAAAGTTGTGCGACAACCTTTCGTCCGCTTCCATTCTACACCTTTCACGCACTTCCTCAATCAATGCTTTCGTGTGAACTTTCTGCAGCTTATATCTTTCTTTCATCTTCTCTCTCATATCCTTATCATTACTAGAGGCCAAGTAGTCTAACCATGCTTTCTTCTTCTTTTTTACAGCTTTTTTCACTTCATCATTCCACCATGCATCTCTTCTTTTACTACTGCCTCTTTTAATCGTTCCACACACTTCTTCCGCTGCACTTACCATTCCATCCCTAAGGTTCTGCCATGTTCTTTCCACACATTCATTTCTGCCATCGATGGTGTCAAGCTTTTCGGCTACCCTCGCATGATATTTGTCCCTAGTATCCGCTTCCTGAAGCTTCCAGCTTCGGATGCGACAGACCGACTGTGGTACTGTTACTGCCGTCCGGTAGCGCCAACCCGCGAACAGACCCCTAAATCTAGTAATCACTAGATAGTGATCCGTTCCCAGGTCAGCACCCCTGAACACTCGCGTATCCATCACCTGTTTTCGCAGTCGGTCATCCACCAGGAACAAATCGATCATACTTCTCTCATTCTTTCTTTCTCTAGTATACATATGGATTTTCTTGTGATTAAACATAGTGTTTGTCACAAGAAGACCCTTTTCCTTGCATACCGCCAGTATAAGCTTGCCAGCATCATTAACCCTTTTATCCCCAAACTTTCCAAGCACCGACTCGTACCCTGGTCGAGCGGTACCAACCCATCCATTCAAATCACCACATACAACAATTCTTTCATTTCCCCTAGCCAAATCTAGAACTTTTCTTACATTCTCCCAAAACTCCTCCAGCTCAGCCCTGGACGACGAAGCTACCGGCGCATAAACAGCCTAAAGGAATAACTTTGTCAGTCCCAATTTAAAGCGAACCCAGAGAAGTCTTGAGTTCACAACTTTATATTCAGTCATAACATCGACCAATCGAGACGACAGCAGCACCCCCACTCCCTGGCGGGCGCTCTCGCTCTCCGGGACTCCGGACCATAGAGCTAACGCCCCGCCAGGGAGCTCTTCAGTACCACTGCCCTTCCGTTTGGTCTCCGACATACACACGACATCTAATTCTCTTTCTTTCATTATTTCGATCAACTCATTCGTCTTATCTCTCATGCCTCCTCTAACATTCCACGTGCCAACTCTGCACTCTGTCCTCCACCTTCCGCCGTGTCGGGCTGTGCGTGACGGGTGGCGGTCCCCATCGCCGCTTTGCGCGCTGCATTCCACACCAACGGGGACGAGCTGGTGTGCGTCGCCTTGGGGGGACGCCCTAACCCTCGTTGGCATGGGTGCGCAGCTAAGTAGAATTGCAGCCCTGAAAAGGGCTGGCAGGGGTCGCGACGAGCACGCTTTTACAGTGACCCCCACAAAACAAAGATGCAGTGAGTTTTATAACCAATGCGTTTTTTTTTTCTAATCAATTTGTATGTGGTGTGTTGTGTCCCACGTAATATACCCAAGTCCTGAATGTCGAGCTGGGTAATCCCGGAAATGCCTTTTTTAGAGTTGGCAAGCCTACTTAGGACATTGGTTTGTGGTATTCCTTGGGGGAGGCCTATGTTCAGCAGTGGAGTTGTGAAGACCTGTAATAATGATGATGATGAAAACATTGTTTTACCGTGTGGTAATGGCGTAAGAGTATCCATCACCATTTTTAAAATTTTTAACATTAATTGTGCAACTTACTTTAATGTAAAATCAGGAAATTTTAAAAACTGACTAAAGTCGGGTTTCTATTTCAGTTTTGGTTCCAACACCAAAATCAGTTGAGCGTCCCAAACAACTGTCTTTACTACCGACTTCAAACAGAAGGAGGTACTCAATTCGACTGTATGTTTTTTTTATATGTGTTACTGCAACTTTTGGGTGAACTGATTCCGATGATTCTTTCTTATTTGAAAGCTGGTGCTCCACATGTAGTCCCATATAAATTTGATCAAGGTATGACCAATAGTTTTTGAGTTATTCTTAATAAATTATATTGAAGTCCGTTGTACAAAATTTTTAATTTGAAATTATTCTAAATCGTCTATTTTTAGACTTATGATGTCGATTTAAATAGTTTAGAAGGCACTTCTTCAGTATTTGCTAAATGTTACTGTAATTTTTTTTATGTCATTGCCTTGAGTACAATAAAAATAAATAAAAATGATAAGAAGTAGTTAGTCATATTTGCTATCGGCAAAACATTGAAAAATGACATAATTATTAATTTACAAGCATTAAGAACAGAGATTACCAACGTGTAATATGAAAGTGCACTGGAGCAAATTGATTACTTGTGTAAGCGATAGATACCCCAGTGAGGTGACTGAGATAAACATTGATGCACTTTTACAAATGAATTTGACCTTTTTATTTTTTAATCTTTTGTGAAAACGCATTATGAACATGCTACTATAAGTTACGCCCGTATCCGCTAAATTATCGGGTTTCATCTCGTTAGTAAAGTAAGGAAGTAAGTTCCTAGGCACATAACTCATCTCATTTCAGGATTTAGGGCAAGGTATTTTCCACCGCGTTGCCCCAATGCGTGTAGACGGACTTCACTGTCTTCGATTTTTTTTTCTCAGACGAGCTGGTTTCCTCGCGATGTTTTCCTTCATCGCAGGGCATGTGCTAAACTAGTAGATACTTAAATTGCGATTAACAATTTACCTATACGAACATATATGCTAAATTAATCATCGGATTATCAAGTGTATATCTCAAAAAAAAAATCATAATTGCTCGGATAATATAAACTAACAGAACTAACTCAACAGAAGCCGAGAAGCCGGACGTGCCCTATCAAATTGCTCAATCAATAAGATCAACTAATAAAATAACTCGTAAACTGTTTCAAACTATTTCAAATTTCCCGCGCGCTCCTCTGTTCTACACAGGTCATGACCTCGTAGCCTTATAATGTAACGTCAACACTTGGCAGATTGCTTACAATTCGAAATGACTGATTCGTGTTCTCTCTGTCTTAAAGCGAACACGCAATGGACTGTCAAAATTAATCGTCGGGGCAAAACTGCGCGATACTGCTGTCATAAAAAAGGAGTTGAGTTGAGCGATTAGTTGTCTCTCTCACACGCGTGGGCTTTTTACCGGCTTTCGAGAAGACGATCGCTCCCTTTCTGTGGTGGCAAAATGTTCTATAATGAAATATAACTACGATTGTTTATATAGCAATTAGTATGGAGCCATAAGCCGGGCTTACGGTGTGAAGTTAGGGGCGCGTGGGCGATACGTTTTCAAATTCACTACACATTTCAATGTTTACTCAGTGTTTTTACTTGAGCGAATGAATATTGAGAGTTGAAAATGTATGCTTTTTTAAAGATTCTTAGTGAAAATGGAGGATAATAGTGTTTCTTGTGTTGAATTGAAGTGTGTTAAAGTGCTAATCGGCGAGGAAAAGGTAAAATCTTTAAACTTCTTTAAATCTCCACAAGTTCCTTCGCGGAACGTGCTTTCTCATCTCTGAAGCGCTCTATACTTATTTGAGAAATACACAAGGTCAAGAGCGTCTTTCGGACTTATCAATTATCGTAATTGAAAAACAGTTATTGGTACAATTAAAACGTTCACTAACATTTTACGCGGACGTCAAATCTTTCCTTAAGAAAGAGAGACGATTCGACTTAGAATATAAATATTTTTTTTTGTACATTGTTTGTACTTTGTTCATGCTTTGCTTTTGTTCATGTATTGTATTGTATGTAAATATCTTTTTCTTTCACTGAAGCAAACCCAAACGGCTTTTTTCAAAGCCACCGCAAGTATGCAATTGCTGATATATCGATATGTCATACAATCTATCTAGCAGTAGTATCCCTTCTGTGTGATTTGTTAAACACATCGGTATGAGTCAAGTGCACAAAATCCTCCATGAACATTTAGCGGTCAGAAAGCTTCGTGCCCGGTGGATATCTTATAATTTGACAGAGGCCCAAAAACTTCGTCGTGTTGATTGGTGTCGTGACTGGATTTATTGTTATGATCCTGAAACTAAGAGACAGTCTGCTCTCTGGGTGTTTCCTTCCGAGGAGTTGCCAGCTAAAGTGAAGAGAGGTCGAAGCGTGGGAAAAGATTTTCCAAGCTTTTTATAAAAAAAGAATTTTGACATAAAATGATCGAAAAACTGGAAGTAAAGGAATAACTAAAAGGTTTTTAGGGAAAACTTGTGTGTAATTAAACTAAACATTTAAGTATAATTAAATTACACGTAATTTTTTTAATGCGCTTAAAGCATGCTCAATTGGATATACCAATTGTCTTTGTTGGATATTTTAGATTTTTTTGTTTGTTTGTGATATTTTTGTTAGTTTTACGATTCCATGAGGAGGTGAAGAATATTCCTTTTTTCGGTGTTAGTATTATGATATTAACATTTACAACAGTAATTGCTTTCGGAATTAAACAGTGTATGGCTGGTTAAACTTATTCTGGTTACTATGAAGACTGATCTGGGAGCGGCGAGAGTATCCACATCTTGTGCAAGCGTGTGGCACGACTAATGGAATATCGTCGCTTCCTTGTCGCTTCGATTTTTTTAGCAAGTTTGTCAAATTATGCTCTGTCGTGTAGTTTTTGGCCCTCTTTGACGCAGGTTGTTTTAGTATAAGCTTGTTAGAGTTGATTGGGTTTTACATGGTTTAAAGATGATTAGGTTTAACACAGCCGAGGCTATGTGCATAGTGTTATAAGTAATTTTTATTTATTTCCTGTATACTTTTTTGTACCTACTAAAACTTAATCCCATATAACATTTCCTAACAGCCCAGCGGAAAGATAGTAGAAGTGTAAAATGAGGTGAGCTAAGGTTAAAAAAAAATAAAGATAAAATACATAAAAAAATTAGAGCAACACACACACACACACACACACACACACACACGCGCGCGCGCATACAATCGCATACACACGCACGCACACGTGCGCACACGCGCGCACACAAGCGCGCGCACACACACACACACACACACATGCACACGCACACGCTCATTCAGAAGTACACGCACGCGCACGAACACAAATAAAGAGAATAAATAGATGAATGAGAGAGTGAATATTATTACATACGTCTTTATCCTTCAAGTAGTTAAAAAAAACGATAGCGGTGAAAGCACGTTTAATTTATGAAACTTCACTTCAAGCAGTTACTCTAAATTTTGCGATTAGGCATTCAAATCTGTGCTCATTATTTACGTCTTTCAACATCGTGGCAGTTACATTTAATGCTCCGTTGATCTCTTCGAAACGAGAGAAAATATTTACTGTTGAGAGCGTTCATTGGCTTATTACTAATGTATTAATAATAGTGAATAAATTAATGATTAGGTTTCATTATCTGCCGACTTACAAAAAGGAGACGGTACTCAATTCGACGCGTATGTTTTTTTTTATGTGTGTTACCTCATAACTTTTTACTGGGTGGACCGATTTCGATGATTTTTTTTTATATGAAAGCTGATACTTCTCGTGTGGTCTAATGTCGTCTAATTTGATCAAGGTCAGACCAATAGTTTTTGAGTTATTTGAGTTATTCTTAATAACTTATTTTGAATTCAGCTGTACAAAATGTTTAATTTTAAATTATAATTAATATGACTAATGTTCATCACAAAATCACTGCTGAACATAGGCTTAACCATAGATTGCCACAAAGTACGGTCCTAAGTCACCTGCATCCATTGAACACCTGCGTGTTTCTTTACGTCCTCACTCCATCTAGTATAGGGAACCCCAAAACTGCACTTTCTATTACGAGGCTGCCATTCGAATACCTTTCTTTTACGTCCTTCAGGCTATATAGTCGGGTCACTTCAGCTGACTGACCTGCTGGACTACGACGGTTACTCATGTTCTTCTACGGATGTCCTAATTACGGATATTTTATTCTGAAATTCCAAGTCGTGCCACGTTGAGTGAATTTGAACTTCCTCATACGGCTAGCAGGGGAGGCTCACATTTTAATTATCTAAGTCATCTTAGGCAACACGCGTAGTGTTTAGGTTGAGTATACTTTAGACTTATCTTCTTCTTACAAAAGGTATACCAAATAAATTAGTACAATACTAGAATTTTTGTAATCAAAAGAACGAAAAAAAAAGAAAACTAAAAACTAAAATAAAGAAGAACTACTTCTAACGCAAATTTCAGAGAGCTGCCATCACACAAAGGTTACATTATTGTACCTTGGTGGGATAACAATACACAGGCAAATAAATCTGTAAGCCTAAAAAATAACACAAATATTGTATCTTGTCCGGAACACATTTTAGATTTTAGTTATATTAAAACACTGCCTCGTTGGTCTAGTGGTTGTAGTAGTGCGACTGCTGATCACTGCTGAGGTCCCGGGTTCGAATCCTGGGTCGGGCCAAAAAATCAGTTATTGAGTTTTTCCATCAAGAAATTCTCAGTAGCTGCCCGGAGTCAGGAAGTTGGCGGTGTTTCACCCCCATGCCTCGGAAAGCACGAAAAGCCGTTGGTCCTGCGCCTGATCTCTCTCCGGTCGTGTCGGTTTACCGTCCCATCGGGCTATGAGAGTGCACCTGTGCTTGCACATACACTTGGGCACTATAATCCTGTCCTGCACAGATGGCTAGTCTCCGTTGAGACTGGCCCCCGTGGCCGAAATTCGTTCTGGAGGACATATATTATATTAAAGCAATAAGTCATATTTTATATTACTTACTTATTAATATCATTATCATCATCATCACATCTCTTGTCGGCTATATTTACTATCGCTGCCACGCTGGAGAAGTCTTGTCGCCTCTCACAGCACCTACGAGTTGATGTGCAGTAGTGAAATCCACTTACGTAATTACTTTACGTCCAAGTAAGAGAATTGACATATACACAGTCAGGTCATAAGTATTGTCACACAGTAAAAACTTTTCTTTTAGAATGCTAGCCACAAAAAAGTTTATTGAATTCGAATTTCGAATTGTTCATAAAAATAAAACTGTATACTTTTTAGAATTTTACTCATTTTTTAAATATGGAGTGGACGCTTAAAGAAGACCGTGTTGCAGTTATTGCGTTGCATCGTTGCGGTTACGCGCCAATTCAATTTTTTGACATACTGAAAAATTTGAATATAACCAAAAGATTCGTTTATCGTACCATCAAACGATACAATGAAGACTCTATTGTAGATGGCAGGTCAAGAAGTGGTCACCCTCGGTCTGTTAGGACTCCAATAGAGATAAAAGCTGTGAAGGCGCGAATTCAAAGAAATCCCAAACGTAAGCAGAAACTGTTGGCCCTTCAGATGGGACCACGGTGAAAAGGGTGTTAAATGAAGACTTAGGGCTTCGGGCATATCGAAGAAAAACACGACATCGTTTGAATACTCGTCTAATGGACCTGAGACTAAAGAGATGCCGCGCTTTGTTGAAGCGGTACGCGGGAACAAAATATCGGGAAATTCTTTTTTCGGATGAAAAAATTTTAACCGTAGAAGAGAGCTACAACAAACAAAACGATAAGGTGTACACACACAGTAGTGAAGAAGCGAGCAACCGTATTCCGCGTGTCCAACGAGGTTATTTTCCATCCTCGCTCATGGTATGGTTGGGAGTTTCTTATTGGGGCTTAAAAGAGGTACATTTTTGTGAGAAAGGTGTAAAAACGAATGCAGTTGTGTATCAAAATATCCTGACGAACCTTGTGGAACCTGTTTCTCATACCATGTTCAATAACAGGCACTGGGTATTCCAACAAGATTCGGCGCCAGCTCATAGAGCGAAGAGCACACAAAATTGGCTGGCGGCGCGTGAAATCGACTTCATCCGGCACGAAGACTGGCCCTCCTCCAGTCCAGATTTGAATCCGTTAGATTACAAGATATGGCAACACTTGGAGGAAAAGGTGTGCTCAAAGTCTCATCACAATTTGGAGTCACACAAGACATCCTTGATTAAGCCGCGGCGCCCACCTAAGCTACATGATTTCGACATGGCTTGTAGCATGATTCTGACGATGCTCTGACGTGACCACGAGTGACACAGCTTGCACCAACCTGTGCAACAATAGCATGTCGCAGAGTTCATTTTGGGCCAAAATCTCGCCTGAAGAGGATAAACATGCCCTTGCTTTGCTACAGATTTCAAACATTCAAAGTGCCAGCTGAAGATTTTGAGTACATCCCTAAGGGAAAAAATTTGAAAAGTGGTGGTACTTTCAATTTTATGAAGGAATTAGAATTACATTTCGCATAGATTTGCCCTACAAGTTGCAAGAAGCATCTTGCGTGTTCCTGTTATTGTAATCGGGTCTAGGATAATCATATAAACATGGTTTCCTCCGCCGTGGTAGATCTATTTTTTTTATAGTATAAGGTGACAAACGGGCACACAGGCTACCTGATGGTATGTGGATGCTGTGGCTCACAGACATCTATAATTATCCTCAATTAAGAATCAAAATGGAGATGCGCGTGGTCACCCCTAAGATGATATTTCACAAATTTCACATACTGCCTCTAGTTTGTACAGGGTGGGCCATAAGGGTGTTGGCGGTTTCAATATTCAATTAGAAAAGAACTACGAAACATAACAAAAATATATTTGTATTTTTAAAAATTAGAAACATAGGAATTTTTAAGGTCTTAAAATAATGTTGTCTAAATGACTTCCCTCGGCTGCTTGGCACTCTTGAAACCGAATTTGCAAATTTTGGAAAACTCGTCGAAAAGTTGTTCTCAGTATTTTATTTTCCTGAATAATATTCCTCTTCAGCTGCTCTAAATTGGTCGGATTATTCTCGTAGACCACCGATTTGAGGTAGCCCCATAGAAAATATTCGCATGGAGAGAGATCGGGGCTGCGTGGTGGCCATTCAATATCCCCCCTTTTCGAAATGACCTTTCCGGGAAAAACATTTTTCAGCAGCCCTAGCCGTATGACATGTGGCCCCATTCTGTTGAAACCACATCCTCGAGGTATTGCCTTGAAGTTCTTGCAAAGCTGGCACCAAAATTCTGTTATCATATTGCAATAATTGTTAGCTCTAACCGTCATCGCTTGCCCTCTTTCGTTCTCAAAAAAGTATGGCCCAATAATACCGATTGACGTTCTCCCAGCCCACACAACAAGCTTAGGGCTGTGAAGTGGACATTCATGCAAGCGTCGGGGATTAGCCTCGGACCAGAACCGACAATTTTGCTTATTCACATGGCCATTAAGGTTAAAATTGGCCTCATCACTAAACATCACGTTGTTAAAATTGGTGAACCGCTCGAGCATCAAATTGACAAAGTTAGGTCGGTTATTGGCATCATCTGGTTTCAATTCTAGGATTATCTGAATCTTATAAGCCTTCAAATGCAAATCACGCTTCAAAATTCGTCACAAAGTCGTTCTTTTGATGTCCAAAGACTGACTTCTCTTATGTGTTGACTGTTGTGCATTTCGCTGAACTGAAACATGAACACGCTCCACAATGTCGGCTGATCTTGCAGAAACTGAGCGACCACGAGCGGTAATTGGTACTGTTGAGCTCGTTGTTTCGAACATTCTGATCCATTTCCGTATCACATTGGCGCTTGGAACTTCACTTAAATCACGTAAACCGTGTTCATGTCGATACAAACGTCGTGCAGTAATCACTGATTTATTGTTTTCGTAATACGCTCGGACACAAAATGCATGCTCCACTCCCATGTACGGCTCCGTGACGACTAATTTTCCAGGATGCGGCGCAGCTAACAACATATCTCCCCGCCACCCCGCGCCATGCGTTTCCGAGAAATTGAGTAATTAAATCGCCAACACTCATATGGCCCACCCTGTATGTACATACGGGAACTTTGTGTTTTTGTCAAACAGCATCCACAATATTTCACCATTAACTCAAGTTTAATCAGTAGAAGTGCCATGCCAAGAAATAAATATAAGCTCCATCTGCCTTTATGCAAGCTTGATATATATAAAAAAAATGTATTTATAAATGCTATTAGAGTTTACAATAAACTGCCTAACACTTTTAAAGAACTCCCTATCGTAATTTTTAAAAGGAAACTCACAGAATGGCTGGCAACAAAATGTTTTTATAGGTTAGACGAATATATGAAATATAAAGAAATGTAAAATAATGGTGAAATATAGAAAAACGAGCCGTGGTAGCTCAGATGGTTAGCGCTCGCTGTAAGCTTCACAGTACTCGAGCAACCCGGGTTCGATCCCCGCCGGCACCAATGAAATTGTTAATTGCAATTTTAAGTGCTGATTTACCACGTGCTCGGCGGTGAAGGAAAACATCGTGAGGAAACCTGCATGTCTGAGAAAAAAAATATTTCAAAGACATGTGAAGTTCGCCAACACGCATTGGGGCAGCGCGGCGGACATTTCCTTGCCCTAAAACCCTCTCAGAAATGAGAGGAGGCCTGTGCCCAGCAGTGGGACGTAAATAGGCTGCAACTTTACTTTTTTACTTTTATAGAAAAACTTATTGATTTTATTTTATTATATTTTCTGAAATTTTTTTAGATACTATACATTTATATATAATCAACTACCTAATTAATTCCATTTTTGACATATATTTATTGTAATTTAAATACTTGACGCTAAAATATTTTTAGTAA
Organism: Parnassius glacialis; assembly: GCA_033319125.1. Lineage (NCBI taxonomy): Eukaryota > Metazoa > Arthropoda > Insecta > Lepidoptera > Papilionidae > Parnassius > Parnassius glacialis. The sequence continues at coordinate 10,085,337 of JAVANC010000028.1, forward strand.
CTACATAATTATTTTCTTAAATAATTTACCTCGTTAAATTCTAATAATAATATTTTTGTATATTGTAGATATTGCACGCCATTATCTTGGTAGAATGTAAGGTCTCATTAATAAATAACAACATCATAATATTATGTACTACATTCTGGCAATAAATAAATTTGAATTTGAATTTGAATTTGAATGGAATGCCTCATATCCAGTAAAAAAAGTCTCCAGTTCTCAACACTCACCATACGAAACACAGCAGCATAAGTTGCTATTTTACGTTGGTATTCTTTCCGATTCATTTGTGCTACAACCATAATATCGCTGCAGCGTGGCTCTACCACGTGTATTTACGCGTACGCTCTAACCATTTGTCTATTGAGAAGACGATCTCTGTAGCGAAATTAACAATATGGTGCGGGCAAGTCAAGGTTATTGCTTTGTGCGTGAAATATAAACATTTTCCTATAAATGAGGCCTTACTCAATCGATTTTTCGTCCCCGTAAATTTACTACAACCATAGTATAGCTGCAGAATGGCAAGAGTCTAACTATGTTCTTGTTAGGCTGCGGCGTGGCTTTACCACGTAAAAAAGTTTAAACATGTTTTTTTTTTATTAATTGCAGTCTATCGCAGTCCACTGTTAAACATAGACCTCCACATAGATTGCCTAACAAGGGGGATACATATTGTAAGAAATATATATATTAATGTAAGAAATCTCACTCACGCACACATATACACACCTAAACCATGTTGTTGGTTGCAAATTGTTTACGTGTTCTTACAATAAGTACGGTAATGTACAGTTTTTTTTTTTATATAGGATAGGGTGCAAACCAGCACACATTCCACCTGATGGTAAGTGGTTACTGTGACCCATACACATCTACATTTATCTTCAGTAAAGAATCAAAAGGCAGATGCGTTGTCACCCGTGAGGACGAACATGGAATGCCTCTTTTCCAGTAAACTAGGTCTCCGGTTCTCTACACTCACCATATGAAACACAGCAGTGTTAAGCTGCTATTTCACGCTGGTATTGAGTGAGGGCGTGGTCCTTCCCCGGTCGAGCCGAACCATTCGTGCTACAACTACTACTACTAATATAGCTGCAGCATGGCTCTACCACATATAATGTTCTAAATATCTCTCTTTGTTAGACTGAGATACATCAGGTCAGGTCATAATCTTACTAATATTATAAATGTAAAAGTTTGTGAGGAGGTATGGATGTTTATTACTCTTTCACGCACAAAACTTTACAATAATATAGCTCATACATCAGAATAGCTATAATTCATAAAAATATAACGATAAATGGTATATAGGACAAACAAAACGATCTATAAAAACCCGCGTAAAAGAACACATAGCTGACGTGAAGCACCAACGTTCCGGGAAGTCTGCAGTTTGTGATCATATCCTAGACGGCCCCCGCCATTACATTAGATTTCATAAACCACAAATTCTCGCGAAAGAACATCGATTCCTGCCAAGAATGATACGTTAGGCTATTGAAATTAAAAACATCCTAATTTCAATAGAGAGGGAGACTGGGTACTACCACCTGCTTGGGATCCTGTAATTCATAAAATTAAAACTAAACCCAAGCATACCACTGCAAGACTTCAAGACACAGTTAGTTCATTCTGCGTAGATCGGACCAAAATTATTAATTAAAAAAGCTGAAGGTACTCCAGTTTAACTCTGACATCGGGACGTCAATCACCTCAGTCCCCCGTGACCACGGTTGCTGGAAAGCAACCGAAACGTCGGGAATATAAAATAATTCAATTAAACGCGATAAAATCCGTAAAAAATAGTTTTATTCAATGATAAATGTTAAGTAAGTAAGTAATAAATCTGTCATCTGCGAGCTATTTTGGCGTGAACATGCATCCCGCAAAAACCTTAGAACCGATTTGGATGGGACTTTCACTGACAGATAGCTGATGTTATAAGGAGTAACTTAAGCTACTTTTAATTTAGGGTACCGCGCGAAAAAATTCCACGCGGGCGACGTCGCGGGGAACAGTTAGTATCCATATAAATAAAAATCAATTACTGCATGTATAAAAGATCATCACTGGAGAACGACTGGACTGATTTTGATTAAAAAAATTGTGTTTGAGTAGGTCCCTGCTAGATTCACAATTCGCGGTAGGTTCATTCAATCATTCAATCCAGAAATCACCCGTGCGAAGCCGGGGCGCTAGTACTTTATATTACCTGAGCAATTATGACAAATTGTTTGAGATATACACTTGATAATCCGATGACTAATTTTTAGCAGATCAATGTTCGCATACGTAAATTGTTAATTGCAATTTAAGTACTAATTTACCACATGCTCGGCGATGAAGGAAAACATCGCGAGGAAACCTGAACGTTTGAGAAATAAAAATAAAAAATAATTCGAAGACAGTGAAGTCCGTCTTCACGCATTGGGGTAACGCGGTGGAAAATTCCTTGCCCTCTAAATCCTGAAATGAGATAAGGTATGAGATGGGCACATGCCTAGGAATACTACATAAATAGATTGTAACTTTATTGTGACATTTTTACTTTACTAACGGGATGAAAATCGATCGTTTTGCAGATACGGGCGTAACTTATAGTAACATGTCCATAATGCGTTTTCACAAAAGATTAAAAAATAAAAAGATCAAATTCATTTGTAAAAGTTCATCAATGTTTATCTCCGTCAGCTCACTGGGGTATCTATCGCTTACACAAGTAATCAGTTTGCTCCGGTGCACTTTCATATTACACGCTGGTAATCTCTGTTCTTAATGCTTGTAAATTAATAATTATGTCATTTTTCAATGTTTTGCGATAGCAAACATGACTAACTACTTCTTATCATTTTATTAATTTTTATTGTACTCAAGGCAATGACATAAAGTATTTTACAGTAACATTTAGCAAAGACTGAAAAACGTGCCTTCTAAACTATTTAAAATCGACATCACAATTCCACAAAAATAGACGATTAAGAATAATTTAAAATTAAACGATTTCAATATAAATTATTAAGAATAACTCAAAAACTATTGGTCAGACCTTGATCAAGTTTATATGGGACCACATGTGAAGCACCAGCTTTCAAATAAAAAAAGAATCATCGAAATCGGTTAGTAGAAAAGTACAGTTGTTTGGGACGCTCAAATGCGGGCATGCATCGATAAGGATCCAAATATACTGATTTTGGTTTTGGAACCAAAACTGAAACAGAAACCCAACTTTACACTTGTTTTTAAAATTTCCTGATTTTACAATAAAGTAAGTTGCACAAATTAATATTAAAAATCATTTCAAAAACATAAGCAGCCACAACATTCCTCAAGCGTTATTTTCAACCACTATTATTTTTCTTCCAAACTAGACCTCCCTAAAACTAGGACTCGGTATCTCCTTTGTGGTGATGAATACTATTACGCTATCACCACACAGTAAGACAACGTTTCCATCATCATCATCATTATTACAGGTCTTCACAATTCCACTGCTGAACATAGGCCTCCCCCAAGGAATACCACAAAGTAATGTCCTGAGCCGATATCGACTTCCTGCATGTTTTACCAGGTCGTCAAAACCATCTAGTGAGGGGTTTTCTTCTTTTCCTTTGCTTTCTTCCTTATTGGTTGTCGGTTTTTCGAGCTATATGGCCGGGCCATCGTAACTTCAGCTTACTAATCCGTTGGGCTATGTCGGTTACTTTGGCTCTACTGCGGATATCCTCATTTCCAAGTTTATCACGCAGAGAAACCCCGAGCATAGCACTCTCCGTAACTTGCTGAGCGACCTTGAGCTTCCTCATACAGCCAGCACTGAAGGACCACGCACTCTCAGTGGCAACACGCACTGGTTGTACAGTCTCGTTTTAAAGTTTTGAGGTATACCTGACGAGAAGATGTGCCGTAATTTGCCGAACGCTGTCCAGCGGAGTTGGATCCGTCGATTGACATCTCAGTCGAAGTTGGACTTGCCTAGTCGGACTATTTGTTCTATTCGTCAACAACTTCAAGCTTAGTGCTCCCAACAACTACCGGCATAAGTGTGACATGGACGTTATACATGATCTTTATTTTGCCCATGTTCATCTTGAGACCTTTCCATTGGGATTGGGAGACACTATTGAGGTCATTGAGCATATTGCTTAGGTCCTCCAGCGATTCTGCCATAAGGACTATATCGTCGACAAATCGTATGTGAGTGATGTACTCGCCATTATGTTAATACCGTATCCCTTCCAGTCCAGTAGCTTGAAAATGTCTTCCAATGCAGTGGTGAAGAGTTTCAGTAATATTACGTCAGCCCTACTGTACGAACACTTCAGCACCGCTTAAATTTCGACGGAATCAAAGGATTTCTCATAGTCCACATACGCAAGACAAAGTGGCAGATGTACTCTTCGGTCTTCTATACAATTTGGCGGTCTATGGTGCTAAAGCCTTGTGCCCGGCTTGTTTAGGAGGCTAGAAGTCGTCTTAATCTCATGTCTGTTAGACGGGAAATGAAGCTGCAGTCTTCAGCAGATTGACAGCATACAGGCAACTGAACAGATAGATCTCCAATACATGCGGCGGGACTTACGCAACTTTAATACTGCTCCTATTAAAGAAGCGATCGAGCGGAACCATGGCTCCAAAGTCTTTGCTAGAGATCTGTCTGCCAGAAAGAGCCAACTGTTGAAGCTGAGGACCGAATGTGAATGCATCGTTTCAGGGACACCTGAGATTTTGAGTGAGATTGAGAGGTTCTATGGGCAGCTGTACACGTCATCTTTGTAGTGGCTACAACGATGACTGCGCTAGTGTGAGTAACCATCCAAAAGCAAATCTTATCTCGGATGTCAGTCTAACCGAGGTTAGAATGACCGCGGAGCTTCTAAAAGCGGGTAGAAAACTGGTACTTGAAGTCCTTCAGAATCTCCTTAATTCAATTCTCCGGAGGCGTGGAGCAGAAGTGCGGTGGCTTTGGTCTTCAAGAAAGGCGACAACGTTTTCCTGAAGAATTACAGACTGATTTCCCTTCCGAGACATGTCTACGTGCTGTTTTCGAAAGTCATTACGAACAGGGTTGGCTGTTTTAAATCAGACTGATTTAAATCATGTTTTAAATCACGATTTAAATTGCTTGATTTTGATTAAAAAATCATTGATTTAAATCAAAATGTATAAATTAATGTAATAGGCAGAAAATGAAATAAAACTGGCTTAAAATAAGGTAAAATCTTTTATTGTTTTATGTTATTCTTATTATTCTACTACCAATAGTCTCATAATCTTTGGAAAATCAACAGACGTAGCGATGAGGACTGTCAGTCTCATAACCTTACTAAGGTACTAAGGTTATGAGACTGACATCAAAAAATTTTTTTAGAAATTCACCCTTAAGATATGAACTGTAATTAATACAGTATTATTTATTTTACTCTTAATCAGTCTCATACACAATATGTATTCATAAACTTTTAAACCTACTATGTCAAAAAGTGTTACCAACTCGTGAATTCCCAAATATACAAAAAAAAATCAAAAAATTACAAAAAATCATGATTTTTTCCATCCCTGATTACGAATCGTCTCGCATGTAGACTCGACGACTTCCAGCCTCCAAAATGTTTTTATTAATATTTAAATAATCCTATACTTTTATATAAACAATATTTAATCGTAATCGACCTCTCGAAAACGGCTCAACAACGATTTCCGTGAAATTTACGGGGATGAAAAATCGATTGAGTAAGGCCTCATTTATAGGAAAATGTTTAGATTTCACGCACAATGCAATAACCTTGACTTGCCCGCACCATATTGTTAATTTCGCTACAGAGATCGTCTTCTCAATAGACAAATGGTTAGAGCGTACGCGTAAATACACGTGGTAGAGCCACGCTGCAGCGATATTATGGTTGTAGCACAAATGAATCGGAAAGAATACCAACGTAAAATAGCAACTTATGCTGCTGTGTTTCGTATGGTGAGTGTTGAGAACTCGAGACTCTTTTTACTGGATATGAGGCATTCCATCTTAGGGGTGACCACGCGCATCTCCATTTTGATTCTTAATTGAGGATAATTATGGATGTCTGTGAGCCACGGCATCCACTTGTCGTCAGAAAGACTGTGTGCTCATTTATCACATCCATTCTATAAAAAAATCTCTTTGCTCTTTCTTAAATCATAGCCTGTTAGTTATTTTTATTTAACTTTCTACCGAGTATTGTAATTTATTTTAAAGTAAACATGCCATAAACTGTTATTGAACGCCCTTTCATCCTCTATTCTGCAGCTGGACTACGTTAACTTCACGGATTACGCGAGGACCCTGCCCCATCTCATCCACAACGCGAACACCACCCTAGTCGACATCAGCCTGGTGAATCTTACCACTTCGCGTCATTTCAACTCATCGCGCTTCGCGGTACATTTTGTTCTCGTCTCCAAGGATCCGAATAACCTGTCCATGCGTAGCATCACGAGGAAGAGCTTGGACGATGAACACACACCTGGCGTGTTCGAGGTAAGCTCTCAACAAGGAAGTCTCCGTTTTGTTCTTAGCTTTACGTAATCACTCAAATATTGTAACGAAGAATTTGTTTTGTATGGGTCGTGTAACAGTCGATACTTCTCGTCAGACGGTTCATTGATCTAGTGGTCGTGAACGCTATTACAGATCATAAGGTCACTGGTTCGAATTTTTATCAGTTATTGAGTTTTTCTGTGAAGATATTCTCAGTAGCTGACTGGAGTCAGAAAATTGGCGGTGTCTCACCACCGTGCCTCGGAAAGTACGTAAAGCCGTTGGGCCTGCGCCTGATCTCTCTCCGGTCGTGTCGGGTTACCGACCCATCGAACTGTGAGTGAGGGAATAGAGTGCACCTGTGCTTGCGCTTACACTCGAGCAGTGTGTAATCCTGTTCTGCGGAGGTGGCTAATCTCCGTTGAGACTGACCGCCGTGACCGAAATTCGGTCTGGAGGACATTATTACATGTTGCTTCAATGTACGTGACAATTTATAGATAATCGAGATCAAGAGCCCGTCGTTGTGGATCAGCGGTGCCGGGGGCTTCTTGCAGTTCCGTCCCGTGGCGTACGTGGAGAGCAAGCGCAACGTCGGCAGCTCTACTCTGGCACATGTCTCCAATTTTACCAGGTCAGTCTATAGTGCAACGGCTAATATTGCTACTATATTATAGTTATCTTTTTTAGGGTTCCGTATCTCAAAAGGAAAAAACGGAACCCTTATAGGATCACTTTGTTGTCCGTCTGTCTGTCTGTCTGTTTGTCTGTTTGTCTGTTTGTCTGTCTGTCTGTCTGTCTGTCTGTCAAGACCCTTTTTCTCAGGAACGCGTAGAGGTATCAAGCTGAAATTTATATCAAATACTCAAGTCTACTGTCCCTTGGGGCTGTGAAAAAATCAAACTTCTAAGCCAACGCAATCAAGAGATACAGCCGTTTATGCCGCAAATTTTCGATATTCGCAAGGAAATCAAAAGTCAAAACCTACAGGGTACTTCCCGTGAACTGAGAATCTTAAAATTTGGCACGAAGCAACGTATTATAGCACAGATAAAGGAAAAATTGCGAAAAGCATAAATTTTTAGTTACATCATATAAGTAATAAAAATATTTTTAATAATTTTTAACTCATATACCTACGGATTTGTTCGGAACCCTCGGTGCGTGAGTCCGACTCGCACTTGGCCGGTTTTTTTACTATTCTAAACCTTTTGATACGTGGTAGAGCTGCAGCTATAATATGGTTGTATCACGAATGGGTCGGCTCGACCAGGGTAGGACCACGCTCTCACAAAATACATAGATTGCCTCATAGAATGGATTTTCGGCATGATGCTGCTGCCCATATCCTATTACAGTTTTCCTCTATCGCGTCTCACGACACCAACGACGTATCGATATGCGTAATAGGTATTCAAACTGACATTAAATTGCAATCCTATGCCATAATTTTACTATACGTTATATGTTGTGGTGATGAAATAATCGCGAAGATTGTGAGCCAATACCTATATTATTATACCATTGTGTAGTACGGCAGCTCTCGGCGTTGTTAAGTTTGCTATTTGTCCGCCATTGTGAAATAAATGATCGTAATTAAATGACGTTTATCCTGTGTCAGATAAATTATACATTTTTTCATAGTTCTAACAATGTTTGGTTTTGATCCATTGACCCAATAGTATGTTTGTTCGCAGTGGATCGCTGCCGCAGTCGAGCACGCTGGAGACATTCTACGAAGGTTACGATGAAAAGAATCTTCTGGTGCAGGACCTAGTCGTGTCTTTCGGAGAGCCGGGTGACGGTTTCTACAAGCAACACAACTACACGGCCTGGTAACATTGTTTTTTAGTTTCTCTTCTTCATTAATTCATTTATAAATCCTAGATCTACTACAAATTATTTCTGCCGGGTATCTGAAGGGTATATATGATTTTATGTATGCGCATATTTTCTTCCGCGCAGGTGTTTACCTATGAAATTGTAAAGGAAAAAATGCTTACCTATGAAATTGCCGTTTTTTATATAATAAGTTCACGTAAATTATTTTTTACTTCTATTAATCAAAGTAATCACCCATGCAATCGATGCATCTTTGCCAACGCAGTGGCAGTTTATTGACGACCTTCTTGAAGATATCAGCTGGACGGTAGGCAACAAATTCTTCAAAGGCATTTTGTACTGCCTCTCGGGTTTTAAATCTTTTTTCCCGCCAAAAAGTTATCCAAATTCTGGAAAAAGTTGAAGTCTGTAGACACAAGGTCTGGTGAGTACGGCGGATGACGGTGAGCTTCCAACCCCAGCTCTTGTACAGTATGAGGTCGCGCGTTGTCGTGCAGGAGCAGCGGGGACGAGCGATTGATCAAAGCAGGTTGGAGACGTGAGAGCTTCTCCATCATTGTGTTCAGTTCTTCACAGTTTACATCTGCAGTAATGTTTATCCCATTTGGTAAGAATCTGTGATGAATCACACCGGCGCTGGACCACCAAACAGTGACCATCACTTTTCTAGGGGTAAGTTTTCCTTTAGGGCATTTTTAGGTGCTGCACTAGGGTCCAACCAACTTGCTGAGCGCTTGCGGTTGTCAAACACAATCTATTTTTCGTCACGGTAACAATGCGGTTCAAAAATCCTTTGTTCGTGTGCCTGTTGAGCAGTGCAAAACACGTATCGAAGCGTTATTCGCGCTGGCGATCATTGAGTTCGTGGGACACCCATTTGTCAAGCTTTTTTACCTTGCCAATTTGACGAAAATGGAACCAATATGGTTTTAATGCTAATGTCGAAAGCTGCTACTAATTCAGGCTTAAATTGAGTATCATCAGCTTCCACAATCGCCTTTAATTCGTCATTGTCGACCAAAGTTTTCGGGCGACCACGGGGTTCATTTTTCAGGTCGGAATTTCCAGAACGGAAACGGGCAAACCAATAACATGTGGTGCGCTCGTTTGTAGTATTTGCTCCGTAAATGTCGTTGACGTTGTGTGTCGCTTATGCCGCGTTGCTGCGACGAGCGTACTCATATTCTACAATTACTGGTATTTTTAACGTATCTATGATAACGAAAAAGATTCAGGTGCGATGAAAACACAACGCTAATCAATAAACAAATGACTAATTTTGAAAAAATAATTTCATGTTTTCAAAATAAAATTAATTTGAAATTGAATTTTTAGCCAAACAAAAATTATTTTGACTTCAACTGCAGAACAGCAATTTCGTAGGTAAAGACCACGGAGCAAATACACAGAGGAGGTGTTGTAATTAGATTTCACTATGTAATAACGCGGGGACAATTTGCGGGGTGAGGGGGTATTAAGCCCCGCCCACTTAACTGTTTTCCATCTACCGATAAATAGTAAAACTACTCGCATCGTACCATATCGATGTAGCAATGTAGTTTAGCTAACTTGATAACAGATGGTGGGCGATTAAAAATTCTTTAGACTGAATGCAAAACAAATTTCAGCATATTCGTATGATTATTTTACTAATACTGAGCTCTACGTACCTTTATATTTTTAGTTCCCATGACACAAAGTGTCGCCATCTAGTGTCGAATATATTTAATTATATTTGAAAGCCGACACAGAGATTTTTCTAGAACTATCTTAGTAAATTAAGTATAAAATTACTTACAAATGAAATATGATGCCATCCATAGCATCAGTGTGTCTATCTGTGTAGTTTTTACGCGATTAAACACAACACTTCATCCTTTTCTTCTTAATACTACGAAAATACACCGATTTGGGATTTTCGACACATAAGTGCACAGGAAGAACGCTCACAGTATATTAAAGCCACGCCCACTATGATGATGTCAGGATCTAGTTAGAATCACAGTGCACAGTTGGTCGTCTCCTCTATGTATTTGCTCCCTGGTAAAGATCTATTATTTCCAGAAGTATCAATTCTCGTGCATCAGAATCATGTCTATGTCGGAGTTTTGTTCAACTTCGCCTTAAACTTTGTGCGTGCGTGAGCGTGGGTGTATTGTGTGTATGAGTGAGAGTGCGTGCGTGATTGATGGACTGTCCTTGTCACTTCCTAAGTGTATTAATATTAAATAGTATGAGGTGAACGGGGACGGTTTGGGCTATTCGCAGGTCGTACACGTTGGGGTACGGATGGCCGCCTTCGGAGAGCTTGTCGCTGTTGGCGGTGCTGATCATATCGCTGGGGCTGTGCGTGCCCGCGGTGCTGGTGGCGGTGGGGGGCGTGCTGGTGGTGGCACGGCGCCGGGCCCGCCCCCCCACCAGCCCCTCCCACCCCTCCCACCTCACCGACGAGGACTCACTGGAGCGCAGGTGCAACAGCTTTCGCACCGTCTGACTCGGTTTCCAAATCAGCCGCACAACTTTCGAATTCGAAAGGACTAACCACACCCCGAACACTACACACAAACCCGGTTTCGCAATGTTCATTTCCATATTCGACTACTCAAAAGTAACATAGAAATATAATTAAATAAATTCGGGTAACAATCGATCATGTAATCTTCTGGACTCTAAAGCTTCCAAAAGAATGAATCTACTTCGTACATAGTATTCGATATTCTGTGTAATACAGGGTAACAACAAAATAAATTGAAGGAGTTCTTGAAGTTTCAATTATGCATATAAGAAATTATTTATAATAATAATAAAATATCTGGTTATTTTTATGGATATTTAACAGGTGTTTACATCTTTTAAGAATTACTATCTAAGTAAAATTTACTATAAAAACATTTTAATGGAGCTTTAATATGGGGGGACAACTTCTTCGTGCGGTATGATAAACACACAAACACACCGTTTATCCGCGCAAATCAATTGTGTAACGAATATGACAAAATCTTGAATCAAAATTTAATAATATGCTTACATTACTACTAGATGGCTACAGGAAAAGCAAAAAAAAAAATACATAAAAATATGTTATATATAATCCAATATATTAATTAATGTTGTAATTAAATGTCTTGTCATGTGCGAAAATTTTCTATTTTGTACTCTAAAAAAGGTAACTTCATTTTATTGCATTATTAGTATTGATGCAAAATGACATGGATGACATGAGATTTAAATTTAAAAATAAATATTGGACTTCCAGAGTGTTCTTACCTTTTAAGTCAAAATTTTACTAACTTTGATATTGATACAAACGATTTTCTTCTAAAGTTGTTATTTCATCGTTAGAATTGTAAATTTAACTACATTTTCTTAGGCATTATAAACTATAAGTATGAAAATAAGCTTTAAGTCAATCCTTAACGATATATTTCTGAATAAATATAAGCTAGCTATACTCCCAAATCTAAAAAATACCTTTTGTCAGCTGTCACATTTATTGAACTAGACATTCCAACTGAAAAATCTATATATACAATATTCGATCCTTAAGAGATATCGATATCGATTCTTTAGAGTTGATAATCATTTACAGTTTTATCTAGACCACAATAAATTATAAAAAGTGGACTCAAAACACAAACAAAAAAAATTATTTCATCACTTTCACTACAGCTAGTTGAGATGACAAGAGAGCTGAAACAAGGTCAAGCATAAAAGTTGATTGTGGTATTTTTTTTATATTTTGCTGTTTGAAAGATTCTAATTTAAATTAGTGATAAAGATACATGTTGTAATGAAATAGAGATAACTGCTTAATTCTTTAGATATACGTAAAAGTTTATTTTAAATCGTGTGAGTACGCTTGTACAAAGTTATTGCGGAATGATTAATGTGAAACGTCAATAGGTATTTCTTAGATTTAGTTGAGTATAAAGAAACGTGGTTTTTTCTTAATATGTTTGAAGTGCAGACTTCTTTAGCCGCGTTGAGCGATTTTTGGTAGGGGAAATACTTATGGGTTCGCATCACCGATGACCTCGACATGCTTGGCTTGCGCCAGACTAGCGTCGCGTAGTAGAGTACAGCGGGCTGTGTATATGTATAGGTACGCATATATCATTAAGTTGTCATTACTCTCGGCAGTCCTTATGGCTGCCTCTGTTTTTTGTTGCTATTTATCTTTATTTTTGACTATTAAATTTTTCATAAGACTAATTGCTATCGACAAAATACATTATAGTTTAATTATTAATATTGCTCAAATGCATGTCAAGCAGTAACTAGCTATGTAGTAATTAAGTGCCAATATAACGTTAATATGTTTCTGTTAAGAAAATGTTATTTGCTATTCTATCTTCTATACCGCATTTTCCCTAAAACTAAAGGACCATTTCTAGTAGTGGACTATTTCGGACCCATGAAGAAAAAGATATAGAACTATGTCTACTGAAAGATCAGTTCTTTTATTTTGCTGCATAGGTTTCAACGCCCATTGAGGTTATTAACTTAATATTAATGTAAAATTGATAATCCTGAAAACAATAAAAAATTGTATTTTAAATAAGTAAGATCAGTGCGATCGTGTAATGATGGTAGCTTTAGTGTTTAGCATATTTTGACGGTTGGTTTCATTGAATTGTGTAAATGTATCAGTATTGATAACAAGCCGATGTCTTTTTATGATATATAACAATATTTAGTAACCTAAAAAAATAAAAAATAAGATATTACTGTTAGGTTACTAAATATTATCATAATGAAATCACCATATCACTGGTACTGGTTCCGGAGTGATTCTCACCAGAGTAACACAATGCAATGTGGTGGGAAACAAACTCAAAGAATCTCGCTGTCGACTAATATTCCTATTCCAAAATATAAAAACAGTATTTTCATAAAATTAATATATTGCGAAACGAGAATTTTTAAAAGTTTTACTATATACAATGTCTTCTACGACTCACGTATCTATAATTATTATTGCTGGTTTATTATGATGTTTGGTTTAGACGTGTGTCATTCATTCGTTTCTATTGACCAGATCATTCAAGTATTGTTTCGTCTTACAAACCAGGTCATTCGAGTCTATCATTGAAATAGATCATTTCGAGTTTCATTACTCTGTTATCTTGAGACCCGCTCATGTCGATCGTCTGATATTAGTACTCTTTGGTCGTAGGTCCTGTAAATCGTTTGATCCGGAACATTAAAACAATATAATTGCAATCATCAATACTTTGTTGGATGCGACCCGGGTCAGATTAACGAATCATTCACGATTGACACATTAGACATTAGTTCGGTTTAATTTGGTATGTCACTATTTATGTGTCTTTACAGGGTTTACTAGGAGTGAATACAAAAAGACATTAACTCCGCCCATTGTAATTATTTCATTATAGAATGATGTAAACAGTAAAGATTAAATTAAATTAATTAGTTAAATTTAAACAAATAATATATTAGATGCAAAATTTTGATATCATTATTGGATGTAATATATTATTTTAAGTATAGACTGCTATCATAGTCATTGTCATTTATTTTTATAAGACAGATCTTAAGCCTTATAATTTTTATTCAGAATTTTGCAATATGTCTTTTTAAATTATTTTTTATTAAATCTATACTACCAATTCGAATTTCATATCTTTTTGATGAATAAAAATATTATCTTGATAAACCAGTTATCACTTAGATACGCATAAGTACTCCTCCGATAATAATAAGTAAGCATTTAGATATAACTTTTACATTCTTCTACAATTATTAAAACTATATTATAACGTATGAAACTGTTTGTGGCTTGATTATATAAGAATCACTTCTTGACAGTAAATATTCTCTTAATTTGACTTAAATTTCGTCATTGTATTTAATAATTTTTATTTGTATGCGCGTAATCGATTTAGTTCCTATAAGAAAACAATCTAAAAACGTGAGGAAACATTAACTTTTTCGTTTGAAATTGTCACAGATCAAAAATATAATCGTAATTATATTTCCAGTTAATTTGTTTTATTTTTGATCTGTGACACATTTTGACATTATAATAAATTTGTGTTAAGTTTTAGTCCAATTTGTACATATTATTTTTATAAGATTATGTTTATAATTTTGTAATTTTTAGTTATTTATTCCAGATGTGATATTAATTTGAACTTCCAAATGTAAATGTTTATGAAAAATATATAATAAAAAGTTATTTAAACTGTGGTTGATTATTTTAGTAGTTTACAAGGTTCCTTTTTTGTTGTATATCAGTTTCCAGTGCAATTATAGGTGTAGTGTATGAGTAAAATGGTACACTACACTACAAACCTGTAATGTTGTTTGTTTGTAGTTGGGTGCAGGTGTCAATGCACTGTCAGTGGACTGCAAGTCACTTACCATCACGTAAACTGCTGCTAGTTCTCATTTTAATGTGAATTTAGAAAAAGTAGTGGACTTCGATAAGCTATAATGAATAACAAATAACTAATGAATGTACCTTAAATGTTTGGCAGACAATTGATTTAACCAAGGGCCGGGCAACCTTTTTCATTTGGGTCCAGAAAAACAGAAAGGAATTTACAGGGACAGCAATAGTATACCGCTTTACCATCATTAATAAGTAACCTTTATTTTACTTATTAATGATGCGAAGGTTACGAACTTAAAAAGGTTACCTAAGTTAACTTCACGGCTACTTTAGAAGTTTTATCTACATATCTTACACCTATGTCGATAGAGGTCTAAAAATATACATATTTGCAACGTCCATGTAGTCCTTTTTTAAATAAAACTGTAGTGACACAAAGATACAGTACACCTGATGTTTAAGCCTTTGGACACATGCAACTAATTACAAAGAAGGCTTGTCACCTCTGATGACTAAGATAAAATGCCGTTATAAGTATGTATTTAAACATTGTAATACATTTAATCAGTTATAAGGTTTTTCTGTCTAAAAATTCTCAGTACCAGCCCGGGTTAAAAGTAATTGGCGGTGTTTTCACACCGCCGTGCCGAAAGCACGTAAAACCGTAGGTCCTGAGGCTGATCTATCCGGTTGTGTGGTGTTACCGTCCCATCGGACTATGAGAGTGAGGGAATAGAGAGTGCACCTGTGTTTGCGTATACACATAGGCATTATATTATAATCCTGTCATGCCCAGATGGCTAGCCTCCGTTGAGACTGGCCGCCGTGACAGAAATCTGGCGTTAGAAACAGGTGAGAGCTACCGAGCCTAACTTTTTAACTTCCTTTCCATACATTAAGGTACCTATTTAAAATATATTTGCACGTTTGTACAATATTTAAATATTGTATAAACATGAAAATATTTGTTTTGTGATCGTATTCAACGTTTATACGTGCTATTTTTATGAAATCCCATAATCGTCTCCAATATTTTTATGAAATTCTATTGCACAAATAAAGCCATTTTCTTATTGAAAATTTTATTTTTATTTTTTCAACTTGTGGGGGTATAGAAAAAAAAATGAAATGTTTTACGATTTTTCTTTTTATTAAAGCTCTATTGACAAGTCCTGACAAATAGAGCAAACTAACTGAGAAGTCCATGAAGTTAGAGCTTATAGAAAGAGACAAAAGCGCGTGTACCGTTTTACGGTACACGGACGTGACGAACCCATGCGGCGTGTACTGTATTCGGTGCACTGGACAGCTAACGTGTTAAGATGCTACTCCAGCTGCCATACTTATGTACACGACGTCCAGTGGGTATTGTCAGAGATGACTTATGTCACCAATACGTGGTCTTTCACGCCTTATGAGGAAGCTCAAATGACAAGCATGGAGGAATCGGCAATGAAGATACTCGCCGTGGAACTAGAGAAAATGACGAGTTATGTTAACCTGGTAAGTTACACAGTACGTCAGTCGGTCGCTGATGAAGAGAATAGAATAGAAACTTTTTTATTCAATACTAGCTGTTCCTCTACGCCCGCATGTACTTTAGGGTTTTAATTTTGTTGCGCGGAACCCTAATTATTTTTCTAAAATGTAAATAGCCTAAGTTAATCCTTATAACATGAGCTATCTACCAGTGAGTCCCGTCAAAATCGGTCCATCCGTTTCGGAGATTAGCCGGAACAAACAGACAGACAAAAATTTAAAAAAATTGTTTTCTTATAAGTACTGTACAATTAGTAAAAAGCTGTTATTGTGACATTACAACAGACATTTCAATTTTATTTATTTGTACAAATGGATTACGAATAATAATTACTTATTGAAAGTCACACTTATGTTTAATTTACCACTGGTTTTGTAATATAATATGTTACAAATAATTAATAACACAAATTAAATTAGAAATAGCTTGGTAGCGATCACTTCACTCCCAGGGCTTATTATTATCTATACAAATAAATAAAATTGAAATGTCCGTTTGTAATGTCAAAATTACAACATTTTACTAAATGCATATGAAAGTTTATACGGTACTTATAACAAAAATACAATTTTTAAAATTTTTGTCTGTCTGGTTGTTCCGGTTAATCTCCGAAACGGCTCCGAAACTGGCAGATAGCTGATGTCATAAGAAGTAACTTAGGCTACTTTTATTTTAGAAAAAGAATTAGGGTTCCGCGCAAAAAATGAAAACCTCAAATAACACGCGGGCGAAGTCGCGGGGAACAGCTAGTCATCGATAAATTTGCATATTGTTATGGCATAGGACCCTTTATGAGACAGTATAGAGTAAGACCTAAGTTCAGCAGTGGATTTGTGTGATTGTGTATTTGGATAATCTAAAACTCAGTCTAGTAGGTATAATAATGAGCATTACAGAGCTGTCATAAATATGATTATGACAGCTCGGTAATGCAACATGCTGTAGATTGGGGGTTTGAATCCCTCACGGAGCAAGAATTTGAATTGCCTACAAAACAAACAATTTTATTCGGGTACGGTCGTTTATCCATGTGCAATTTATGTCCACGACGATGCAATAAAACATAAAATGGTCATCAAAAACAAATTCTACAAGATTGACACAGTTGTATGCATATCTCTGTCTGGTTCTGATTGCGTCTCAGAAGTTACTACGTCCTATGATTAATTAACCCACGATAACCCCAAACAACGAAACGTTTCCTTATGAATGTAATATGTTACGCGACATCAGTGACCGTCTTATCAACGCATAAATAATAATTTACAAACAAGAATTGAAATAAATTGATGTACTCGTTATAAATATTTTATATATACCTACTACTCATGATATACACTATGTTGAGATTTAAACAACGCAAATCAAAAACTTTTAATATTTAAAATAAGAAACTTTAAAAACAGCATTTTTAAGAGACCATTATTTATATTTAATTTATACATAATATAAATAAAATTAAAGTGTATTTGTAATGTTGAAATAACTGGTTTCTATTAAACTCCGAAGGTATTTGCATGCTAATAAAACATAAACAACCGTTTCTTTTAATTCTTTCCATTCCCTGTCTTCAATAGACTTCAAAAAGGAGGAGGTTTACAATTCATCGGAATCTTTTATGTGTTCACCGATTACTAGAAAATGCCTGAACCGATTGAAAAATTATTTTTTTGATTCAAAGATAATAGATGATATCCAGACGAAGCCGGGGTACGTAGTTAAAAATAAACACGAAAAAATTATTATCTATACAATCTACACAAATAAATAAAATTGAAGTGTCTGTTTGTAATGTCAAAATTACTACAGCGTTTCACTAAATGCATATGAAAGTATAAACGGTACTTATAACAAAAATACACTTTTTAAAATTTGTTGTCTGTCTGTTTGTTCCGGCTAATCTCCGAAACAGCTGAACCGATTTTCACGGGATTTTCACTGGCAGATAGCTGATGCCACAAGGAGTAACTTAAGTAACTTTTATTTTAGAAAAAGAATTATGATACCGCGCAAAAAAATTAAACCTCAAATAACACGCGGGCGAAGTCGCGGGGGACAGCTAGTAATAAAATAAAAATAAATACCTAACAACCAATAAACCGTACCTCTTTCATTAAAGCAACACTCGCCAGAGATCTAGACGTATTGCTACTTATAACTTTTTTTTACTTTTTAGGGTTCCGTACCCAAAGGGTAACCAACGGGACCCTATCACTAAGTCTCCGCTGTCCATCCGTCCGACCGTCAGTCTGTCAGCGGCACGGAAGTATAGACGAAGTACATATATTTCCATGGTCAGCGGGCTGTATTTTATGGATCCGTAATAGACAGTTGATCCGTAATAACGAAAAAATAATAAAAATTAAAATAAAATGTAAAAGACGCTTCCTTATTAGAAACGTGTTTTTGTTTGCTTTTTTTTTGCTCGTTGTCATAGGGCGGGTAGGTATATGAAGAACTGATTATGTCAAAATGGTCTTATGACCTCCATTTCATATCATATTACTCATACTCATACTACAAAAAAATACCCGGTCTGGATGTATGCATAGTACGTTTTTTTTATAGAACAGGGAGCAAGCGAGCATGCAGCTCACCTGATGGTAAATTACTACCGCCTCTCATGAACAACTGCAGCACCAGGAGAATTGTACCTGTCATTGCCGACCTTTTAAAACGTTGTATGTTAACTTGAAGGTCCATAAGTCGTATCCGTCCGGAAAAATCGCCGGTGGTAGACGCTTTCACAAAGAGGTCGTGCGAGGAAGAAAACTCCTAGTAAATCTGTGTTAGACCGCCAAGCATCCAGATGGTGTGGATAGTATCGTGTTTCTCGCGATGTGAGTTGATTGAATTTGAAGGCTGGAATTAAAATGTAAAAACATTTCCACGATACCGTTGTGGTCTGAAAGATGTAGTAAAAAAAATTGAGAAAGGTATGCTGAGATGGTTTGGCCATGTCGAGAGAATGAAAGAAGAACGATTGACGAAAATAGTGTATAAGGCGAGTGTGAATGAAAGTGTTGGAAGGGGTAGACCTAGTCGGACGTTTCTAGGCCAAATCAGGGACGTCTTGAAAAAAGGCCAGGTCCAAGAGTGCCCTAAACCGAAGAGCATGTATGAAGGGAATAATGAAAGTGGACGAAAGGAAACAAGTATGTAAGGATCGTAGCAAGTGGAAAGAAGTGGTCTCTGCCTACCCCTACGGGAAAGAGGCGTGATTATATGTATGTATGTATGAGAAAATTGCAGTGGCGGTAAATTGAAATATGACACATTGGGAATAAAATAATAAAGGGCAGCGGGACGTTTTTTTTAAAGCACCTTTTATAATAAAATAAGTTGAACAAATCATAAAAAAAGCCCAACAACAAATGCATTGAAATAATACGTACTCCTGATAAATGCTTTCATTATATTTACAAAAACCCAAAATAAATTAAATGTGTATGTAGGAGAAAGGAGTGGGCCATACTGAATAAGAATTCAGGGATTACAAAATAATATTTGGTTTTAATAATTATAAATTGCACCAAGGCACTTTTATAATTAATTTCAAATTAATTATCTGTGAGCGTCTAGGATAAGCTAGCTTAAGTACAGCCAGTGCACCAAGTCACGCCAGAGCTAAGACTGCCCGTTTCATCGTTTTTTTTTTTGTGCCCAGAAGCAATGAAAAGGCCTACCCACCGGGAAGCGAGGAAGGGAGGTGGTGAATGCTCTAAGCATAGGTACTACGACAGCCGGCTGCCGTGATTATGTGGGACTCACTGCGAAACCTAAGTGCCTACCCACTAAACACAACCTGTGAGACTGGTATTGGCTTGTGTGGCCTTTCTGCCGAATCGGATGCGACCCTCTTGAGGGAAAAGGGGGCGCAGACGCCGCTCCATCGCTGTGCGGTCGTTTTATATCCGTTGCAAAACAAGTCGAGTAGTGGGGGGTGGGCGAAATCGAGTGGCGCGCCGGGTGGCGTGATCATTGAACGTGTTGTTTACGATTTTTACGTACGTTGTTGGCGTACGACGACGACGCCGCCGTCCTGTCGTCATTTACAAGATTCTATCTTATCAAAATGTTAAACCTAAGAATGATTTCATATTAGTTTTGACTGCATTGGTAGTGTCTAGTCGTGAGTACGACTGCTGACCATGTAGGACCACATGGTTTAAGCCAAAATGAGTTCTTAGGTTATTCAATCAAGAAATAATCAGTAGCAGTCAACAGTCAGGCACATCAAAGCACGTAAAGCTGTTCGCCCCGCGCCTGATCTCTCTCCGGTCGTGTCGGTCTACCGTCCCATCGGACTATGAGAGTGAGGGAATAGAGAGTGCACCTGTGCTTGCGCATACACTTGGGCATTATCCTGTACTACGCAGATGGGTAATCTCCGTTTAATCTGCAGCCGTGACCGAATTTCAGCCAGGACCTAGAGGACATTTCATTAGTTTTGAACAACCGTTACCGTTATGGCCTATTAAAGTCCACTGCTGAACCTAGGCCTCCCCATAGATTGTCTCACAGGGAGGATATTCGCCATAATTGCCGCGCTTGGCAACCGTAGTTATTATTTTTAGTCGTTATTAGGAAGACGCTGCTGCCCATCTCCTGATTTGTTTACCTCTGTCGTTTCTTACGACACCCACGG
The DNA here is from genome assembly GCA_033319125.1 of Parnassius glacialis. Lineage (NCBI taxonomy): Eukaryota > Metazoa > Arthropoda > Insecta > Lepidoptera > Papilionidae > Parnassius > Parnassius glacialis. Next base: position 10,106,245 of record JAVANC010000028.1, read on the forward strand.
TATCATAAGGGGTAGTGGATGTTCTTATACCACCACTACTTGGTAAAGTTTTGAACAAAATTTTATATAAATTTGGAACGAAACAAATAAAATCAATAATTCTCATTCAAAATAGAGGTTTAAATAATAAAAAAAGGTGAACATCAAAGCCAATGTGCCACAATTATTAAATAATAGTGCTATTAGCTTTTAGAGATCAACAGCTGTCCAGAGTTCATTCTACGTAAAACATTCTGATATTCAAGTAAGACATTCCAAAATGGCGCGCCTGTCAAATTTGAAATTGGCCCAAGATGGCGCCACGAAGTTGAAAAAGGAATTATCTTCCACAGTTTCATCGTTTGGCGGGTCTTTCTGAACGGGCGAATAGTTATTCGTGTGAGTATTTTGTGGTGTGAACAGCTGTCGTTTCGCATGTTTCCTTTCCTTTCTATTTCCATTGGGGTTATTAGCTTTAGTCCCACTTGCGTGGACCGAGTGACTGCCGTTTTTAACCTTGTGTTCGTTCTGGTAATCCTGTATTTCGTTCTGCAGACCCTGTGAGATTTTTTGTTTATTTTTGAGCGTTGTAAAATCTATATCGCCCATAGACTTGTGCCTTGTTCTTTTAGTGCTGTTATTATATACTTTGGGATTTCGTTCCGCCACCCAACGTCGCATGCGCTTCACGAAGGGTAGAACCATGAAGAAAGCGTTGGGACTGACACCCATTTTAACCTTCGGCGTCATATCCTTCCTGTTCGAAGGCAAGTCAGCCAAGGGGAACCATTCACAGGCCTTGATCTCGTTTCTGGTGCGCGGCTGGAACTTTGTATCGCGAGGTATATAACCTATTATATACAAACGTACGATTTGATCGTGTATCATGGCTTCTATGTAATCATTCTTGTTTATTAGTTTACTTATGTCGAAACCTGTTTCTTCTAAGACCTGAAACAAGAATTATTTTTAAATATATTATAAATATACAGAACGAGTGGTGGGAGACAAATGTTTGGTTCTAGATGGCCCCCATAAATTGCATGAGCAATATGTGCACACTGAAAATTCTGCGCTCCTGGCCGCTCATAAATGTTTAAATTTCGAATATTACCTATAGTCTTTAAAATATAATAAACTCGTTCATTTTTGGCGGGAAGTCGCGTGTTTATTTTTTTATCAGATTTCCACAAATGAAAAAATGTTTAAAATCTAATGGAGAATACTTTGATAATTTTAAATTTGATACTTTTCTAAAAGCGGTAAATATATCAGATAACACAAATTGTTTTATTTATGACTTATGCAAAACTTTTAGGATACGTCACCACAGAATAAATAATAGTACTACGTACAGAAGTTGCACTCCTTTGATGTTGACTGCTTGTCTACGTTTTAATAGGCTACATATTATTAATCAGATAAATCGCGCACGCAAGCTAAATAAAACTTTATTGCTGCGCGCGAGTGTCCGTATTACTTTGCATCTTTTCTCCTACCTATGTCACAACGGACTTTCCCTGGTTACTAAGGACTGTTAATAAAGAGTAAAAAAATAGATTGTGAAATGGTAAGTTACTTAGGTAAAGTACCTATTCTTGACTATGATCGACCATATTTCCGCTAATATGCGAGTTCTGTGATACCCAACGCATGCAACTTGCAAGGCCATTCGTCGGGAATCGCGATGCTTGGCTCGTAAGAAATAGGTAGATAGAGTAAACAACAAATAAACCCTAAATACGATTCCGACGAAGGCGACACTGAAAGTTTTTAGAACTAGCTACTTGTAAACAATATAATAAAAAAAAATCAAACTTTAAAATAGAACTCTTCCAGTATTATTGTGTATGTATTTTATTAATTTGTCATTTGTTTACGATTCGGCAGCAAATTGAAAATTATCTGTGTCACGTCAGCATGAATTTACCGCGAGAAAATTTTCGTACAATGATTTTTTATGACTTTCGATGTCATTTAAGTCAACAAGAAAGTTATGATAGACTTCAATTGGCCATTCACGATGAAGCCCCATCTCGTGCCACTGTTTACAACTGGTTTAATGAGAGTTTAAACGTGGTCGCACTAATCTCACCGCTGAACTGCGTGAGGGACGGCCTTCTACGGCGACGACTGAAGATAACATCAGTGTTGTGCGGCGTATGATATAGAGCGACAAAAGAGTGACTTATCAGCATATTCGGACAAGCCTAGGCATCGGTATTAGTCAAGTGCACAAAATCCTCCATGAATATTTAGCGGTCAGGAAGCTTTTTGCACGGCGGATATCTCATAATTTGACAGAGGCTCAAAAACTCCGTCGTGTTGATGGGTGTCGTGAAATGGTTCTAAGATTTAACGTAGGTGACTCAAATGCTGTGTTCGACACACTTACGGGTGACGAAAGCTGGATTTATTGTTATGATCCTGAAAATAAGGGACAGTCTGGTGTCTGGGTGTTTCCTTCCGAGGAGTTGCCAAGTAAAGTGAAAAGAGGTCGAAGCGTGAGAAAAACGATGGTGGCCTCGTTCTTCGGAAAGACCGGTCATTACGCAACAATTGTTTTAGGGGATCGAAACAAAAAACAGTCGAAGCATCGAACAGTTACTGCAGAGTGCTACACTAACAACTGTTTGCCATTTGTCTTGGAAAAAGTTCGGGAGAAACGACCCCGCAGTAGGATCCTCCTTCACCACGCCAACGCCTCGTCGCACACCGCCAAGCAAACAATCGACTACTTGGCGATATCAGACGTGGAATTACTGGTTCACCCGCCCAATAGCCACGACCTCGCACTTTGCGATATTTATTTATTTCCAAAAATAAAAATAAAACCTTCGAGGACAACGTTTTATGGATGCCGAGGAAGCAGTGGCTGTCTTTAAAATTGCCGTCGAAGAGACACCCTAAGGATGAGTGGGCAAAGTGCTTTTCTCAGTGGTTCCATCGGATGCAGCGATGTATTGATGTAAATGGACACTATTTTGAAAAGATATAATAAAAATAATAACTTGCTAGTTTCTTCAGTTTTTGATTTTCTAAGAATTTTCTGTGTCACCTTCGTAACAGAAATGTGATCGTATTCTACTTAGTTGAAAATCTTGTAAACAAAGTTTTAATTTCAGTATTTTGTGCTATTATAATTTTAAATATTTTAATTACTAAGACGAGTATAGATAGGTATTTAAGTCGGTACTTGGGTAGTGAAGTAAGTTTACTTGAGTAGTACTAAGTTTCAAATAAGTTTTGTAATAAAGTACTTAGGTATTACTTCTGTAGTTAAATTATTACTTAACTCTTTTTTCGCTATCAGTACATATCTAACAAAAAAATTAAATAAATTCATATTTCATTATACTTCGGTAACTTGTTAGAAATCTTTAACATTCAATCGCCTAGAACGCGCTAGCCCTGACTGCGTTCTGCTCCGGGAACGCCTCGCGATTGTAGATAATGAGGGCTAATAATCTTCCACTCACTAGATGTCGCTAGTAGCGACTGAGGTAAAGTTTTTTGTTACATAGTGTCAGTTAATTGAGAAATTAGATTTAAATAATAGTTTATCATTATCTAGAGTATTATATTAATATATAACACAATGCGTCAGTGGTTTGATTTTTATTTTTTTGCACATTATAACTCTTTTTTAAAAAAGTAGTCTTTTAGTTATATTTACAGTTTGGTTTATTCATCTCTAAAGTAATTAAAATAAAATATAACTAATAATACAGAAAGAAACCTTAAAGATTACATTTTCTTAAGAAATTATCGTCCCCGCTATGAAATCTGTCAAATATTTTACCTCACTCTAAAGTGGCGCCGCCCTGGTGGCAGAAAAATTCGTGGATGCCCTCATTGTTTCATGCAGGTAGCAAGAGTGACAGAGGCCTGACGTCACGTTGTTGCCGCGCAAGGCGGACGAGTCGGCAAGCTACGGCAAGTCCACTGCGGAACTTAGGCCTCCGCCACAGTCCTGAGAAACCTCCAACCATTGACTACCTGCATTTTAATTATTATTGAGTTATTATGAGGATAATGGAGTGACGACCTGGCAAGACATGCAGGAAGTCGATGGATGGAGGTGGCTCAGGACCGTGCTTTGTGGCATTCCTTGGGGGAGGCCTATGTTCAGCAGTGGACTTGTGACGGGCTGTAATGATGATGATGATGATATTATAAGGCAGATGCTTTTGCCTTATTTCTGTTTCATTTCACTCTGTCGCCTTTTACAACACTCACGGGACGAAATTGATAGTAGATTTTGTCAAGCCGCCACTACATGACACAGATAATAATAATGATTAATACCTCCCGAGCAGCACACTTCCAAGGCTCCTCGTCTTCATTAACCTTGCCCTTAGGGAAGCCCCACGAGGCCTTGGTCCAATATGATTGTACAAGCAACACATGCGTGAGATCACTGTCTAAAAGAATAGCGCCATATGTCGGCACAGTTTGTTTGTACTCGCGCCAGTTGTCAAGAACTGCGTCCAGGCTACTGACATGCTCCCTCAGTTGCGGGACATGCTGAAATTTAAAAAAAAAATACGTAAAGTAAGTTAAAAATACGTAAAGTAAGTTGTAAAATACTTTTGCCTACCACTTTACAAGGCGCAGGTTCGGCCTCACATTGTATACTGTTCCCATCTATGGGCTGGGGCTCCACAGGGCTTTATTAAAAATATAAAGCTGTGTTTGGTAAAAACAAAATGGTTTCCTTTAAGTTTTTTATAAGAACTTTTTTCCAGATCAGGACGTTGCAATGGTTTTTGATAAATATTTTACTGATATTCCGATATTAACCACTAAGTCACTGAATTCTTCTCCTGCGGTCGCCGAATCATTACTTAAACAAAATGTAAATGCGTGTACAAAGAATTTTACATTTCATAAAGTATCATCAAAAGATATTGTAAAATATTTTAAAAGTATTGATGTTAAGAAAACTGCGGATCTGTGGGGGATTTCCGTTAAAGTTATTGCGTCTATAATAGATACAATCGCGCCTCATTTAGCTACTATTTTTAATACTAGTATCGAATCTGGTGTGTTTCCTGATTTAATGAAGTATAGTAAAGTAATACCTTTATTTAAATCTGGTAGTACATTAGACCCCGCTAATTTTAGACCTATTTCTGTACTACCAACACTTAGTAAGATTTTTGAAAAAAATATTCTTGATCAAATGTTAAATTTCTCTAATATAAATAATTTACTTCATAAAAATCAATTTGGTTTCACAAGGGGTCGCTCGACAACTGATGCCGGTGTTGAGCTGATTAAATATATATTTAATGCATGGGAGAATTCACAGGATGCTTTGGGTATATTTTGTGACCTATCCAAAGCCTTCGATTGTGTTCACCATGAAACATTAATCAGGAAACTTCAACACTACGGTGTAAGAAGTGATGCTCTTAAATTAATTATTTCATATTTATGTAAGAGAACGCAAAAAGTTGTCATTAACAGTATGAGTTCTTCCGGGTCGATGGTACAGATGGGCGTGCCTCAAGGCTCAATTCTAGGCCCCTTTCTGTTTCTTGTATACATTAATGACTTACCTTACATAGTAGGAGATAACCATGATATAGTATTATTTGCAGATGACACTTCTTTAATTTTCAAATTAAGTCGACAAATGCTAAAATATGACGAAGTAAATAATGCTATATCTAAATTAGTAAATTGGTTCAATGTTAATAATTTGCATTTAAATGGCACTAAAACGAAATGTATGAAATTTATGACTCCAAATGTCAAACAATTAAATACTAATGTAATTTTTAATGGGGAGAAACTGAGTCTTGTAGATACCACCATTTTTCTTGGAATCACACTAGACGCGAAGCTTCAATGGGGCCCCCATATATCAAAACTAGCAAGCAGACTTAGTTCTGCAGCATATGCCGTAAAAAAGATTAGAAGTCTAACTAGTGTTGAAACAGCTAGACTAGTTTACTTTAGCTATTTCCATAGCATAATGTCGTATGGTATTTTGCTATGGGGACACGCAGCTGACACTGAAACTATATTTGTTTTACAGAAGAGGGCCATAAGAGCAATTTATGATTTAAAGCCTAAAGAGTCGCTGCGACAAAAATTTAAGGAAATTAATATATTAACTTTGGCCTCTCAATACATTTATGAAAATGTAATGTACGTACACAAAAATAAAAGTAGTTTTACAAAAATAAGTGATATTCATTCTGAAAATACTAGGAACAGACACAAGCTAGTAGTACCGGTTACTCGACTCCATCGAGTCAGTAATTCATTCTTGGGGCGATGTATACGCTTTTACAACAAAATTCCAGAAAATATACAAAATTTGACCTGCTCAAAGTTCAAAAACTTTATTAAACTAAGTTTGTATAAAAAGGGTTATTATAGTATTAAAGAATATATAGATGATAATAACCCCTGGAAATGAGGTGATCGCTACCAAGCTATTTTTAATTTGTTGTGTTGTTAATTTGTGTAACATACATTATTGTAAGCTGTTATTTTTAAAAAAAAGTCCCGCTGGGTTTATTGCTGGTTCTTCCCAGGACAGAGGTTTTTTTTTTCGAACCAGTGGTAATTATACAAAAGAGTGACTTTCAATAAGCATTATTTATAATCTATATTGAATAAAAAAGTTTCTGTTTTCTGTTTCTGTTTTCCTTTTAAAAAAATATCTAAGGACCACGCCGCGCCGCCGCGACGCCGCCGCCGCCGAGGAAATTTTGAGGCCTCGCACGCCGCCGTGGAATTGGCCTTCAGCGCTCATATCTAGTTCGGATTAGGCATTCTTATGCCAGAATCTGAATATAGAGAAGAATATCTTCTTAATGTGAAGAAAATATCACAATATTATTCCCATTTCTTGACTGTTCCTGCTGCCACTCTCGTTACAGAATATCAGCTATGGATTTCAAAGTGGAAACAGGAGCTCTAAAGAAAATACTGATACAAAATTCTCTAAGTGTGTGGTTTCTACAATCGAAATTTGCGACGATGATCTCTACCCAAATATAAAGACTTTGTTGAAAATTCTGGCAACTCTTCCTTTAACCGATCATTTTCTATGCAAAGGCGTGTAAAAACTTAGTTGAAAGCAAACATGTTAGAAGAGAGGCTTGACAGGTTTAACTTTTTAGACGTCTCAAATATTATCCACCCGATTTGCCAATAAAAATAGAAAACTTCCATTTGTTTAATAATGTGTCCTATAAAATTGTGTATTTTGCAATAAAGTCTAATTTACTCGACATATTTTATTATTAGTGACCCCCTCCAAAATTTCAGGCTGCATCCGCGCCTGACACGCATAAGGCATGCGTACCTTAAATATACAGTATTGTACATTTAAGGTACGCATGCCTTTATTGAGCTACAACAATAATGTGGTGGCATAAAGCTAATCTATTATCCCAATTCAATCCAGAAGCGTTGCAAGAGACTGGGTACTTCCAGAAAGGTTTCTGGGTTCTGGCGTGCCTTGACCTTGGTGGGCGGAATGAGTAAAAAGGTTATATATATTGTGTATAGTATAGTCTGCTTATCGACAGATGGCATTATTTGATTTATATTCGCGCTATTAAATGTATTACTGCCGTTGTACATAGTTAGCTGCTTATGTATATCGATTGAGTTTAAGATTCGAGTGAATATACGAGTTGTGTTTACGTGAGTGTGTATCATTTCTAACACTTACCATTTAGAATTTTAACAGATTTAAAATACACCAAATTACGAGGGGCATTCAATATACTCTCGGTATTAGGGTGATTTGCTAATAATGTGGGTAATTAAAAAAAATCATTAGTTAACGACGTTACCTGAGGGTATAAATATGAAATTTCGTTTTGATACCTTCATTATTTCTTATGTAACCTTCAGTCAGACGACGAGAATGACTGACTCGATAATGTTGAAAAAAATCGAAAAACATCCATGATGAAACGGTGACCGTTTACAAAGACTCTCCTCCTTCAATGTCAACCATACAGAAGTGCTTAAGTGAATTCAAAATAGGCAAAGAAAGCATCGAAGATAACCCGAAAATTATTGATAAGCGTGTATTAGAAGATGCACGAGAAAGGAAGGATTAAGATGTTAGCAGAAATTACTAACCTATCCGTTGGTACCATACGCACCATATTGCATAAATATTTCGACCTTACAAAAGTCAGTGCAAGATGGGAGCCGCGAATGCTCACTGCGCTTCAAAAGCAGGCGCGGGTTGACTGTTGTAGGGAGTTTTTAGAGCTGCGTTGTGACGACCCAACAAGTGTTTTCGACAGGATAGTTACAGGAGATGAAACAAGGGTTCACCACTACTACCCTGAAGGTAAACAGGAGTCTATGCAACGGCATAAAAAGGTATCAGACAACCCCACCCTCAAGAAGTTCAAAGTTGTAAAATCATGGCCACAGTGTTTTGGGATTTTAAAGGAGTACTATTAATCAAGTGCACAAAAAAAAGAAGAAACCATTAACGCAGATAAATACTCAGCCACTTTACACCATTTGGAGGAAGCAATAAAAGAAAAGAGAAGAAGAAAGCCGACCAAGGGAGTGCTGCTTCTTCATGACAACGCACCGGTTCACGCAGCGCGGCTCTCCAAGGCTACTGTACGAGACTGCGGGGTTGACGAAATTAACCACCCACCATACAGCCCAGATCTAGCTCCTAGTGACTACTTTTTATTTCCAATCTTAAAAAAAGACCTTCGGAAAAAACGATTTGCTGACGATAATGAGCTTAAGCCCGATGTAAAATATTATTTATCAGGCCAAGACGAAGAATAATTTTTCAAGGGAATAGAAAAGCTTTTTCAACTTTAAGAGACTATATTGAAAAATAAAAAATATTTCATAGTTTTATGGAAAACATTGAACACCCCTCGTAGCAATAAAATTTTATACGTGGTAAGAGCCATGCTGCAGTTCTATTATGGTTTTAGCATGAATGGGTTTGTTCAACCGGGCTACCAGGCTGTTCAGCTTAACGCTGCTATGTTTCGTATGATGAGTGTAGACTATAGACAACCTGACGAAATTTTTCTTTCTATTTCATCTCAGTCCTCAGGGGTGCAACACATCTGCATTTTGATTCTTAATCGAGGATAAATGTAGACGTCTATAGGCCATATCACTTACCATCAGGTGGACAGTGTGCTCATTTGTCACCCTATTTCTATATAAAAAAAATAACTATGGGAAGCAGTATCAAAGTTATGAATTTAGTTATTCAAATCAAAAGCGCGCGTGAATTTTATGCGTGCTTTCACATACATGTTGCGTAGTGTGCTTAAAAAAAGAGGAAACCTGCCGTTTCTTTCGTGGTTTTCTCTCTCTTTTCGACATGGTGGTAGCAGATATAGTAGGTTTAAATAATGACATTAGAAAAACGAGATTTTATTTTTTAACTCTCTAAATAAAATACCTACAATATTAAAACTAGAGTATTTGTTACTTAAACCAAGTTATTCCAGCCATATGAGTAGTAAATGAATATCGAAACACTAAGTACCGAGTAGTAAACTACTCGGCACATCTCTAGTGCCATTCTAGATACACAGAACATAGCAATCCAGTAGTAACCATTCTGTTTATGCTATACTCTATTTAAAATAGCATTAAACGGAAGTTAAAAAAGGTTTTTGATAACGCACACTTTGTAACAAAAGTACAATAAACATGTTTCAGTTAAGATTGATGCTATAATAATAATAATATGACGTAACAGTTTCAGAACAGATCTGTCGGTGTCGGAAAATATTCTGCTAGTGTGGGAAGTGAAATTAACTTGGATAGTCTTAACGAACATTTTGCCAACCCTCCTGTCATAGTTTTATCATTCAACAAAGCCAGAACCCTACTTGAATTATCCAAATGCCCAATACGTCATTATTCCTCATTTAATTTCACTTCTCTTACTGAAGATGATTCTATGCGATCCGTCCTTGCAATTTCATCTACTGCTATGGGTAATGATAACATCTGCTCTAAAATGATTACGTTGATTCTTCCCTTTCTGCTCCCTATTCTTACTCATATCTTTAATTTCTCTTTATCTTCTTGTTGCTTTCCGTCATCGTGGAAGTTAGCTCATATTATTCCTATACCCAAAGTTTTGAATCCTTCATCTGCAACACATTACCGCCCTATTTCCATTTTACCATTTCTTTCAAAGGTGCTTGAACATATTGTCCACACACAATTGACCAAGTTCCTTAACCGTAACAATATCTTAAGTACTTTTCAATCCGGTTTTAGGCCTGGTCACAGTACAACTACTGCTCTCCTCAAGATAACGGATGATATCCGGTGCGGTATAGACCAAAAATATTTAACGGTACTTGTGCTGCTAGATTTTAGTAGTGCCTTCAATTCTATTGATTTTGATATACTTCTTAGCATTCTTCATTCTATTAATGTGTCTCCTTCAACTATTCAATGGTTTGATTCCTACCTCCGTGGCCGCTCTCAGTGTATTCATATCAATGAAACTTTTTCTAAGTGGTGCAATCTAACCACGGGTGTACCTCAAGGTGGCGTCCTTTCTCCTTTACTCTTTTCCATATTTATCAACTGTATCACTCAGGTGATATCTTCAAACTTCCATCTCTATGCAGACGATTTGCAGCTGTATCGTCATTTTCTAGTGACTGAAGCAAATTCAGCACTATTTGAAATAAATAACGATCTAAATAAAATCGATAAGTGGTCTAGATCATACGGACTTGTTATAAACCCTAAAAAATCACAAGCTATGATTATAGGCACCAGGTTTACTCGTAAATTATTTGACTTTTCTTCACTGCCAACTCTGCAAATTAATGGCATTCCACTAAGCATTTCAGAAACGGTTAAGAATCTGGGCGTCATCATGGATTGCAAGTTGACATGGAATGCACATATCACTGAAATTAGCAGGAAAATCAATTATACTTTTCATTCCTTAAAATACCTTCAACATTTTCTGCCGTTATGAACGAAGATTTCTCTTGTCCAAACACTTATTTTCCCGATTCTTGATTATGCTGATGTCTGTTATTTGGATGCGACTGAGGAGCAATTAAACAAACTTGAGCGGTTGCAAAACTTATGTATTCGTTATATTTTTGGGCTGAAAAAGTATGACCACGTCTCCTCATATCGCAAACAGCTCAAGTGGCTCCCAATCCGACTTCGCAGGAATTCTCGAATCCTTTGCCTCCTCTTTAACATACTATACAATCCAACATCACCACCCTATCTACGTGATCGATTCCACTTTGCGCACTCCCCCGATGCAGTTTGCAGATCACATTTAAAAACCCTCCTAAATTTCCCTTCCTCTAGAACAAAGTCCTATTCTCACTCTTTTACAGTACATGCAGTTAGGTTATGGAATTCTCTTCCTGCTGCAATTCGAGAGGCTCAAACAGTGTCCGTGTTCAAAAGGCGAGTCAAAGAGCACTATCTTTCTTTGTCGTCCTAATGATTATATATATAATATATTATTATATTTATATATGTAATATATATATGTATATATATGTGTATGTGTATATGTATTTATAGTGGTATTTAGTTATATGTATGTTTACATGGATATTTTTTTTTATTAGCTTTACTTTATGTTAAGTATATTAATATTATAAAATTTTATTATAAGAGTGCACACTAGTTCAGCTTCTCTTTTAATTTGTCCAGTATCAGGCCTGCTGGAAGAGATTTCAATATGAAATAAGCAGTGCCTTTGTACAAAATATCTTTTTTTTTCTTCATTGTAACATTATTTTGTGTGTACATAAATGGTTAAATAAATAAATAAACAGTTAAGTGACAAAACTGCTATGTCAGCGCAGTCAGTCAGCGCCATGCCAAGAGGTGTGAGCGCCGTGCCTCGGCAGTATTGAGGGCGCAAAGGCCCGTTTGTGCTTACGGCCCACTATTAAACGGCGCCGGGTCTGGGCGTCTCCCGTTAATTGACGCCCATTTCAATGGATGATGGATAAAAATAGAACGCGCATACGGCCGCTGCCTGGGGGTCGCCGGGGCGCGTCTGGAGCTGGCGCTGGACGCGACAGCATGCGAGCCGCCAGCCGAGCGCGCGGTGCTGCAAGACCACCTAGCAGCCCCTCGCGTCCATCATCCCCACCAGACGGCTTGGAGTCGGCGGGGTCCTCTCGGACTCGGCAAGCGGCACCCGCCGCTGGTGGAGTACGCCGCATGCGTTGGACAAAAAATATGAACATAAACGCATTGCGGGGCGGGCATATAGGGCGAAAGGGGAAGAAACTGGAGTAATAGCGTATCGGGCTCGGATGCATCGCTTCTTTGCTGAGCTTGAGCCGTCAGTTCCCGTCACAGAGCAAAACCTGGCAGACCGAGTTCGGTACATCATACGCTCGAAAATATTTGATGATGCCGAACTCGAACGACTACGGCGTGAGGCTATTCCCTCATCGAATGAACCGGCTATAGCTGGGGATGCGGCTCCTAAGGCCACAGACCAGCAGCCACATATAGAGGGCGCCATGGATCTCCCCGCTCTGGTTGATTCAGGCGATGATGGAATGGTCACCCAAGAACTAGAGCAGATGAGGAGTAAATTGGATGAGGCGATTGTGGAAACGCGCAGTACGCCTCTCGAAAATCGACCGCGACTCCCGCGCATACCCCTAAGCAAGCGGAATCGGACTGTCGTGAGGGTTCTCAACCCAATGCTGGTGACCTATTTGGAAGCCAGCCGGGACCTTTGCGACACGGACTCAATTCTTTTTGGCGCCGCACTGGCAGTCTGCCGTATTGTTGGCGCCAAACTTCCCACGGCTGGACGTGCTACTAGACAAAGTAGCGCCATCCCAGCCTGGAGAAGAAGGATTGAGGACCGTATCTCAAAGGCAAGGGCCCTCATCGGCAGGATGATAAGCTTCAGGTCAGGCAATAACAGGCCGAGAATTGTGCGCACCGTCAAGATGGCGTTTGCTGGGACAAACATTAGTTTGTCCCAGCCGGATATAACGCAGAAACTGACGGAGCGCATAGACGACCTGAAGCAGAGAATCGCTGCTTGGGGGAAGCGGATTCGGCGATATACCGAGAGGTCGACACGGTTCAACCAGAATCGTCTCTTCCAGAGTGATCAGAAGAGGCTCTATGAATCATTGGAGCGACCAATGCTACGTGGAACGGGCCCAGCACCGAATCAGGCCGACAGTATCGAATTCTGGCGCGGCCTGTGGTCAGAGCCCGTAAACCACAGCGAGGGCCCTTGGATGGAAGTTGTGGCGAGTCAGTGTGCGAATGTTACGCCTATGGACCCCGTCATCATAACGCCGGATGACGTAGCTGAGGCGGTCCGTAGGGCCCCGAACTGGAAAAGTCCGGGGCTCGACGGGCTGCATCACTACTGGCTGAAGGGGTTCGTGGTGTGTCACGCTGTGCTCGCCCGACAGTTTCAAGAGGCTCTCGACCAAAAGTCGCTCCCGAGCCTCTTCACTACTGGGATCACTCATTTGGTTCCTAAAGACCGGGATTCCACAGACCCGAGCAAATACCGCCCCATAACGTGTCTAACTACCATATACAAGACACTAACATCCATTTTGAGCGCGAGAATCACTCGTCACCTGAACTCAAATCAGGTGATGTCGCGCGCTCAAAATGGATGTCGGGGCGGTGGTCGTGGAACCAAGGAACCACTCCTCATTGACGCGGTCATTGGCAAGGTGGTCAAACGCAACCGTCGGAACCTCTCCGCCGCCTGGATAGACTATAAAAAAGCATTCGACTCGGTGCCTCATACATGGCTTAAGAGGGTCCTAGAGCTGTATAAGGTCAATTGTACAGTTCGAGACTTCCTCGGGCAGTGTATGGGGCAATGGAGTACGATCCTTTGTCATCTAGGCGAGCGGATGACGGCTGCGGAGAACCACATAAGGATAAGAAGGGGTATCTTCCAGGGCGATTGTTTGAGTCCAATCTGGTTCTGCCTCTCTTAGAACCCTCTCAGTACCTTACTGGAGGGTTCCGGGAGGGGATTTCAGCTTCGGAAGGGAGGTACAAAAGTGACCCACCTTTTCTATGGGGATGATCTCAAGTTATTCGCCTCCAGTCGCTCTCATCTTGTGGAATTGCTAAACATCACTTGTGATTTTAGCAATTCTATTAGAATGGAGTTGGGGACGGATAAGTGTGCGGTCCTCCATGTCGAAAGGGGTAGGGTTGCTAACTCTGAGGGCATAGACTTATCTATGCCCATCAACATAAGGACCCTTTCCGAGGCTGAAACATACCGATACCTGGGTATGTCACAGAACATCGGTGTAGATGAGGCGGGTATGAAACAGTCAGTTTGCGATGTGTTTTATGCACGCTTGACCAAAGTGCTTAACAGCCTTTTGTCCGGTGTGAATAAGACGCACGCATATAACGGTTGGATCATGCCTGTTCTCATGTATACCTTTGGCATGCTCAGGTGGACTCAGACCGAACTGAACGCTCTGGACAGAAAAGTCCGCACTATAATGACGTCCCACAGGATGCATCATCCGAAATCGTCAGTAATGAGGCTGTACTTGCCGCGGAAGCATGGTGGGCGCGGCTTTTTAAGCGCGCTTACCATGCATAATCGCGAAGTTTGCAGCCTCCGTAATTACTTTCTGACGAGAGCGGATGATCCATACTATAGGGACGTTATTTCTTGTGATAAAGGACTTACCCCTCTATCCTTAGCCAACGAGCAATGGCAAAACCCGGCAGTACAGAGCATTTCCGACCGGGAGACCGTATGGAAGGAGAAGGAGCTCCACGGGAGGTTCTACAAGGCTCTACATGAGCCTTTTGTGGACACAGTCGCCTCCCTCCACTGGCTACGTTTCGGTGACCTCTTTGGGGAAACCGAGGGTTTTGTCTGTGCGATACAAGATCAGGTTATTAAGACCAACAATTATCGGAGATACATCCTAAAGGATGGCACCGTTGACGTCTGTCGAGCTTGTCGCCATCCCGGTGAATCACTTAGGCATGTCATCTCCGGTTGTTCGGCGCTTTCTAACTCTGAGTATTTGCACAGGCACAACTTAGTAGCCAGGATTCTACACCAGGAGCTCGCTCTGAAATACGGTCTCGTGGATCGGAAACTGCCGTATTATAAGTACTTGCCGGAAGCCGTGCTCGAAAATGACCGCGCCAGGCTCTACTGGGACCGGGCCATCATCACAGACAGGACTATTCTTGCGAATAAGCCTGATATTGTGCTGATGGACCGGGCACAGTCAAGGATATTTTTGGTCGACATTATTTATCCATCTGGGTTTATTTTTTATTTTTTTATTATTGGTCCATCTGGGTGGGTTTTTATATATTTATGTATTTTTTATGTATTTATTTTATTTAATTGATATTTATGTACGTTTACCATGTTTATTTACAATTATATATTTATATTGCCCAACCAGATGAGAAAACTTTATAGATACCCCATAATAATAATATCATTTATTCGCTAAACATGCTAAATTTCTTAATATATTTTTACATCAACTGTTACACTTATTTGTGATAATTTAAGATTGTATACCAATATTCGACAGAGTTGCTAGATTATAGCTAAATTTTGAATGCAAAACATTTAATATAATACAGGTGTATGCACCTACAGAACAATCTTTTTTAGAAGACCTAGATAGATTCTACAAGGATCTCCAAAAAGCAATAAATAACACTAATAAGCACATACTGGTTGTTGGGAACTTCAATGCACAGATTGATATGCCAACAACTGATGACAAATCAATCGTGGGCCCATGGGGATACGATAAGAGAAGTCCAAGAGGCAACTCATTAACTAATTTTTGTTTCGTAAATAAATACACATACTTTAAGAAGAAATCAAATCGTAGATGGACTTGGATACACCCAAATGGAGTATCACAAATGAAATTAATTACATCCTAGCACGAAATAAAATAAGAATCCATATTGAAATGATATCAACAACACACCCTACGGATCACAGATGAGTTAGAGCATCAATACTACTTAATCATAAACTAATTTCATGTAGAAAATACTTTGGAAAGAGATCCACTACCCGTTTAACAGCTACAGAAAAACAATATCAAATTTTTTCTTTCACAAATAATGTTAAACAAGTACAACTTACAAACATTGAACAAACGGATACGACTTTAGTAACGAAATTCGAAAACTGCAACAATAATCTTCCAAAGAGATGTAAAAATACTCTAGCAATTCAGAAAAACATTGCTAGACTTATAAAAGAACACTACTAAAAGAAAGAAAATTAAAACAATATTTTAAAAAATACAACTTTCGCCCTATACAAACTCATTAAAAAACAAATACATAATAGTCGAAAAGAGTATCGATATAAAATAATTGAAGAAGAACTGGAAAAGAGAGTGTCAGTTAAAAGAGCATATAAAAGGTTAGAGTCTCACAAAACTTGGATTGCACAATTAAGAAAACATAGTTCTCAAATAACTCATAGAAACCAAATATAAGAAATAGCTACTAAATACTTACTTACTAAATACTTTCCGCAATTTTTAGAATGTGAAACCATCTAAAGCACTCCTCTCCAGGTATCGACGCGATCCCTTATTCTTTTTTAAGACATAATTAATTGTGTATATTCAACAGGAGCAGTTCCTGAGGACTGGAAAACCCATATCATAATCCCTATCCTTAAAATTATGGATTATGGATTAAGTACCTACGCAGATTTCGGTTCAAGCATTCAGCCAGGGGTATGAAAGTATTCAGTAGCTTGCTTTTACATAGATACTAGTTAAGTTTTATAGAATAAGTGTGGCAGTTATTTTATAAAAAAAAAAAAATATTTCGTTTTTTATGTACTTAAAAATACCTGGAAAATATGTGCAGCAAATTCTCTTATGCCACATGGGTTAAGCCTGTTAGACTCATCCGTGCAATAATAGTCTAAATAAAACCAATGTGCTAGTTCTATTTGAAAACATATCCTCACTAAATTTCCCCTGTCCTCTGGTGGCAGGTTTATTATGAAGCGGCTGAAAATAAATTAATAATATCAATAGGCAAAAACTTAACTAACAACAAAAAATTACATTGTCATTAATGTCCCTTACATGTAAGTACCTCTTATACCGATTTGGTAAAAGGTAAAGGCAAATGGCAGTGCTTGCACTGCTGTGTTACAATTTAAAGAGTGTAAAGTACTAGTATAAATACTGTCAGATTCATTCATCTTAGTCCACAAAAATGATTCTTTTCTGCCGACTTCCAAAAACGGTGGACCGTTTTCGATGATTCTTTTTTTATATGAAAACTGATACTTCTTGTGTGGTCCCATATGAATTTGATCAAGGTCAGACCAATAGTTTAGTGAGGTATTTGAGTTATTCTTAATAATTTATATTGAAGTCAACTGTACAAAATTTTTAATTTTTAATTATTGTGAACTAAGATGAATGAATCTGACAGTAATTATAAATGAAAGATGAATGGCCTCTTTTTTATTTGAAGTTGGTTGCAGGTGTCCACTGCACCGCACCAGGTGCCACCGCAGGTGTGGACTGTAGTTAGCCTTTTTCACTTAAATTTTATAAAAATAAATAAATTTATTAGTAAAAATGTTATGTCCAATCAGATGATTTAGATTATTTTGGTACTAACTTCCAAACACTGTTAGAAGCTACTTATAATACAGAAGAGTGAATGTCCACCATAAAGTAAAAGGTGTAAAAGCATAAAACCATCATGGGTGTTCTAAGAGGCGACAGCATCTTCCTAATAATAAAATTAAGTGAGTCGCCATATAGTGACTGTCTAAAAGAATCCACTGCCATGTCGTGAGTTTAAGAGACATCAAAGAAAAGAAAACCAGTAGATGGGCAGCAGCATTTTCCAGTAAACAACTCAAAATAAAAAACAGTGTGTTGTGAAGACACACAATAGAAGTAAAACTTTTGTATTACGGGAAAACATTTCAATTATTCATCAATGACTTTTCAATAACATAGATTGTGTATATCATTCATTTATTTACATAAAATTATATACATGTGTCACAGACTGTGAGCCTCACAGTGCATCATCTTCTTCAATTTTAAGAAGATAAATTATCGGTTTAGTTTGTTAATTAAGTAATTATCTATTATTTATGTAATTTTATTTTAGTTAAACCAAAGTTTTATGTTATGTCAAGAAGAATTTATTTAAATGAAAATTTACAAATTGTTATTTTAAATAAACCAAATCTCCAAATTACTTCCCTTGTTCATTTCTTTAATAGCGCTATCTACTTCATTCCATAAGTAAAGTCATTTTATTGAACCAAAATTGATTAACTTTCATGGTGGTAGAAAAGACGCTAGATGGTTTAAACACAAAAAATTATATCAATCAATTTATGTTCAATAAAATGACTTTACCTATGGAATGTAGTAAATTATGCAATTACTCAAATGTGATCATTCTTTCTTAAATAAATACATGTATATTGGTAACTGTCTTAAATAAAATTAATGTAAGATTAGTAGATATTTGAACGAAAGACTGTCATAATCCTGTAATTGTATTAATAGTAATATAATTTATGGTATATAATGGCCTGTGTTTCCAATTTGAATGATCAACCAGAATGACCCGGTACATAGTGTTTATCCCCACCACTTTTTATCACACAAAAAGGTTGCGGATCAGAATTTCAAAGCCCTTCCATAAAAAGATTCACTTCAATAAAAAAAAAACTGGGCTTGTAAACTTGCCGACCAAGCATGGGAACTATGGAAAATATGCTTTCCTAAGAGGTAACATTTGGGGGCGACCTACGTTCAGCAGTGGACTTCTGATGGGCTGTAATGATGAAGTAGTGGCAGAGCATGGATTCCTACCACCTGGAGCCTGTAGAACCGAAAGTGGACACCCTCTCTCCCTCCTCATTTTCATAAAGATCATAAAAAATATAATAAAATGAGTAGTCTGTGATAGCCTCTGGGTGTTCGGAAAACCGGTATTTTCAGATAATCGAACTTCCTCTATGTACATATTATATTGATTCAGCTATACATATTTACGTACAGGTAAATGATAACCATATTTATATTTACATCTTTAATGACAAATAGGAATTAAACAAAAAAGTGCAGACAATTTTGTGGCAGAACATGTTTGTACTAGGTACAATTAACGTTTAAAAAAATCTTCCATCTTCGTCTGCCGAAGTAAGCCTACCCGCTTACGAGCGGCTAAGTCACGTACTTTTTTAAGGACAGATATTTGATACTGGTAGCTTTCGGCCTGTGTTTCAAACCAACGCAAGGCAATATCTAAACAAGTAAACGCTTCAGAAGCACCAATTATGTTTTCATCTTCATTATCTGAACTTGTAGTTGATGAGGTGCTCGTGGTGGCATCAGCTTTATTAGTCATGAGGTCTAAAATATCGCTATCCTGCATAATTTGGTACCCGGGATCTTCATCGTCGATATCCATCCACTGTTGAACTTCTTCTTCATCACATTCGTGGCAATCGAGCTTTTTTAGCATATCTATCATTTCAGACATATCTTCCTGTCTCTCATTTACACATTCACTTTGAGGATTTTCCCCCATACACAAAACTTTATTCCACGCTTTTTTCAAGTTCTGCTCTTTTACACTGTCCCATGCTGCTCTGATCATGTAGGACGCATCTTTTAAATCAATCTTTTTATGATTTCTTATCAGGCTTTCTTCTCCCTCCTCTTCTTTTTCCAAAAGTAACTTACGTAACAATTCTTTTCTATAATACCGTTTGAAAGACTCAATAACGCCTTGATCCATGGGCTGTAATAATGAAGTCACGTTAGGTGGCAAAAACATGATTTTTATAAACTCGTCTTTTTCATTTAAGATGTCCAATGATGGATGCGTTGGGGCATTATCAAAAAGCAATAATGTTTTCTCTCTTTTACCATTTTTTAATTGATGGGTTTTTACAGAGGGTATAAAAGTTTCTGTAAACCATTTCATGAAAATTGTACTATCCATCCAAGCATTTTTTTGCGAAGTGTAAACGATAGGCATTGCAGACATATTAACGTGTTTGAAACAACGTGGCTGCCAGTAGCATTAGCACATGCTAAGGCAGTGATACGGTCCTTGCTTATTTTAGGTCCAGGTGCTGCTAATTCACGACGTGAAGCAAGAGTTTTTCGTGGCAAAGCTTTCCAATTGAGCCCGGTTTCGTCTGCATTATAAACGTTTTCGAGAGCGTAATTTTCTTCCTTCAGCATATCCCTTAGTTTGATTTTGAAGGAATCAGCTGCTTATGAATCAGCAGATAGTTTTTCACCTTGAATTTGAAGCTCACGAATGCCATGTCTTGACTTAAATCGTTTTAACCAGCCTGTGCTTGCTTGAAAATTTGACGGTCCTCCAATTTTTTCGTTAAATTGAACTGCTTTTTCACACAGAATTGGGCCAGAAATTGGTTCTCCCTGGGATCTTTTTTGAGTAAACCACTTATATACAGCATCATCTAAATTCGTGTTTGAGGCAAGTTTCATCGTTTTACGACTTGTGGATCCGTCAGAAGAATCAAGCTGGGATATAAAGTTACTTATGTTCGTCTTTTGTTTTTTTATATCTGTAATGGTAGACTTACCAACTTGGTATTCAAGGGATAACTTGGTTGCAGATTCGCCTTCCTCTAACCGTTTATTTATTTCGTATTTATCTTTCATAGAAAGGACAACACGTTTACGTTTAGACATATTAAATCGAGATTATACTTTCATGCGGCAAAATTTTGTTTATCGACTAGCGGTTACTTGGAACTGATATACAGGTACAATTAACAAGTCGCGACAAGTGCACGAGCACTGTAGCGCGGGAGGCGGGAGAGAAGCACGCGCGGGTCGGGCGGGTGTAGTAGTTCCGATAAGCTGTCGTTCGGTTAACCGACGTTCGGATAATCGACGCTCCACTGTATTTGAAAATTTTAATATTAGTATTTTTATAACTATCTCCTACCCTTGGCATGCATATGTATCCAATATTTTCAGAAGTTTCAATACTAGTGTTTTTATTTTTGTACTGAAAGTATTCAATAAGAGAGCATACACACATTGTGGCAGGCCAGTGGCTTTCGGTTAAAACTTTGTATTAAAACTCTAAATAATAAAAATAACTATGATTCCTGTGAATTTTGTCAATAATATGAAAGCACTAATATAATCAAGAATGTGTGCCTGGATGGTATGGATAGTTGAGAAAAGTTTCCTCGGCGTCGGAATGGTCTTTTAGACTAAAACCAAAAAGCCAAAACTGAAGACAATTTTTCCTATTACCTGAGTGGTTTCCTCCACTCCCTACCTCTTCTTTTCATTACCCTTTCACACAGCAGGATATTAGAAAACAAACTATCACTACAACCTGCCACAAGTTCACTGCAGGCCTTACCAATGGATTGCCACAAAGTGGCATTGTTCAAATTGTTCCCCAAGTTCCCTTTCAATGTTGAATGGGACCAATTCTAGTAGTCATGTGCCACTTACATCCATAAACTATTTGCATGTTTCCTAAGGTTGTCACACCATCTAGTGGGAGGTGACCCCACACTTCACTTTTCAGTACATGCCCTGAAACATGGACCTTTACTGCATGCTATATGAAGAAGCTCAGGGTCACCTAACATGAGAAGAAAACAAACATGCAGAAGAACATGAGTAACTGAGATAGCCGAACGGATCAGTTAGCTGGAGTGGCAATTGGCTGGCCATATAGCTCTAAGAATTGATAATTGAAAAACCCTTCCCTTTGAAGAACAAAGGTTTACTTTTTTCTTAAAGCTATGGATCCCTCCTTCACAGTGGGCACACAAACTTGAGACAGACCCTTTCCTTTAGTTGGATATAGGTATGTTGGGCTGCTCTAAATTTAAATAGGAAACTTATTATTAGTACCTTATACACATGGCATGCAAATATGATTACAAGAAAAATTTCATGATACAGAAGAGTTAAAAGAATGCATTTGACAGATTTTTTTACACAACGAATAATTAACTTGTCCTTAATAATTAATATTAGAATATATTACACAAACCTGCATAAATCATCAAGAATATCAATAGGTATAGAATGTTTGTTATGATGAGCTGAGTTATGATTAGCCGCTGTTGATCCCATGATTCTTAATTAATTTGATTACCTACTTAGGCAAGTTATTAAACGTTGTTACTTCAATGTTTTTGCTAACAATAACAGTATAATAATCCTACTCATAGAAGAATTTTACAAGGTGCAGTTTACAGAAGAAAACTGTTTTTCACAGAATCCGAAATAATTTTAGATTTAGATCATGTACATGTAGATAAAAAAAAAAACAAATAAATTAATAAATTCATAATTCAATGAAACAGTGTTTCCATTATCAGGTTTTAATTTTGCCTTAAATTTTTTGACAATTGCCCTAAATACCCTAAAATGGTCTCTGAAAATCCTTGATAAATTACATAAAATTTAAAGAGTTAGAAATAAAACAAAAATATATTTTTTTATTTTAATAAACCAATTTTCTACGACCATAAATAGCTTATTACTTAGGTAGTAAGCAATTAATCAAGATAAGAAGTTGACTGTACCGGAAACCGTATAGGTATCTTTAGTTTCATTTCTAAAAACTTATTAGTATGGTTAAGGTGTCTACTTAAGACCGATGACTTATTACCACAGTTTAATTATAATAGCCATCTGTTTAACGTGTTGGGCACTTTTCCTATCAAGCATCCACCAAAATAAAATAAAAAGTGCTATACATGCTAACGGGACTTTATTTTGCTAAAATATTCTAATATATTATCAAAGTTTACTTTCTTGTCATTTTCGATAAATAAAATAGAAAGATTGGTTAGTCGCGCTTGGCTCATTGTGGACCTTAAGTAAGATTTTATCAACTTGAATTTAAAAAGCTTCCTACACATGAAACTTAGTAGTAAAAAAAAAATATTAGACACAGCGCTAGATTCGTAACAGATTCAGAATAGCCCAATTTTACGAGAAAAGCTCCAATGAGTTACATTGAACCGCTTTTTGGGAAGAAATGCTGGCAGCTTTCAAGTTGTGAAGTCTACTAAATTATGTATCCTGCAGAAAAATCATCGTAAATATTTGTCAGATTTTGAACTATTATTTGAAGATCTTCATCTGGTGACGTTAGCAGAGTGTAAGGCTGAACAACACTAAATGTTACGAGAATATCATCCATTGCTCAGTAGCGATAGTCTAGTTCCTCTGTCTCTGTCAAGACATTCTAACATAGCTCTCTGCAGCTCCTCTGGCAATGTTAGTTTCTTTTTATAAGATAAGGGTGACAAGCGAGCACACAGTCCACCTGATGGTAAGTGGTTGCTGTGGCCCATAGACATCTGCATCTATCCACGATTACGAATCAAAATGCAGATGCGTTGTCACCCGTGAGGACTAAGATGGAATGCCTCTTTTCCAGTAAAAAGGGTCTCCGGTTCTCTACACTCACCATACGAAACACAGCAGCATTAAGCTGCGATTTTACGCTGGTATTCTGTGAGAACGTAGTCCTTCCCTGGTCGAGCCGACCCATTCATGCTACAACTATACCAGTAATATAGCTGCATGGCTCTACCACGTCAATATAATTAGTCCAGCATATCGGGTCATTTCTCCTGGTAAACGTTTTCGAAATCTCCTCATTCCTCTTTTTCCTTCAATCGAAATATCCACATTCTCACATTTTTTGTGACGAAGGAAATAGCTTTTTCCACTAGTTGAATACGTTGACTTTGAAGAAAAACTTTTGGGCTTTGATTTTTATCTCATACTTTTCCAGTGATAATATAGATTATTATTATATTATTTAGTATTTGCTTTTGTGTCTGGCTAACTTCTATTAAGATTTTATCAAAAGGAAAGATAGCATAAAAAACTGAAGTCACACAAAGCTGGCAAGAGTGTAGATACTGCTTCTTTTGTATCGACGTTTTTTCTGTTGGTGCTGGGCTCATATATATCTTCGAGTGTTTACACTAGTTTTTTTAAATTATTCGGCAGTGGTTTAACAACGTCATGATGAGCAATTCATTTTGTCTCTGAGAGTCTTTTGACGGATACGCCTACACATTTTATTAAAGTTTCCCATTGACGTGTGGATGATGAAAAGAACCTGTAAACTCTTTCTACTGTTCCGAAAAAAAGTTAAACTTTTATTAACGCTCCCTAAGTGAGTGCATTCCACATAGATTTAGAGAATGATTAGCACAAGGCGTTTTCTACGTGGTAGAGCCATGCTGCAGCTATATAAATAGTATAGTTGTAGCATAAATGGGTCGGCTCGACCGGGGAAGGACCACGTACTCACAGAATACCAGCGTAAAATAGCAGCTCAACACTGATGTATTTCGTATGGTGAGTGTAGAGAACCGGATACCCTTTTTACTGGAAAAAAGGTATCCCATCTTACTCCTCACGGGTGATAACGTATCTGCATTTTGATGCGCAAACTAGGATAGATGTAGATGTCTATGGGCCACAGCAACCACTTACCATCCGATGGACTGTGTGCTCGTTTGTCACCCTATTCTATATAAAAAAAAAACAATATATTCATTCATTTGACAACATCAAATTTGTTGTGTTGTCATCTATATCGTAAAATGCACCTCCTAGTTTTTAGGGAAAGAACATTCGTGTAACAGAAACTTTTTTATTTAATATGGATTATAAATAATAATTATTGAAAGTCACTCTTTTATTTAATTATCATTGTTTCGAAAAAAAAACCTCTGTCCTGCGAAGAATCAGCAAGAAACCCAGCGGAACTTTTTTTAAATAACAGCTTACAATCATGTATGTTACATAAATTAACAACACAAGAAATATCTTGAAAGCGATCAACTCATTTCCAAGGGTTATTATCATCCATAAATTCTTTAATATTATAATAACCCTTTTCATACAAATTTAGTTTATTAAAGTTTTTGAACTTTGAGCAGGTCAAATTTTGTATATTTTCTGGAATTTTATTAAAAAAGCGTATACATCGCCCAAAGAATGAATTACTGACTCGATGGAGTCGAGTAATTGGTACTACTAGCTTGTGTTTGTTCCTAATATTTACAGAATGAATATCACTTATTTTTCTGAAACCCCTTTTATTTTTGTGTACATACATTACATTTTCATAAATGTATTGAGAGGCCAAAGTTAATATATTAATTTCCTTAAATTTTTGTCGCAGCGACTCTTTAGGCTTTAAATCAGAAATTGCTCTTATGGCTCTCTTCTGTAATGAAATATAGTTTCAGTGTCAGCTGCGTGTCCCCATAGCAAAATACCATACGATATTATGCTATGGAAATAGCTAAAGTAAACTAGTCTAGCTATCTCAACACTGGTAAGACTTCTAAACTTTTTCACAGCATATGATGTAGAGCTAAGTCTGCTTGCTAATTTTTATATATAGGGACTCCATTGAAACTTGGCATCTAATGTGATTCCAAGAAAAATGGTGGTATCTACAAGACTCAGTTTCTCTCCATTTAAAATTACATTAGAATTTAATTGTTTGACATTTGGAGCCATAAATTTCATACATTAAAGTGTTTTGGTGTTTTTTTTTCGTGTTACTTAATAATAAGCTAAATTATAATACAATATGGAATATACCAACTATGATTAACGATGAAAAATACAAGATTATCGTTCTAGCATACGTCTAAAATATTACTTTAAGTCAATAACTGTCTTAACGTTGGTAATGTTTTTATTTTGTGTAAACATTTATCCATGTTAGAAGGAGATAAAATACCAAACTCGGTGCCTCTCTTTCTAAGAAAAATGAGGAACGGTTACAATGTTCTAAGCGCTTACCCACTCACACGTCCATGGATACTACGGTATCCAAAATAAAAGTAGCGTTGTACGTCCTGGATACTATAGTATCCAAAGCGTTAAATTTTATAAAACTGACATCTAGGGGCCATCTGCGGTTCTTTTTGTGAGTTTTGTTTATGGAATCGATAGCTGACGAACTATTTTACGTATTAAATACGAGATGGCAGTGTAACAAGCTTTGACGAATGAACAAATAATTATCTAACTTCAGTGCTTCAGTCGCCTTTACACTCGGTGTTTTATATTTTTGTAGTGACGTAAGTCATTTAGTTTTATTTAATATTTCTTAGATTATTATACATCATAGTAAACTAGATGATTTGGGCTTTATAATTACGTATACATATCACAGTTCTAAGTGTAAAATCGATTCATATTTTAAATAAAAACTATAACTGTTTAAAAAAAATGGCCATTGTGAAGTCGTCAGCCCAATTTTAATTTTGTTTACTTTGTTTTTCAGTATAATTATATTTAAGCAACGAGTGATAATGCGTAATAAATATAATAATGCACTTTAAAAACAGAATTAAACTGTATTCACTGAAGATTCCTTAAAAATGTTATTGTGTTCCTCGGGTCTTTTGTTGTGGATAGTTTGGTATCCATGGACGTAACCACAATGGTTCTAAATAAGGCTCGGTACAAACAGCGAAATATGTTTGAAATATTTTTTGCAGGCTGGGTCTTGGTTGGTTTGGGTTATGAGTTTTTTTTTCGCTTGGTGTTTCGTCATGCTCTGATCTCATAGGTTTTGTTCTTGTGTTATAATAATGTTATTTTTGTTTACGATTGTCGACTTTTATTCTCTTTTTTATTTAACTTCACTTAAGTTATATGGAGGATGTATTCTACGATTTCAACTCACTAGATTTTCCTTGTTATGTATTGACAATAATTTAATTCTCATATTTAATAAGAATCATTCATTTTTTCGGTATATTGTTTTCGCTTGGCACAATTTGTTTAAAAAGTGGATAATATGGTTTTGTAAAAAAAAAATGTCTATTATGTCAATAAACTTGATTTAATTATTGGTGTTTAATTTAAAACCTCATCTAAAAAAAATGATAATTACCTTTTTTAAAGTTTCTTAGATTACAAAGTGTGTATGAGACCTTAGATAGGCGGCCATCTTGCTTATATTTTGCCTTCGCAAGCGAGTCGAAAGCGCTCGAGACCTCGCGGTAAAATTACGAGGAGTAGGTGTTTTGTTTCGATTTATTTAACTACTTAGTCTTAATTAAACATAAACGTCTATGCATCATAAGACAGGTAAATGTGTCTAGTTTTTTGTGACATTGCATTATTTGTAAAAAATACAATATTTCTTGGTTGTGATGTAAATTAACAAAATTTATACGTTTATTTTTCTCCGAATTCTATGTTCACACCAATTTTTAATATCTTAGATTATTATTTTAGATCTTAAAACCTACATAGGTTTAATGTGTATTCTTCTATCAATTTTTCTTAGCTTTTTTCTTTATTCTAGCTATTATGGTTAAGTAGCTATGTAGGTTTTTTGTTACTACATGCGGGCGCAGTGGCAGTCGAATCATGGCCGCGCGTATCTGGAAGTTCAAGGGTATAATAATCGCGCGGGCTAGACGCTTGAGTGGTTACTCCCTATATTATATTATAACAATACCTTAGTTTGTGTGCCTGTTAAGCAGTGTAAGGCACGACGCATATTTCGCGATCATTGAGTTTGTGGGGCACACATTTGTCACGCTTTTTTACCTTGCCAATTTCATGCAAATAGACCAATTTCTTTCGATGCTTATGTCGAAAGCTGCTGCTAATTCAGCTATAGACTGAGTATCATTAGCTTCCACAATCGCCTTTAATTCATCATTGTTAACCAAAGTTTTCGGATGACCACGGGATTCATTTTTCATGGATGGTTGAACTTCTAGAATGGAAGTGGGCAAACCAATAAACAAGGGGTGTGTTCGTTTGTAGTATTTGCACCGTATATATCATTGATGTTGCATGCCGTGTTGCTGCCACGATGGTACTTTTTAATGTACCCATGATGATCAAAAAGATTCAAATTCGTAGGTAGATTGTCGCGGTATCGGTGCGTTGCGGCGTTGCAGCTCTGTAATTAATAAATGGATGACTTTCTAGAGTAAGGCAGATGATAAAGAATTGATTACCTCACTTCTTTTATCAGCTAGTTAACCAACCTTGATTTTGTAGTCATTACATTTTTTATTTAGTATTAAAATATAATACTTACTCTTCTTAATTTTATTTTATCCAGTAAAGTTAGTGATAGCTTAAGTTAAGACGTAAAATAGCCCAAGCGTTACGGTGAACTGTGCCAGATGGAGATTTTTACTAATTACGTATGTTTAAAGCTTCTACGTTGAAGTCTCCTCAAAAAATATTCAAATGAATTTTAAAATTTATTTTAATTTCTATAAGAATACTCAACCAAAAGCTAACTTATTATAAAAACACAATACACAACATCAGTAATCCCTTATTTGTAAATGCTTCTTTAAAATCATTATCATCATTAAAACCTTTCAAAATTCATTGCTGAACTTATACACTTTATTTAACAAATTTGGCCTCCCCCATAGATTGCCTCATTTATTTGCCATCGTTCCACACTTGCCAAGTGGATTGCAAACGCAGTTGTTTTATTTTTAAGATAATGTTGCGCGCGACGATTAATACATGGTACATGGCTATACTAGTTACCACTAGCGCCCTCTAGTATCAAGTAGCAAAACTAGGAGAGTCAATAACATTGTAGAAATTTCCATGGAAGAACTTTCTAGAACTATCGACACCTATGGATCGGGACCGATATGTACCCGAACATTCTAGAAGTTTCTGTAGTAGAAAGTTCTGGAAACTACCTGAGACCCTATATAAGGCCTGTATAGTACGCGACCGAGGCAGTATTGAATTAGCGATACAAGATAATACTTCGAAGCGATACAACTGCGAACTAAAGTGATCAGTAGTACAATTGTGTTTTATTATTAGTGTGGTTTTAATTAAGTAATTCAATTGGCAGTTTTTGAAAAGTAGCGGACATAGAGACTTACACCTATTTGTCACCTTTTGGCGAAAAAGTGGTCAAATATATAGCGGGTTTTGTTGTTTTTACTATATTAAAAAAATAAAGTGTAGCACATGCATAAAAGCTCTCCTGTGTGTACCGGACGAAAGAAGTTTAATTTATCAGACAAGTAGAGGTGGCTTAATGTATGCATCTAAAGAGGTAATTAATATGTGTCGTCTTTGTGAAATATAAATTAGAAAAAACTTAACTCCTGACAATAAAGTTAACCAATCATGCTCAACGATAGTTATTAGAAATAAAATACTTAAACGTTTTGTTGGAAAGCTGATATTTTTAAGCATACAGGAACATTATTTCGATAATGATTACGTTTCACATAACATTGAATTGGCAAACTTGGTGATGGAAAAATATGCAAGCACTAGAATTAGCATAAAAAGAGTGATCCCAAAATGTGTATTCGTCACATATATACCAAATTTATTCACTTTAAAAACCAGTAAAAACATAACATAGTAACAGTGGTAGAGCCACGCGGCAGCTTTTGCTGTCGCACGGATGGTCCGGCTCGAACCGAGGTGGTACCACGAACTCTCAGAAAACCAGCGTGAAGTAGAGGTTAACCTCTGCGTTTCGTTTGGTGAGTGCAGGTGGCCGGAGGCCCTTTTTACTGAGAATGAGGCATTCCATCTTAGTCCTCACGGGTGACAACGCATCTACATTTTGATTTGTACTCGTAATAGAGGATAGGTGTAGATGTCTATGGGCTGCAGCAACCACTTACCATCAGGTGGACTGTGTGCTCGTTTGTCACCCTTATCCTATATAAAAAAAAACATAAAAAATTTTCATTTTGTTTTATTTTTGTAATTTTGTATTATTATTTTGTACCCTATGTATTTTTTAAATTTACTTTGAATATAATATTGCACATTAAACATTTTTTGTATTATTGTTCATTTTTATTTTATTTCATTTGCTAATGTAACTTGCATAAAATTTCATCGACATATCCATATCGACAAGGCCCTCGCACTAGTTGTTTATGTTTTTGTAAACTGTAAAGATGAGACTTTTATGCGAAATTTTTAAGGTTGTATGCGTTTTGCTTACTCGTGTGCTCATATTATGCTGTCTGCGTGCGTAACGACGTGGCCCAATGTTTACGATTTGCTTGTTTTTTTTTTAATAGGATAGGGTGACAAACGAGCACACAGTCCACCTGATGGTAAGTGGTTACTGTGACCCATAGACATCTACATCTATCCTCAAAAAAGACTCAAGATGCAGATGCGTTGTCAGCCGTGAGGACTAAGATAGAATGCCTTTTTGCCAGTAAAAAGGGTTCTCCGGTTCTTTACACTCACCATACGAAACACAGCAGCGAAAGTTATTTTACGCTGGTTTTCTGTGAGAGCGTGGTCCTTCCCCGGTCGAGCCGACCCATTCGTGCTACAACAATACTACTAAAATAGCTGCAGCATGGCTCTACCACGTAAAATTATAGCTGCAGCAACACCCATGTATACGTTACCTCGACTCTCGCTAAAAGTGAGACTTTTTTATTTGGAACTTTATGCGCATGGCGTCTCCTGTTAGTTGAATACTCTTAAGTTTAATGAACGAAACTGAAAAACTTCAAAATTTACTGAATTTTTACCTTTATTATTCTAAAATAATTAAAAAATATTCAAATAACATGTTCCCGGGAATAAACTGCGCCTACCTGCCTTTTGTTGAATTTTAATTAAAAATGCACAAAGTCCCAATAATCTATGAAGAGGTGAGTCTACCGATAAACTTAAACAATTTCCTTCAAGAATCAGATCGGAAAGTTGTATTTTCGAGCTATGACCTTTGGAGAAAACTTTACTGCCATCCCGTTTCCCCGGAACTTCTTTTTAACATAACGTTAATAAACTAAAAATAGGTAGATACTTAATTAAGTTTATACCTATTTATACTTTATATATTTTATAAAATGTTTTGCTGTTGAAATAAAAAAAAACTGGGACATAGAGTACATAATGACTGCTTTAGTTTTCATTTAATTATTATTTTATTAATCACAACCATTTATTAATAAATAAATAAATACACTATAGAAATTAATTTTAACATTGGACTTAAATATGAATTGAAACTGAATAATTTAAGCAAGTAAACTTGTACGAATCAGTTAAATAAGATTGCTCTTTTTAAAGGCTAATATGTTTATGAGGCAACTCTCTCTTTCTTTTGCCTGTCCCTGAAAAATATAAAGGAATAATAAACTTATTATCATTTTAGCTACATGAGTTTTAAAAACATAATCATATACATACCTATGCAAGCCAAATACGCGGAAGATATTAAAGTGCACTAAGTGTCTGAGGGGATACAGATGCACTTTCTATTATCTCAATCTCGGTATGTTAAGAAAACGGTCACACATCTATGGACTGACCGCGGCAAGTGATCTATTGATCCGTGCAGCTGTTACTCTTACGATTTTTGCCATAAGGAATTTTCTACTCCCTTCCACACTATGTTCATCTATACCATAGATAAATATATATACATTATACATACAATCTAGCATTGAGTCTAGGTTGTATGGGCATATTTCTTTTGCCTTTAAATAAACGTCAATGTCACCGAGTCTTGACGTTGACATTTGTTGACGTTATTGACTTATTGATATGGCTTGGAAAACGGAATCATAAACAAAATTGTGGCAAATTTTGTGAAATTATCAATAAAAAAATGGATATCACGCCATTATTTAAGGCTTGTATAAAAACTGTTAAGACACGCAATAAAGCTTTTGGCATCCAAAGTCCTTTGAGTGATGATAAACAACGTTTACTTCGAACGAAACCGAAAACTGGATTCACAGTAACTGCTAAGGATATAACATGCCAAATAACACGATTGAGGGATTTTTTGTTAGAGCACAGAGAAAGGTATTTAAGTTTTTTTAACAATGAAACTGGCGATGAAATGACTGAAGCGGAGAGGGACCAAATCGACACGGGAGCTCAAAGGATCATTAACACATGTTCACACCTTCTAAAAGAGTTTAGAAATGACAATAGGAAACTTTCGGTCTCTCATCAGATGCGTGAGTATATGGATGCTGTAATTGATTTAATTGATGCATATTTGAAGGCTGTATGCAAGATCCACAGCGAACTTAAAGCTTTAAGAGTGAAAAGAGCTATCGATATACGTAAGTTATCGCGGCTAGAACTTCCACAAGCTAAATCTATTATATTGAATCCATTCATCAATGAGAAGTCTGTGGAGAGTAAAGAGGATAAGGAAAATAATAGTATAGAAATGGAAGAAACTGATTTGATAAAGACTAAAGTGGATTTATCGGAAAATGAAATTGCTATAATGTCTGATGAAGGAGAACTAAGTACTGAAGAACTTCAAATGTTTGAATCCGAGAATGTGCACCTCTTGAATGAACTGAATAGCATGACAGAAGAAGTTAGGCAAATTGAAAGCAAAGTGCTACATATTGCAGAGCTACAAGAAATATTTACTGATAAGGTATTTAACATTTATACATATTAAAAAACATAGTTATTGTTGTTCTTTGATAAAACATTGTGAATATACTGGGTAAGTTTACTGCTTTCAAGGCAAGGTACTATGCAGTAATGAAATATGCAGGACAAACTGCTGATCAAAACTGTAGGAAGTTGAAAAATGGACACATGATGGGTAAGAAAGTAGTACCAGTAAGCAAAGTGTAAGGTGGCCCCCCACTAGATGCAGTGACAACCTAAGTAAGAGATACAGGAAGTTCATGGATGTAGGTGGCCTAGGATTGTGCTTTGTGGCATTTCATAGGGAGGTTTATGTTCAGCAGTTGTTTTAAAGGAACCTTTATAGGAATGTGATGGTGAATATATCTATAATAGTAAAAGAAACATTAACTTAGCAGAAATAAGAGGTGACTTAAAAAGTATAGATAAGTATCTTCACATATTAATTTTTTATATATGGTAGAGCCATGCTGCAGCCATATTAGTAGTATATTTGTAGCACAAATGGGTAGGCCTGACTGGTGAAGTACGCTCTCACAGAATACCAGTGTAAAATAGCAGCTTCATGCTGCTGTATTAGGTATGGTGAGTGTAAAAAACCGGAGACCCTTTTTACTGAAAAAGAGGCATTCCATCTTAGTCCTCACGGGTGACAATGCATCTGGATTTTGATTCTTTATTGAGGATAGATGTCCTGGATCTTTTTCTTCTAGCTTGTGTGACATGCTCATGGCATCGAAGAAGAAATAAGCCCAATCATAACCAAGTTATTCAATGATATTACAACAACAGGCACCATCCTGAAACAATGGAATGAATCACATATCATTCTCCTATATAAAAAAGAGAATAAAGATGACATTGGCAACTATAGACCAATTAGCCTAATATCAAATGTGTACAAAGTATTTGCAAAAGTAAGTTTATAAAGAATAACAAGGGTTTTAGACAAAAACCAAGTGATCGAACAGGCAGGATTTAGAAAGAACTACAGTACTGTAGACCACATCCACACAATCAAACAAGTCTTGGAAAATTACAATGAACACCAGAAGACATTGTATATTTGCTTTATAGACTACTCCAAAGCATTTGACACTCTAAAACACAAATTTATCTGGCCGAGTCTAAAAGAACAAGGAGTGGACGATGTCTATATATAACTAATCAGGTCCTTCTACAAAAAAAGCGAAAGCAGTATTAAATTAGAGTCAAACGGAGACCCCTTTCCAATAAACAGAGGTGTGAGGCAAAGAGACCCATTATCTCCAAAGCTTTTTAATGCTGTGCTGGAACACATTTAGAAGATTTCATTCATTCATTCATTACAGCCCTTCACAAGTACACTGCTGAACATAGGCCTCCCCCAAAGAATGCCACAAAGCACGGTCCTGAGCCACCTGCATCCATTGACTTCCTGCATGTCTTACCAGGTCGTCACTCCATCTTGTGGGGGGACGCCCTACACTTCGCCTACCGGTACGAGGCTGCCACTCGAGAACCTTTCTTCCCCATCGGTTGTCGGTTCTTCGAGCTATATGGCCGGCCCACTGCCACTTCAGCTTACTAATCTGTTGGGCTATGTCGGTTACTCTGGTTCTACTGCGGATATCCTCATTCCTAAGTTTATCACGCAGTGAAACTCCGAGCATAGCCCTCTCCATAGCTCGCTGAGCGACCTTGAGCTTCCTCATACGGCCAGCAGTGAAGGACCACGTCTCAGTTCCGTAAATCATCACTGGCAACACGCACTGGTTGTACAATTTTGTTTTAAGGTTTTGAGGTATTTCTGACGAGAAGATGTGTCGTAGCTTCCCGAACGCTGCCCAGCCGAGTTGAATCCGTCGATTGACCTCTCGGTCGAAGTTGGACTTACCTAGTCGGACTATTTGTCCCAGGTAAACATACTCGTCAACAACTTCGAGCTTAGTGCTCCCAACAACTACCGGCATAGGTGTGACATGGACATTAAACATAATCTTTGTTTTGTCCATGTTCATCTTAAGACCTATCCGTTGGGAGACACTATTGAGGTCATTGAGCATAGTGCTTAGTTCCTCCAGCGATTCTGCCATGAGGACTATATCGTCGGCAAATCGAAGGTGAGTGATGTACTCGCCATTGATGTTAATTCCGTATCCTTTCCAGTCCAGAAGCTTGAAAACGTCTTCCAATGCAGCGGTGAAGAGTTTCGGGGATATAACGTCAGCCTGTCTTACACCTCTCTGCAATTGGATAGGTTTCGTACTCTGGTTCTGTACTCGGATAGCCATCGTAGCTCTACTGTACAAACACTTCAGCACTTCGATATACCGACAGTCAACTTGGCACCGCTGAAGGGACTGCAGCACCGCCCAAATTTCGACGGAATCAAAGGCTTTCTCATAGTCCACATACGCCAGACATAGTGGCAAATTGTACTCTTCGGACTTCTGTACAATTTGCCGTAGGGTATGTATGTGGTCTATGGTGCTAAAGCCTTTTCGGAAACCGGCTTGTTCGGGAGGCTGGAAGTCGTCAAGTCTGCGCGCGAGACGATTCGTAATGACTCTCGAAAACAGCACGTAGACGCGGCTCAGAAGGGAAATCGGTCTGAAGTTCTTCAAGAGAGCGTTGTCACCTTTCTTGAAGAACAAGACCACCGCACTTCTGCTCCACGCCTCCGGTGTAATGCCACCATGGAGGACGGAATTAAAGAGCCTCTGAAGGACTTCAAGTACCGGTCTTCCACCCGCTTTCAGAAGCTCCGCTGTAATTCCATCCTCGCCTGGGGCCTTGCCGTTTTTAAGGTCCTGGAGAGCCATTCTAATCTCGCTCAGACTGACGTCCGGGATATCTTCGGAATAGTGTCGAATAAGACTCGCTCTTGGATCGTTACTCACACTTGCGTGTGGCTCCAACGATGACGTGTACAGCTGCCCATAGAACCTCTCAATCTCACTCAAAATCTCAGGTGCCCCGGAAACGATGCTGCCACATTCGGTCTTCAGCTTTGACAGTTGGCTCTTTCTGGCAGACAGATCTCTGGCAAAGACTTTGGAGCCTTGGTTCCGCTCGATCGCTTCTTCAATACGAGCTGTATTGAAGTTGCGTAAGTCTCGCCGCATGCATTTAGAGATCTGTCTGTTCAGTTGCCTGTATGCTGTCAAATCTGTTGAAGAATGTAGCCTCATCTCCCGTCTAACAGCCATGAGATTAAGAGTGTGATCGGAGAGTTTTTGTGTTCTTCTGCGGCGGGTCTTGCAGAACTTAGCTCCGACCGCATGGACAGTTTCCACGAGCTTGTCATTCATATCGTCCACTTCATTGCAGTCTACTAGGCACTGAAAACGGTTTTGTAACTCGAGCTGAAAGGTTTCGGGACTTTGGATTAGAGCACGAGGGGGACGGAGCGTTGACTTCATCAGACGAGACCTCTCCAACTTAACATTTAGGTTCAGTGTGCCTCTAACCATTCGGTGATCGCTGCCGGTTTTCACCCTCGCGATCACTGAGACATCACTGAACAGTTGTCGTCTGGTCGTCATCATGAAGTCAATCTCATTTTTTGTCGAACCGTCGGGGCTCGACCAGGTCCACTTCCTGTGGGGCCGCTTCTTGAAGAAAGAGTTCATCATAAAGAGTCCCTCTTTCTCCATGAAGTCGGCCAGCTGCTGGCCTCTTGGGTTCCGTTTCCCTATTCCAAATTTCCCTACCTTCAGCTCACCGTTCTCTCTTGTGCCTAGTTTTGCATTGAAGTCTCCCATTAACACCGTATATTGGGTTTTGGAGGAATGCATGGCTCTAGAGATATCCTCATATATTTCCTCGACCTCCTCATCGGGGTGTGCCGAGGTTGGTGCGTAAACCTGTATGACCTTCAGCGAATACCGTTTGGTGATTCTGAGTATAAGGTACGCAACCCTCGTCGACACACTCCCGATCTTTACAACGTTGTTAACGAGAGACTTGTGGACGATAAATCCGACACCTCCTTGGGACAGATGGTCGCCCTCCCGGTGATAGAGCAAGTTGCCGGATTCGAGGATTACCGTGTCCTCCTCCTCTCTTCGGACTTCGGATAATCCTATAATATGCCAGCGCAACTTGTCTATCTCTTCTTCCAGCTCCACGATCTTCTCGTCAGTCCTCAGGGTGCGTGCGTTGTACGTTGCCAGGTCGAGTCGTCGTAGGTGGCAACCGAACCTCCACCGGAGATTCTTAGCACCCCCTGTCCCGCCGTTACCATGGTCGCCACCGTAGCCAGGAATAGCGGGGCCGCCGGGGACTAGGAGCCGTCTGTTTGTTGTTTTCATCATTGGGGGGTATTCGCCATAGTTGCCACGCTTGGCGAGCGGGTTGGCAACCGCAGTTTTTTTTTATTGTACTTTCGGCTATTATCAGGAAGATGCTGCTGCCCATCTCCCGCCTGTTTCCCTTTGTCGCCTTTTACGACACCCACGGGAGGATATGGGGTAGTGGATATTCTTGACCGCCACTATACGGCATTATATATATATATATATTATATATATTATATTATATATATATATATATATATATATATATATATATATATATATATATATATATATATATATATATATATATATATATATATATTAGAAGATTAGACTGTGATAATTCCGTAATTATCACAGTCTAATCTTCTAAATGTTCCCTTGATTATAATACAGTGTATTATAATCAAGGGAACCCGCCTCAATCATTTGAGATTTGCAGATGATATTGTCCTGTTAGAAGGTCCCAAGAAACTAGAACAGATGGAAAAAGACATAGCAGAAAAAAGCAGAAGTAGGTTTAGAAATTAATGCAGATAAAACAAAACTAATGAGCAACTCAACATAAAGCAACATAGAGGTCTATGGAACCAAGTTCGAACATGTGTAAGAATATGTTTACCTAGGGTAAATTATATCTGCTGAAAACTCCATGTCCAAGGAAATTAACAAAAGAATAGCCTGCGGTTGCAGGAAATACTGGTCCTTGAAAGAAATAATGAAAAACAAAGATCATCAATCAAAGAGAATCAAAGTCTTTCTCTTGATATGTATGTTGTATGCCTAATACATATCAAGAGAAAGACTTGCAACACTTGTATTCTCTCCTACATGACATACGACAGCTAGACATAAAGGAGAAACATAGAGTAAACTTGCTAAAACAGAAAGAGCAATGGAAAGAAACACGTTGGGAATCAGGCTTAGTGACAGAATCAAAAATGTGGAAATAAGAAAGAAGACAAAAGTAACAGGTATAACAATCCATATAAACCACCTAAGATGGAGTCTGGCAGGACATATGTTATGTTGCAAAATAAATAAATGTAGCAAACAAGTAGCCTTATGGTATCCAAGAGAGGACATTCGACGACCAGATGAAGTGCCGATATTCACCTAACCCTAGGACCATACTGGACCAGAGTTGCAGAAGACCGAGCTCAATGAAGAGAGCTGGAGGAGGCCTATGCCAAGAGGCACGCCGAATCGCGAGATATTATAAGAAATAAAATTCATAAAATCAAAAATGTTAAACTGCATGTAGTTCCGATTAAAAGGGCTTTATTATTTTTATTACATTGAAGATAGATGTAGATGTCTATGGGTCACAGCAGCCACTTACCATCAGGTGGACTGTGTGCTCGTTTGTCATCCTATCCTATAAAAAAATATTTGAAAGAAAGAAATCTATTTATATAGTGTAACATGTTAGTGGTGTACATAATGATTTCTTATATTTACGCTAAACTAAACCCAAGCATACCACTGCAAGACTTCAAGACACAGTAAATTCATTCTGCGTAGATCAGACCAAAATTAATAATTAAAAAAGCTGAAGGTACTCCGGGTTAACTCTGACGTCGGGACGTCAATCACCTCAGTCCCCCGTGACCATGGGTGCTGGAAAGCACCCGAAACGTCGGGAATTAATAAAAATAAGTTAATTAAACGCGATAAAATCCGTAAAAGTAGTTTTATTCAATTTTGTGGTGTAAAAATTATATACTTAATATAGGCTTATAGTTGTGGATATTCACTTAATATATCTGTTTCAGGTCCTACAACAAGAACAAGACATAGACCGTATATCCAATACTGTTGTTGGTGCAACAGAAAATGTAAAAGATGCTAATGAACAAATAAAACAGGCAATCCAAAGAAATGCTGGCCTTCGTGTTTACATTCTTTTCTTCTTGCTAGTCATGTCATTTACTCTTCTATTCCTAGATTGGTATAATGAATAAAATGTTTAGAAGTAATTTAAGTTTTTAATTTATCATCCCTTACGTTCTTGTATTTTGCATATTATTAAGACTTAAAGACACATTAATTATATAAAACTGCTATTAGTAAGCCTATTGATAAGTTACATTTATTTAATTATATTATCTATTAGTTATTGCACACAATTTTTTTTATATCAATAAGTATACAGATTTTAAATACCTATCATTGATAGTAGTGTAGAATGAGCATGGATTGATAGTATAGTGATAAAAGTGAAAAATAGAAGCTGTTGCTAAAGCAAATATATAATACACTATATCAGCCATTGGTCAATGTATCTGTCAATGCTACAGTGTACAGTGTTCGTTACATTTTATTCAAAAGTATTAGTAAGAGCTATTTTTGAATATTTTTTTACTTTTCTTTTACTAAATGCTCCACCCTCAAATCTGCTGCCCGAGCCCATGGCCCTCTGCCTTTACTATATCATTGATCATTGAGGTGAACATAATTTTGGGTTTTATCTTAAAAATCGTATAATGCATTATCATCAAATATAAGATTTGTTTTTTATTTTAATGCCACAGAATACTTGTTTATAAATGTTCAAGTTCTACCAACACACATTTCAAGTGATGCTGATACAAGAACAACTCACGCAAACATCTTTCATCATATGCACGTAAAACTATATTTATATTTGCTCACTAATATTATGTACGTGTTCTTACAATATGTAGAGCATGCTTTTGGCTTGGTTTTTGCGTCAGTGATAAAAAAGAATCGGAATTGGATTTGGGCCTAAACATATGCCAGACTAGGGTCACTAAAATAACCAGAGATTTAAAATATACTACTACTTAAATGTCTGAAAATAACCAATACTTCTATACACAAGCTATTTTCTTCACTATGTGCACGGAATAAGGTCTAAAGTTATTTTAGTGCTACAGAGACACCTGTTGTTTTATTGTGACAGCAAATTGTCAAAATGTTTGTTTGTAGAACGCGTATCGCGTAGTGCATTCTATATAGTTTGTGGTTTGTAGAATGCAGTTTGTACAATACAGCACACTTGCAGTGCATCGAAATCAATATAGCTATTTATCCTGGCGTTATTGATTACCAAGACAGACCAATGATGTAGCGGCCTAACTTAGCTTTATTTGGAACCATTCCAGTTAATTCGCGCTAAGGCAAAATTAAGAGCTTGTTTATTGTATTTATAAACATATGAATGTCAAAAAAGTAAAAAAAAAGTAAAACGTTTTCTTCGTTAAAGCTTTTTCTTCATTTACACCACCACCAGGAAACCAGTGTAGTCTTTTTGGACCAATAACGAAGATGTTGGATGGTAACAAGGCACTATTTGATCTGGGATATTTCTTTAATCCTGGTAAGTATGATTATTCCACTGTCTCGAACTTATCCTTTAATAATAATTGTGAAATTATATAATACACAATATTTTTTTTATTATATATACAATATTAAAAAACTATAATAAAAAAAGACTAAAACTAATAACTTAATTATCATAGTCCTACTCCCTGTGGTATTGTGCCAAGAAATCTGGCTGTGTTTCCTAGCTGAATGGCTATATAGTGTATTGTCTATGGGCTATACTTAGCCTTTGAGCAAGAAAAGAATCAGCCCTCTTATCAGCAGCAACAACCAGTCGTGGGTAAATTTCCTTTAGGAACTTCCTACTGCACATGGACCCGAAATATATTTTATTAATGTCTAAAATATGCTTTATTAAAATAGCTATGCTGCTTGTGAAAATTAAATTTACTGAACTTTTATTTTAAATTTTCATAGGTAGGTACAAGTTTTTTTAATATTTTCTTTATTTGAAATAAAACCTAATAAATATTGATAAATATGAAAAGGTTTTAAAGGTAAAAGGTTTTATTCTAAGCTAATAGTTATTGTAAGGAAAGGAATGCTGAAAACACCGTAAACCAGTGGGGTTTATTACCTAAAATTGTATTTAATCAAGTAACTTAGGATTGCAACTGCTCCCTTGCTGCTGAAGTGTAGCCCCCCGCACTTGCATAACAATTGACAGGCACCCATGTTTGCCTTATTAGCTTTGGCTTGCTGGTCACCGCCATCCTCGACTATCAGCATGTTTTGCATAGATCCTTTTGTTCTAGAAGGCAGGGACAGTACAGTACTCTCTTCATGCCTCAGCCTTTAAAACTGGGGGTAGAACAGATAAGTACCACTTGGTAGTCCAGGTTGGCCGATTCTATTCTGCAATGGTTTTAACCCTAATCTATTCAATTTACGATTTAACCGATTCGTTGCGGCACCAATTTTCGACAACTTTTAGCTGTGGCGGCGAACAAATATTCCATGACACGCCTGGCGTGTCAAGTGCATATAGTGCGATCAGCCATGTGTAAAAGTAATGTTCTTTTTTATGCTTTTTTCACTTGTTTGACCTAATTAAGTTTAGTTGACATCAAACATCAGTTACAAACGGAAGGATACTTGTTTTTAGTGGTTAAATACGTGTTTTTCTACATGTTTTCTTTGAAATTGAGAGTAAGTGACATTTTTTATGCAGAGATTACAAACATTTTATACTATTTTTTGTTTTATAAAAAAATCATTTATATAAGTAGGTACAACTAAATCACCCTGGAAAACCTTGGTTTTTATTAAATTAAATTTTTACCTAAATATAATATTTGTAAATATCAAACAATCAAGAGCCTTAATTTGGAAAAAAATAAGGTTAAAAAAATATTTATAAATGTTAAATATTATTTAATGTTATAGGAATGTAAAAGTAAAGAAGATTTGAAAACGTCTAATTAGTAAGAATAGCAAAACAAGTGTTTTCAAAAGGAAACAAACGCCGGCGCTATACGGCGACGGATTGATAATAGACTATTTATTAGCGACCTTTTTTTAAGCATGAACGATTTCAAACTATTTCAAGCAAAAATAAACCTTATACCATATCACAAGAGCACATGGTACTTCGTAGGTCTATTCGGCCATATGATAGTAATAAGAAGGCAGTTCAACTATTTTAAGCAAAATTAAACAATAAGACAAATGCATTGTTTTTTTTTAACAGGAGACTTGTTTTCCAGAAATTTATTTACAACTTGAGTTTGTAAGCGATCGCAATAAGTGCTATTATTTGTTACTTATTAGACTATTTTTCCACAACATGATTAAAAACCCAAAAAGTAAAAAAGAGTACCATGTATAAGTTAAAAAAAGGTTGTCAACCCCTAAAAATTTCAGATTTTCAAAATATCCAGAAATGAAGCCGCATGCATGAACTACTTGCAAAATAATGAGTATTTTATTCTGGATAAATTTTCCAAAAACGCAATTTGAGCGAGTTATAAAGACACGACTCGTGTGTCATACGCCACAGGCAAAAGTAATCGATGGCACGCTTGGCGTGCCATCCACACTGAATTGGTTAATTCTGCAACAAATTTGGAATTCATCTTAGAAT
Source organism: Parnassius glacialis (assembly GCA_033319125.1). Taxonomy (NCBI): domain Eukaryota; kingdom Metazoa; phylum Arthropoda; class Insecta; order Lepidoptera; family Papilionidae; genus Parnassius; species Parnassius glacialis. The sequence goes on from JAVANC010000028.1 coordinate 10,148,424, forward strand.
TTTTTTTCAGAAACAAATTTCTTCATGCATGGTCATGTCATTGGCAATGAATGTGGTGGGAAATAATGTGTAAATCTATATCTCAGACAGGAATGATTTCGAATCTTTAGGTTGTTTATTGAAAAATATTATAATTTTTGTAGTCTAATTAACTTCTTTGTTTTATATTAAAGATGGGCAGTTGCGAAAACTTGGAAATTGTATGATACCTACCGAAGAGCCTTTTAGGTATGACGTAAGCACCGAACCTGAAGAATGTCAGGCTCATTATGAAAAGCTAGGTGCTGTTATTACTGAGTATGTGTATCAAATGCTGGAGTTGAAGGAGAAACTGATCCGCTTGCCAGTTCCCAAAGATTCAACAAAAGACAATGGCACCTTTATTTTTGTGTCAAAAGATTATGATCAAAAAGATGTCTTGATGATTTTGATTCAAGGTTCAGGGGCCGTAAGAGCTGGTCAATGGTCTAGATCGTAAGCAGTTTTTAAATGTTTTATATCATTAAATTTATTTTATAGAATAAGCAGGGTTGCATGGTATTATTATCAAGATGATTATCATGATAGTAATAAAAATCTTAAAATAATGTTTATTGTTCTTAAAATAGTGTGATATTGTGGGTAAAGTCCATAGACGCCATAGCGTGTATCCTAATAATAAGAAAATAATGTTGATTTGTTTAAATTTTGTTATTGTTGATACTATCAAAGAAGAGCATTTTTTTGTTTGAAATAAAATATATAACTATTAAAATACTTTTATCACACATTATATTGCTGGATAATAACTTGATAATATTGGATAATTACCAATAAACATTGTTACCTTGATAATTTGCAACCTTATGAATAAGGGTGGCAAACAAGCACACAGTCCACCTGATGGTAAATTGATGCAGTGGCCCAAAGACGTCCACATCTATCTTCAATTAAGAATCAAAATGCAGATGTGTTGTCAGTAAAAATGGTCTCCAGTTCTCTACACTCACCATACGAAATAGAGCGGCATGAAGCTGCTATTTGACACTGGTATTCTGTGAGAATGTGAAACCAATTATGAAACAGGGCAAGATTTGGAGAGTACAATTTAGGTTTAAGTATTTTTGTATTGTTAATTTACAGACTGATCATCAATGAAAGCTTGGATGCTGGGACACAAATTCCATACATCAAAAAAGCTAAAGCATATGACTATGGTATCATGATTCTTAACCCCAATGACAATAATCGTGATGAAAAAAAGATTCCAAATAGTGGTACAGCTGAAGAACATGCAAGATATGTATGGGACACTTACGTTAAAAATTGTAAAGCTTCAAGCATTCTGATTGTTGCACATAGCTACGGAGGAATTGTGACAGTGACATTGGCTGATCAGGTCAAAGATGAATTTGAACAACGAGTGAAGGCAATTGCTCTGACAGATTCCGTACATGGATATTCCGTGTTCATGGTCACAGATTATTTAAAAAAGGTATTAGTAATAAAGATAAATAACTAATGTTTAAAACTTGTATTACTGAACATAGAAAATGAATAATTTTATATTTTTTTAGGTATCAAAAAATTGGATTTCAAGTTCGTCACCACTTGATGTGCCAATACTAACACCCGATTTTGACATAACACGAGTATCAGCAGGTTAATAAATTTATGTGCTAGTTATTTTATTTTAGAAATATGTATTCAGGAAATTAAATATGGAAATTGTCATTTATATTGATTTACAATTTTTAGTAATTAAATGTTATTTCTGCAGGGTTTTTGGAGCAATTTCGAGGTCATGAGGTAATAAAGCCTCAACAGCTACTTTTTACTTTACCATTATGCAATGATACTAGGTTACTCTCAAACAAATATATGAGTCTGCAAACAGGCTAACAATTAATACAAACCACCAACCAACTGAGCACTTGTTTGCTTTTCAAAATTATTTTGCTTGATTCAACTTAAAAAACCCGTAGGCCATTATTTAGTAGGTAACAATGGCCTTCTTGTCAAATATGAGAAGTTAATATTGGTACATTATAATGTAACATGCTAGCACATAAAATTATAAAAAAAATTACTATAGATAATTAGCAGCTTGTGCTTAAATCATTTAAGTATTAATCTATCATCAGCGTCATCATCATTACAGCCCTTCACAAATCCACTGCCAAATAAAAGTCTCTCCCAAGGAATGCCATATAGCACGTTCCTAAGTCATCTGAAACCATTGGCTAGATTGGTAGAGCCACACTGCAGCTATATTGTGGTTGTAGCACGAATGGGACGGCTCGACTGGGGTAGGGCTACACTCTCACAGAATACTATCAATGATGCTGTTTCGTAAGTGTAGAGAACTGGAGACAACACATATGCATTTTGATTCTTAATTGAGGATAAATGTAGATGTCTATGAACCACAGCATCCACTTACCATCAGGTGGACTGTGTGCTCACTTGTCACCCTTATTCTATAAAAAAAAATCTATCTAGTGGGGGCCATCTTGCACTTTGCTTATCAATATGAGGTTGCCACCTGAAAATTTTTCTTCCCATCTGTTATCAGACTTTAATAAGCTGCAACAGTATTAATAGTCATATATAAAATTTACTGTTGGTTTCTTCAGTTAAGTGACAGTAATCATATCAGTGTAAGTTTGTGCTTATAATTGAATCATTTTTGGGTGGTAGTAAATTTGATCTATATCAATAAAATTCTATTCATGTAGCATTCAATTATTCAAAATTTTAAAAAATACATTGATTTTTTTTAAAATAAAATGGGAAAGTTAAAGCTGTGCTTTGCTAATAATAATTATTTATTTTTTCATGAGAAATAGATGTATTGTATGCAGATTCAGCAAATTTTCATCTCATGAGCACAAAATCGACATTTAAACATTAAGCAATACTTTAACACCATCATTTTACAATTTTACAGGTTCACTGCTGAACATAGAACACCACAATATGTGGATTGCCACAAAGGACAGTCCTGAGCCAGCTCCATCAACCAACTTCCTGCATCTCTTGGTTACTTCATCTAACAACAAAATTTAAGTGCATAATATTGCATCACCAAAATCTAAGTATATGTTGATGTGTAATCAGTCTTTTTTTTAATATTCTGGTAACTAGATGAAGAAAGATTAGTATAATCTTTCTTGATATTATGTCTATATTATGTAAGCCGCTTTTAACAAAGATATACTTTTACAGGACACCCACGACATGAGATGACAACATGCAAATGTATCAATTCGGTATTCAAGTTTTTTGAAGAAAAATTGTCAAAAAATTAAATTTTACCTAAACCTTTATCAATGCATGCACCCATGTTGTTACTAAATAAATATTACATAAATTAAATCAAGATATTTTATGAATATAATAAGTATATTTCTATGTTACAAAGTAGTTTTATTACATTATTTTTTCTTCCCCTTTGAATAATTTTTCATCCAATATTTTATATCTTGTTTATCTGCTCTTATGCCTAAAACTGCAGATTTTGAGTTAACATCTTTCATAGCAAAAGGTGAAAATCCTGCAATATAATCAGGATCTAAGGCATTAGTTTTCTTACGTGCCATTTTTGTTGCAAACCTCTTATGTATATGCTGATCTTCTGTAAGAATAGGATACTGAAAGTGTTGCCCACCTCTAGGTGTTGGCAAACTGAATCGTTTTCCCTTAGCAGTAAGCGGTTTACGGCCATTAATATGAATGTGTTGATTGCCGTCATCGTCAATGCTAACTGCAACTTTTTTTAATGTTGCATGGCCACATTTGGAGCAAAATAATTTAGTCATCACACTGGTAGTTTTGAAACATGTTGTGCAGCGAAAAATGAATGTGCGGAGCTGCCTGATAATTCTGCCATCAATAGCTGTTACATTTAAGCCTATTTGTTTAAGGACATTCTGCATAGCAAAATCTGAAGTCATGCAAGCCACTTCCACACTCTTCTCTTCAAACTCTCCTATTTCCATATCTTTCTTTTTCTGTGCTAAATTTGTTGGTGTTATCCATTCTCCTTCATCACTACCAGACTCTTCTTCGCTTTCTGTTTCGACATCATCATCATCCGAAACTTTTACCATGAAATTATTAACTTCACTGTCATCTCTTAAGTCTAGACTTTTTATTTGTTCAGCTATATTTTCAGCAATATTATCATTACTCTCATTACACAGTGAATTTTCTATGTTACCATCTTCGTTTTCATGCTTGAAATCTACATTTGCTTCTTGTTGGTTAATTTCATTACAATTATCTGTTGTTTTAACCTTTTCTATATCTGTTTCGATATTTACTTTATTTTCAGGGTGGAGGCTAAAACCCGATAAACCACTTACTTTGATAGTCTTCTGCATAGTGGGTTCAGATTTGAGATGTCCTGTACCAACTTTTTCTTTCTCAATTTGGTACGTCAGAGCTAACACTTTAATATCAGTGGCTGACAAACTTGTATAATCTCCCGTTTTCTTTGAGAAATCCGTGATAAATTTAATATTTTCAGTAAATACATCTTTAACTTTTAAATCGTAAGGAAGAACGATAAGTTTTCGACGCTGCCTATCATTTGTAATTTCATCTATGACTTCTTGTACAGTATATACATTTTCTGATAAATTCAATAGGTTTTCTGCTTTTATAAAAGCCGTGGTGTCTACCACCAAATGTTTGATCTTTTTAGACATCCTTATGATGTTAGATAAGCACAATTTATGTGTTATGAAAATGTAAATACAAAAAATTCACATTTCACATGTGCATTTTGAATTGAACAATGTGACGGCTGACGGTGACGTCCATAGATAAAAAGATATATGTAGCAAGTTAGTGACGTCCAAGGAGGTTATAATTCAGTTTCTCTATCTGGTCTGTGGTTATAATAAAATATAGGGAGTGAGCGCTTGGAGCATTGTAACCGTTCCTCATTTTTCTTAGAATGAGAGGCACCAAGTTTTGTATTTTATCTCCTAGCACTAATAATGCTTACACAAAATAAAAACATTACCAACGTTTAGACAGTTATTGACTTATAGTAATATTTTAGACGTATGCTAGAACAATAATCTTACATTTTTTTATCGCTAATCATAGTTCGTATATTCCATATTGTATTTCAATTAAGCATATTATTAGGTAACACGAAAAAAACCCACTAAAACACGAATGTTCTTTCCCTAAAAACTATGGGGTGCATTTTACGCTATAGATGATAACACTATTTTAAAATTTGACGTTGTCAAATGTATGAATCGTAGAGGGAAATTTATTCTCTCTCTCTACGGAATAAATATATTTTTTTTTGATATAGGATAGGGTGAAAAACAAGCACACAGACCAAGGTATGGTAAGTGGTTGCTGTGGCCCATTACATCTACATCTATCCTCGTTTGCGAATCAAAATTCAGATGCGTTGTCACCCGTGAGGACTAAGATGGAATGCCTCTTTTCCAGTAAAAGGGTTTCCGGTTCTCAACACTCACCATACGAAACACATCACTGTAGAGCTGCTATTTTACGCTGGTATTCTGAGAGTGCGTGGGCCTTCCCTTGTCGAGGCGACCCATTTGTGCTACAACTATTCTACTAATATAGCTGCAGCATGGCTTTACCACGTAGAAAACGCCTTGTGCTAATCATTCGCTAAATCTATGTGGGGTGCACTCACTTAGGGAGGGTTTCATTCAAGTTTAATTTTTTTTTCGGAACAGTAGAAAGAGTACACAGGTTCTTTTCGTCATCTACACGTCAACAAAAGATTCTCAGAGACAAGATGGATTGCTCATCATGACGCTGTTAAACCAATGCAGAATAATTTAAAAAAAAACTAGTGTAAACACTCGAAGATATATATGATCCCAGCACCAACAGAGAAAACGTCGATACAAGAGAAGCAGCATCTATACTCTTATCAGCTTTGCGTGACTTCAGTTTTTTATGCAATCTTTCCTTTTGGTGTAAAATCCTAAAAGAAGTTAGTCAGACACAAAAGTAAATACTGTTACGAGCTTGGGGTTCGAGACAATTAAAAACTGCCGATTGAATTACCAAAATTGACACTTTAAATACACTTCACTAATTACAATCTAAAACCACACTAATAATAAAACACAATTGTACTACTGATCACTTAAATTCGCAGTTGTTTCTCTTGTATCGCCAATTCAATACTGCCTCGGTCGTGGTCTATACCGGCCTTATATAAGGCCTCAGATAGTTTCCGGAACCTTCTGCTGTAGCGACATCTAGAACGTTCGAGTACATATCGGTCCCGAAATTTCTAGAAGGATCATGACTCTCCTAGTTCTGCTACTCGACAATAGAAGGCGCTAGTGTAATTAGTGTTGTCATGTACAAAGCATTAATAGTGGCGCGCAACACTGCCCCCTCCTTAGACATGCTCGTCCCGTTAATTACATTATTGGCTCCAAAAAACGCGCCAGTCGATCCACATGGACAATCTTAGGAGTGCCTCTTCTAACATTGGTCAGCACCCGCCAGTTTCCCTGCTGCTACTGGGTAACTGCTGGTCCGGTGCTGTTAGCCACACTATCCTCTCAAGATCGATCACCTTCCCTTTCTACAGTTCGCTTAGGGCAGCTGGATCAAATATGGCCCCTTTCTCCACAGCCGTAGCACCTGGGGCTGTATCCTTTATTGCGGTCACGAACTGTAGCTGCTAAAACCTCCCTGTAGTGATGGGAACGATGATCCTGCCTCACCGCTTCCACCTCCAGTGCGTGGGCCAACGCGTCCTTAAGCGTCTCGTAGTGACCGAGCCTCACAGCAGCTCTGACTACAATATCGCAGATGCCGTCGATGAATGTCTGCAACAGGTTCCCTACAATGAGCGCAGGTACAGACTGGTATGCTTTCTGAACCAGCTTTTCCATCTCAAGTGCCTACTGTTGCAGATTTTCGTTACTGTGTTGCACGCGATCTTTGAGCTGCGCACGAAAGACGTGTTCCAGGTGAGCGTCGCCATATCTCGCCTCCAGTACCTCAAGCAGCTGCTCGTAAGTCACTTCCTTACCGAGAGCTTCCAGAACAGTTAGGGCCTGGTCGCGCAGGCCTAGGGTAAGAGCACTCATGGCCTAACTTTTATTCTAGCCGTTCGCCTTCAAGACAGCCTCGAATTTGATTTTGTAGGCCGACCTGGAAGAACTCCCGTCGAACGGTGGCGCTTTGAATAATCCACCCAGCGAAGGTGTTGTAGCTACCACGGGAGCTGTAATTCCATCTCCAAGTTTGAAGTCGTCCAGCGTTTTCTTCACGTCTGCCATCACGTTGTCAACCCGATTGTACACTTGGTTGATTCGGGTTTCAGCTTCCGACAGGTGGTTTTCAAATTGAGCAACCCTATCCTTCACCTCCTTTATCTCTTTCCTGAAGGTAGCGTGAAGGTCCTTCATGAGGAGCATCTATTCTTCCTTATAGCGTTTGAGCGGCTCTTCCAAACGACGGCCCTGTTCCTCCTGTCGGCGGGCCTGTTCCTCCTGTTGGCGGGCTTGTTCTTCCTGTCTGCGATGCAGCTGCTCTTCCAACCGACGGGCTTGTTCCTCCTGTCGGCGGGCTTGTTCCTCCTGTTGGCGGTCCTGTTCCTCCTGTCCGCACTGCAGCTGCTCTTCTAACCGACGAGCCTGTTCCTCCTTTCGACGAGCCTGTTCCTGCAGCATCATCATCAGAGCACCTAAGTCAGGTTCTGTAGATGCAGGAGCTGCTGACGGACCGGCCTCCGTGGTCAGCAGCTGGCCCTCCAATATTTGCGGCGTTGCATTACCAAATCGTCTTTGGTCCGTCTCCAGCTAGTGTTGACTTCGAGTACGGATACCCTCCTTGACGTCCTTTGGTAAAATCGGCATGATTTGATCCCTTCTGACACCAATTGTTACGAGCTTGGGGTTCGAGACAATTAAAAACTGCCGATTGAATTACCAAAATTGACACTTTAATTAGACTACACTAATTACAATCTAAAACCACACTAATAATAAAACACAATTGTACTACTGATCACTTAAGTTCGCAGTTATTTCGCTTAGGAGTATTCTCTTGTATCGCCAATTCAATACTGCCTCGGTCGTGGTCTATACCGGCCTTACATAAGGCCTCAGATAGTTTCCGGAACCTGTTACTGTAGCGACATCTAGAATGTTCGAGTACATATCGGTCCCGAAATTTCTAGAAGGATCTTGACTCTCTTAGTTCTGCTACACGACACTAGAGGGTTCTAAAGTTACTAGTGTTGCCATGTACAAAACATTAATAGTGGCGCGCAACAACACTAAATAATAGAATATTAATCTAGATTATCCCTAGAAAAGTATGTGATAAAAATCAAAGCCCAAAAATTTTTCTTCAAAGCCAACGTATTCAACTAGTAGAAAAAGCTATTTCCTTCGTAACAAAAATGTCAGAATGTGGACATTTCGACTGAAGGAAGAAAAGGAATGAGGACATTTCGAAAACGTTTACCAGGAGAAATGACCCAATATGCTGTACTAACATTGCCAGAGGAGCTGCAGAGAGCTGTGTTAGTATATCTTGACAGATTTTACGAGAAACTAGACCATCGCTACAGAGCAATGGATGATATCCTCGTTACAAAAAAAAATACGCATTTGGTTTTCCGTAATGCTGTATACGAGGGGTTATCCAAAAGTAATGATAATGAAAATAAAACACGGTAATTAAAGTTACAATAATAATTTATTTTTCTACATAGTCTCCTAACAAATCAATACATTTAGTCCATCTTTTTTCTAAATCCAGGATTCCCTTTGAAAAAATTTTTTTGTCTTGACCCTCCCAAAACGCTTCAACAGCGGCCATTACTTCGCTATCGTCTTCGAATTCTTGCCTCTGAGGCGTTCCTTGAGCCGAAGAAAGAGGTAGAAATCACTAGGAGCTAGATCTGGCGAATAGGGAGGGTGTTCGAGCAGTTCGAATCCCGTTACTTGAATGGCAGCCATCACAATTGCGGCTTTGTGAGCCGGTGCGTTGTCTTGGTGAAACAGCACTCCAGCTCGCAGTTTGCCGCGTCTTTTTTCCTTAATGGCCTCCCGTAATCTTCTTATTTGGTCTGCGTAGTAAGAGTCCGTAATAGTGGCTCCCTTTTCCAAATATTCCACCATAATTATGCCTTGAGCGTTCCAAAAAACAGATGCCATAACCTTTCCCGCCGAACTTGAAACTTTGAATTTCTTTGGCGTCGGTAAGGAGGCTCGCTTCCAAGTCATCGATTGTTGTTTCGTTTCAGGATCAAAATGGTGGATCCAGGTCTCGTCCATAGTCACAAAACGAAACAAAAAATTTTCTTGATCTGCTTGGAACTTTTCGAAATTGACCCTCGAAATGTCAACTTGATTTTTCTTTTGCTCGTCGGTTAACATTCTGGGTACCCAACGCGCAGAGACCTTTTTCATATGCAACTCGTTCGCAAGGATTCTTTGAACGCTGCCATATGAGATCCCTGTGACCTCAGCTACATGCCTGATGGTCACTCTTCGATCTGCCAACACAACATCTTCGACTTTTTTCACGTTGTCTTCAGTGAGGGCCATGGATGGGCGTCCTTCGCGATATTCATCTTCAGTGGATGTTCTGCCCAGTTTAAACTCCTTGGCTCAGCGTGCAACTGTAGAATATGGAGGAGCAGAGTCCCCCAATGTTTCCACTAAGTCACTGTGTATGTCTTTTGGAGATATTTTTTTCAAACAGAGGTACTTGATGACAGCTCTAATTTCGTTTTTCTCCATGTTGATGTTATCTCTTTGACAGTTCGTATTCAAATGAATGTATCTCCCGGAAATCGTGATCTATTTATATGATTTTTTTAGGCTGACGTAGTGAGTATATAAGCAAGCAAAAAATATTTTTTTTGGATTTTTATGCGGACCTGAAGTAACCGATTATCATTACTTTTGGATCACCCCTCGTATACTATTAATATCCTCAAAATATTATATCATGGACACTCTTTTAGAAAGAAATGGAACGCTTTACTCGGTGCCTTTCGTTCATTTCAAGGTCACTGATTTAAGAACGTTTCTCTAGTATGAAGTGCGCACTCCCTATATTTTACCTCCTTGGTGACGTCACTCAGTAGTTTCTGGCTTTCTGGTGACATCTTATTGTGTGACTGTTACTCAGAACAGTAACTAAAGCATAGAAGGAGCCTGTCTAACAGCTATATATACATCTCTTTTTTTTTCAATGTATGTCAGAAAGAGATAAATAAAAGTTTGTCAATAGGTACCAATGTACATTCGGCAAACGTCAGTTTGGATACCTTAAGGTGTCTACTGACCTGCCTGCCGCAGGGGCAATCTAGGGTGTAGGAGTGGGGATGACCCTTAATTGTGATGTGTGTAGGCAAGCAGGGGCAATTTTTTAAGTCGGCCCTGTGACCTTCGATATTGCTCCGATCGCTGTGCTCCCTAGATTGCCCCTGCGGCAGGCAGGTCAGTAGCCACCTTTAGTTACCTTTGTGCTACTAATTTAAAAAGTAAGATTGAAAAAAGCTTTTTTGTCTATAGCTATGTTCATCTTAAATTGTTCGTATAATACGCTGGCTTCTCTTCAGGTTGTCAGTCTAGGTTAAAATTAAGTTTTCGCTTGGAAATTATAATATTTTCGCAGTGTGAAAGTGTGAATCGAACAATTAATAAAAAGAACAATGTCCTGCATTATAGTGAGATGTAAATCCCATTCCTCTAGAAAAGAAAACGACTCCGAAAACATTAGCTTTCACCGGTAAGTCATTGTGTCAACATTTGAAACAATTTACGACCATTTTCTATTGATAGGAATTCACGTTTTTTGACACTTTTTCTTTAAAATCGAATAATCTTTTAATAAATTAAGTTTTTAGCCTATTTTAAGTAATAAAATTGAATATTTGTTGTTTAAAATTCTGAGTTAAAGTGTTGGAAAATATATCTCTAGTATAAATTATCGATAGTTTACTATTAAATTACAGTTTTCCTACGGATATCAATTTAAGACAAAAATGGATCGACGCTATTGCACGTTGCAATTGGGAGTGGAAAAAGCACCACCGTATTTGTTCCAGACATTTTAAAGCTGACTGCTTTATAAATTTTGATCACAAATGGCGCAGGTTGAAATTAAATGCTATACCTTCACTACATCTGCGGGTTAACAAACATTATACAGTAAGATCCTTTTACAATAACTCTGTTTATTGTTTTGATTTGTTTAAAAATTAAATTACTGATTACGCGGTGTTGATATTTTTATGTTGATATTTTGACTATTGACATTAAGTATCCCACCCTTAAAATTCAAAATTGTTTATTATTATTTCCCCCATTGTTTATTTCGTTTAATTTATACATTTCCTATGATGCAAATATAACATAAAATTACTAAATTCTTCTAGAACTATATCAGCCCTGCATCTACACCACTGGCGACTGCATCAACATCCAGTATGTCTGAAAAGAATATTGCATTAAAATCCAGTGCAATACCGACAATTGCACCTATAACATCCAGTGCAACATCAAACAGCACGTCTGATTTTAGTGCAAAATTAACTACTACAGTTACATTTAGTTCGACACCAAGTCAGCAAGAATTAATTAGTTGTATATCTAAATTAGAACAGGGTTTAGAAAAACTGCGAAAAATTGCCAAACGACGACTGTTGAAAATAAATTGTTTGCGTCAAAAGAGAAGACGTCTAAAAAATAAAAATCTGGATTTAAAGTTAAGATTAGAAATATTTTTGAATGAAGAAAAAATAGAAAAAGAAAATTTGCCCATATTAGATTCAGTAAAAAATAATCCAATAATTGAAAAATATCTACATAAAGAAATAGGATACGACAAGTGTAAATACTCTTTGGAATTGAAAAAATTCGCAGTCACTTTAGATTATTTATCACCGCGGGCATACGAATATGCGCGCAATGAATTAAAAGATATTTTGCCACACCCAAAAACAATATGCAAGTGGTACCAATGTATCCAATGTAATCCAGGATTCACTACAGAGGCCTTTGAAGCTATTAAAGAAAGGGTAAAATTATATAATAACAATTTTTTATATATGTAGCGTTATCATTCGATGAAATGGCTATTCGCAAGTTGGTCGAATGGGATGGAAAAAAATATTTTGGGTACATCAATATCGGATGTGACTTAGATTCACAAGATATACCACTTGCTAAAGAAGCATTAACTTTTATAATAAATGCCGTAAATGACACCTGGAAAATACCTGTGGGCTACTTTCTTATTGACTCAATCACCGCACAGCAAAAATCTCTGTTGGTACAGAAATATATATCACTACTAAAAATTCTGGAGTTGAAGTTGTGTCGCTCACTTTCGATGGTGCATCAACCAATAAAGCTATATGCAATATTTTGGAGTGCAATGTCGATGCATTGCATTATTCTTTTAAAGCTAATGATGATGAGGTAGTATATCTATGGCCAGATCCTTGCCATAACATCAAATTAATACGTAACACATTTGGGGACAAAAAAGTTCTAGTTGACATACACGCGAAAACAATTTCTTGGGAGTTATTAGAATTGTTAGACAAAATTCAAAGCAGTGTAGGGCTTCATTTGGGTACTAAAATAAAAAATGGACAAATTAATTATATAAAACAGAAAATGAAAGTACGTTTAGCTACCTAATTCCTCAGCGCATTAGTAGCAGACGCTCTGGAATTTTGTAAATTACTCGGAATTCCTGAATTTGCTAATTGTACGGGTACAATACAAATTTATTAGAATATTTAATAACCTCTTTGATATAATGAATAGCCAAAATATGCGGGCAAAAGGATGGAAACGTGCGTTAGCAATATTTAACTTTGACGAAACCAAAATATTTTTTTAGTTCGCTAAAGAATATATTAAAAATTAAAAATTTCTTGATGGCTGTTTCGTTATTAATTCTAAAAAAACGACAGGTTTTCGAGGGTTTATAATTTGCATGAACTCTTTAGTTGGTTTGTACCAAAATATGTCCTCCCAGAAAACAGTTTTTTAAAATATCTGTGTACCTATATAATATCTGTGTAACTATAAGTTCAGCCAAGACCATATTGAACTGTTTTTCGGAGCCATAAGGTTTAAATGTGATTTTAATAATAACCCATCGGCAAAATTGTACAGGGCTGCTTATAAACGGTTGCTGGTACATGCAGAGCTAAAAGATGGTTCAACAGGGAATTGTCTTCCTCTAGAAAATATAACAATGTTAAATTACAATAATCAAAAATATAAACAATTATTAAATTCATGTACTGGAAATGGTAGACTAATTGACTTGCCTGATGTGAACATTAATTCCGAGAATTATTCTGACCATGATTATATTTTACGTGCCTTAAATTTAACAGAATACGCACAACACGTAGTAGATTATATAACTGGTTATATAGTCAGAAAAATAAAAATGGAAGTCATATGTGAAAAATGCCTCCAAAGTTTAGAAAATGACAGTGCTGAGAATCCGTTTTCTTTGATATCTATTAAAGAGAGAGGAGGCCTGACTAAACCTTCGGAAGGTGTAAAAAAGATGTGTAAAACTGCAGAAAAAATACTTCGCGAGTTTGAAATTAGAATAGGCTCCAAATTCTTAGGACAGCCTAAATATATTTTAATAACGATTAATAAAATATCGCAAATAATATTACTAACATCTATATTCATTGATTTAGACGAGCATTCGTTTGACAATGATTTACTGGACGATCATAAAAACTTGTTAATAAAGTTAATCAGCAAAGAGCTTTTAAAAATTAGGATTTACTACACATCCAAAAAGTTTTCTGCTCTGAAAGAAAAAATTAGGACATTTTTAAATAAAACAATTATTTTTAAAGGACAATAATTTATTTATTTATTTTGTTTTATAATGTGTTGTATATAGAATTTGTGAGAAATAATAAAAAAATAAATATTTTTTTATTTTATTGTTATATTGATTAATCTCACTATATCCAATTTGTATGAAGAGTACTCTGTTGTTTTTATTAAGGTTGCGGTGCCAAGATTCACTAGCGCTCGATGTTTTTTCAGTAGTTTGGTTAAAAAAAATTAAAAACTTGAACGCTATGGAAATTACGGCCCAGCCCGCCGCGCCACCTTAATATAATGATGATAGTCATGTAGAGATATCAAACTCTGAAAATCACAGACACACCATATCACAAATCTGAGGATATGATTCCACGCTTTCATGATTACCATAGACAAAAATACCAGTACCGATATCGGCATTAATTATTTGTACTGGCACATTACTAGTTAATACTCTTTTGTCTATGACAGTGTACGTTTTACTTATCTAGTACTACTTCTATGCTTTAGTTATTGTTCTGAGGACTGTGACAATGAGTATAGTACCAACAGACAGACTAACTAGTAGAGTTTACCGAATTCATAGAGATATATACCTATGGAGAGGGCATATTCCACTATAGAAATAATAGTTATACAAATATCTGTAATATCGACACACACTTGTCAAAAACAGTTTTTCTCTTTTTAACAAAGCAGTAGCTGCAATAGAAAAGAGAGACATCTACAGTTTGTAAAGTGCTTATTTTGGTAATACTTTCGTGTGACGTCATTAGCTCATCCATTCGTGACTGCGCCGCCATGTTAAGTGCCAAGTTTTGAGGTAGATCTGCTGTCAAACTATCAAAAAAGCAGTGAAATAGTGTCGTATACTCTTATCTATGGTATCGATAGAAATTATTTTGATAAATTAATTTTGATCAGAAATGAATATATAATGATAATAATAGTTTATAAATCCTGGATATCATATTTCATCCACCGTTTCATGATCATACCAGATTTTTGAATTTTAAATGAACAAAATAAATGTACCTGCGAAAATAATAATATTTATCATTTAAACTCTGAATAAAAAAAATTAAATGATATCCGACAGGACTGAACATTTGTGATAAATTATGTGCAGATGTTCCTATATACCAATTAATAATAAATAAGTATTGATTTTAAAAACAGTTTATTTAATTTTTACTCTACTAGTCATTATTATTTTATATTATAAATACTATAATATGGGATTACAATATATACACTCCATACATTTGTTTACTGTCTAATATTATTGTGAAGTAAACAAAGGTATTTGGTATACAAGCAAAAATATTCATTTTCCCAATACTCGGTCAATATTCATTTTTATTGTGTGCGTTATAACTTTTTAACTTTGATATAAAACAAAACGTGTGTATGTACTTATGTACGCACGTAAGAAGTTATACTTCTTTAGCGTAACAAAACAAAAATAACTATAATAAAACACGTTTTATACATTCATATATATTTGAATAACTACCTCGAATATAGTTATCAGTCCTCACGAAAACTTAACAATTGACAGACAATTACCAATTGAGGTTGTAAAACATTCACTCTCATCATTTTTCTCAAACGCGCCAAAAGAAGTAAAACTTCAAAACTTGAGCAAGGACTTAGCGCACTCAGAACATTGTTTAAAACAAGTTGCAAGTTAGCTGCATGGATACTTAACTCATTGTTTGACTGTGTACCTAACACAAAAAATCTGTTGCAGTGTGCATTGCGTAAGTGTACATATGCGGTGAAGCCTCGTGAAGCAGCTCAAGCGAAATTTAAGGGATAACAATCCAAAACTAATTTATCAACCCATTAATATCCTTTGCTTCATGTGATTGAAAAATTCGTCTGCCCGACAACAAAAACCACGCAATGGATGTTGTTAAACACTCAAATTGATATGGTTTGCGATTTTAGGTGTGTTACGCAATTAGGCTATGGATTTAACTTCTATAATTATATGAAATAAAAACAAACTTATATTAGTAAAAATATCGATATTGGCTGCCTATATAGCTGAGTTACAACCCTATAAAAGGCGGCCATTTTATGCGTTAGATTTGTTTAGGTATCCACGCTAATTCTGTAGGTATGCCCAGTCCACATAGACTTTGTATCTTATAGACTAAACATTCCGTGACGTCATCAGCGTGTGAAAGGAATGCACGTATATAGTTAGACATAAGAGTAAGGGAGAAGCAAATCTATATTTCTTGTCTTTTTCTAGGTATGCGTTTTTGATTGTTTTCCCTCCTTTATTTGACATTAACGATGTCAAGCTCTTGTAAATAACATTGATTAGATATTAGTAATTGACCTTAGTGTTTTTTGTGGGTTTTAGTTATTAAGTAAGGTTAAAAAGATGGTAAGTTGTAGCATTTTAGGATGCAACAGCATCAGTCAACGAAAAATTGATAATATTACCATTCAACGGTAAGTTTGTTTTGTGCTTACATTTGCTACTTGTACTGATTAATATCTATTGTTTTGAATATAAAGTGTAACATTTCATGTGTTTAATGAACTTTGTGATGTATTTTGTCAAATATTTGGACTCCCAAATTGTTAATTCTTCATGATAATGCTCCTTAATTTGAACGGTCATTCGAAAGCTTAAAGTCATAACAAACGTGTACTTTTTGATTTGGTAGGATTATAGAAACTTTAGGGATATCAGCGAGTACAATAATGTTTTCGCATTGTTCAATGATAATTGTTATTGTGATTAGTAGTTATGTCCATAAATATGAATCACATAATGTTATACATATACATACACTTTTAAGTTCAGCTTTAAAGGAAACTCCTTATTGCCCTACAACTCTTCAATCATTTTCCATATTACATAGACGTCACAAATAATATGTAAGTATCAACTTGAAAACATGTTTGGATTCAAGTACATAAACATTGGGCAAAGTATATTTAATTTCACAAAATATGTATTGCCTGAAATCAGATGCACAAATTTTTATTGCATTCCATTAATTCTATTATACATTAGCAACAATTACATTACAATATTTATTAAAAAAATAAATAAATATGTCATACTAATATAAAATTAAATATAAACATAGATAAAATAAAATAAATAAATAAATAAGTCTTAATCTTAAGGTACACAATAACACAACAACATAAGATAATATTCTCAATTACTGATGTAGAAAAAATTTGATGATAATATACTTACCGTTAGCATTAGTCAGTATCAAAAATCAAAAGTTATAGGTTTTGTAATAGTTGCCTAGCTTGGCAGGAGAATTGGCAACTGCAGTTATTTGGAGACAAACTGTGTGGGAGGTCTATGTTCAGCTGTGGAGGACATAACTATGTTAGCCTGTAAATGTATTAATTAACAATATCTAAAGCTTAATATATACATAATTTTTTTAAATGTTTGGTATGAGTAATTTAATAAATTATCATTACATTTACATATACTTACTATTTAATTAAATCAATTGATATTGTATTAATTGTTATAGGTATTGTATTTATGCACAGATACCCATACTTGATTTTTTTTTTGATAAATGCCTTGATATAAAAGTGTACTATATATTTAATATATTAATTTCTTTTAAATATATTATTTCACAGCTTTTCTAAGGAATCAGCTATCCGTAAATGTTGGATAATTGCTACTGATAGTAATTATAGGTAACCAACAAAAGTTAGAGGTATATGCTCAAAACATTATGAGCCTCATTGTTTTAGGTGAACTAAATATACTTAACTAATGTAATTTATAATATAATTAAGATATTTTTTTAAATGTTATAATTTCTTGTTGTTTCTCCATAAGTGATATAAGTTTGACCTTGTTAGTAGTTATGATTTTTGACATTGTTCTGTATGTATTAAAAATTGACTAGCATTGCTTATTTTATTTTCAAATGTTGAGATTCTGTATTATTATGACTTGTAATAATTTGTTTGCATGACAATGACAAAATATTTACTTATAGATGGATTGATTAAACATGAATCCTCATTTACAAATGTTGGAACTTTATCTGTACTACCATGTTTTATGCAAATAAAGATTTAAATAAAAGAAATAAATAAATAATTTAAATGAATAATTTATTATGCAATAATAATTGTAAAACTGACTGGGAATCCCTACCAATGGGACATTTAGTCCACCCTTAAACCCTTTTATAAAGGTGTTACAAACAATAATGTGTAAATAAATTAAGAAATAAATGTAATAATTATGATAATTTTTATTTAATTATCATAAATAATGTAAAATGTTTTTGACAAGAGAAAAGTATTACCTATCTAAGTATAGTTTAGGAGTTGTACCTTATTATTTATACCACTAAAATATATTCTATACAAGGCATATAATATATATACTCCTTTCTAATCCAACCAGCACCCAAGAATTTCTGCCCATACAAAGTATAAATCAAGTTTATAAATGCATATTTTTGAGAAATTCTAAAGCTGCTCAAACATCGATCTTAGTGATCGATGTGCTCAAACCAAGAATAACAACGAATGCTCTAGAAAGAAGACAAAAATGTTGTTAATTTCGTTGTTTATTAATGTGATGAAAAATTAATAAATAATCGTTTATTTATTTTAATTTTATTGAATTATATTTGATATATAATTGTGTTTTCATTTGTTTTACTTAGTGTTATATTATTAATATTTCTAAATGTTGTGTAAGTACACAACATTTAGTTCTTTTTCCTTTTTATATTTCTATATATTTTCATTTGAATAGAATATATATCTTTACAGTCTATCAAAAGTCCACTGTTGAACATAAACATGATTATAGTTATTTGACATAGTTTCCACGCTTGGAAAGCGGGTTGTCAACCACTGTTTTTTTTTTATTTAGCTGTTATCAGGAAAATGCTGCTGTTTATCTTCTTTGATGTTTCCCTATGTCGCCTCATACAACCCCATGGAATGATATGCGGTAGCAGATAATTTTACACTGCATGGTAAATTAAAATAGAATATTATAAAACATTCGTTTTTATTTTATATACCAACATATTACAAAAACAAACCCTTTGTTGATGCTTTACAACGTATATTAACTAAAACATTTTACCACCTTAACCATTAGGTAACATGATTAAGCCACCTAACCATAAGTAAGTCACCTAAAAAAGGCCTTCCCTAGATATTCTCATAGGATGAGTTTTACCATAGTTGCCACGCCTGCGTGAAAATATGCGTTATGCTGGTTGGCCACCGCAGTTATTTATTATTTTAAGTATTCATCGGGAAAGTGCTACTGCCCCATCCCCATCTTGTATTATTGCTTACGACGCGGGGTAATATCATTCCGTGTACAGACAAATTCTCTTGTACGCCACAACTTGCCGCACACAAGACACTAACTTAGCAAAACATGCAGGAAATCGCGGGAGTAGCCTCATAACCGTGTTTTGTACTACAAAATCTAAATGGAAAGCCTTTCGTTTCGGAGGTCTGTGTTCAGCAGTGAACTTGTGATGGAATGGTACGTTAAAACATTATTGATTTTTTTTGGTAAAAAAAAACTCGACACGAGGAAATTTTTGTTATTATTTAATATTTTTATTCTTAATTAATATTTAAGTACATACATAATATATTGTTATTTATTACCAATATCACACTTTGTGCTAGTAGCGTCTTCACTTAGTGCCGTCGAAATCCAGAGTTTATTGAATGTCCAGTAAAATCGTCGATGCACCGTTGAATACAGAATGACGATTATGTTTTTACGCCGTGTCCGCCCTTAGTTTTTAGTCACAGAATGTATTTTCAAGAGAAATGAATTAATCATTTGAATTATAAACGAACATTTTTTATGGTAACAATTAAGTTTTTTGTATGAATGTAAGTGCTGTGAATATAAATAAACCCATAACGGGGGAAATGGAACAATATCTGGTAACCCAGTGAAAGTACCTCCCGCCTATTTCTATCTCAAAAGCATACGCGAATGCTTTATCTAGTCAATCCTCTATCTACGCAGTCCATATACTTCTAACTCAATGACCGAATTAGAATACACTGGGGTAAGTCTATGGATGTAGACTTGGGCAAAAAATATCGATATTTTCTCATTAAAACATCGAAATATATCATCGATACTTGTAATTGCGATATGTCGATATTTATTTTAAAGTGTCGAATTCTTTTGCATTTCGATATATTATAAAATGTTGTATTAGTGAATTAATAAAAGCGTTAATGTCTAGTTGTCTTTTTTTCGTCATCCAACCGTCAGTAATTAAATTTTGTTGTGAATGAAGAATACATTGTAACTTTAAGCTCAGAAGCGCTATAATCCAGAGCGGTAAAGCCAGTTATAAAAAAAGTTATTAAACTCTTTGGATTCATTTAAAGTCTGTGTTGGTGGGCCTCATAGACAAAAGTATTATTATAATAATATATGTTGGACTCTTTGTTTGTCACTTTTCTACAGAATTTAGGAATTATTTCCTTAAAAAATATAAACGGAATTTTTATTTTATTCATAGTTACTGTGGTATGATAAGCATTTTCGTAAGTTATAATAATTACATTGATAAATATGAGCTCAAAGAGGGGTAAAAGAAATATGGGAAATAAACATTTCCCGATAGCGGAATCAGTGAGTATAGCATTGAAAATACAGCTGGATAAATTTCTTAGCGATGAAAATGAGACAGAACTTAAATTTCCCACATTCCTGTCGGCTCAAGAACGTGGTTTCATTCACGAGACTGTGGCTAAGCTAGGACTTAAATCCAAATCGCGCGGGAAAGGTAAAATTGCTAAAATACATACTAAATTAAACTATTTTATATATATATACATTATAGCAATATGTACTAGTGGAGTAGCCACATGAGTAAATAAACGGAACATAGACAAAGCTTCCTAAGTATATGCAAAATTGGTACCTATTTAAGTAGGGTTGTCACAATAGGTGAAGACTAATTAATCCAAACAATATCTATCATATTATTGCATTGTCACCGAAGTTACGGTATGCAAAATATCAACTCAATCAGACATCGGGAAGTGGTTCAAATCTTACTTGCAATATGTGAACTTAACCCACATACCTACAAATGTTTAGTAAAAGCTTGTAATAACAATAAAATGGTAAAAACACTAGTATGTAGTACCCTCTTCTTATTAAAAAATAATCATCAATAGGAATTAAAAGATTGGCTGAAAAAAAGGATCATGCAATAAAATAAAGGTACTTACATGAAAAAGTAATAATTAAATATTTACTTACCTAATACTCCTTGGGATAGTTAAAGTATGATATATTTTTATTTTTTCTAGTAATATTCATATACAGTACAATAAACAACCATTATTAGTAATACCACATTTTTACATTAAAATATTCAAACTTGCAACTAACAAAACAAACAATGTGTGTCGCACTGACCCTGAGATTGTTGTCCACTGGCTGTGCCAGCGTAACCGGTTTTTCCAGTCTCGCCGCATACGTGACAAGCGGCCAGTAGTCATGCACACATGCCCCGCGTGCTTGTAGTAGTGCAACCGATTCACACGGTTGTATGAAGCTTTATCTCTGTTCTGTTTATTTACTCATGTGGAGTAGCTATGTAACCAAGGGCCCAGGGGCAAAAATGAGATTGGCCCCCTAATTAAACTAAACTAAATACCTACTATAAAGGTGTAAAACTACTTACTACTAAGTATTATGTGTAACACAGCAGATAATATTTCATTGTTCTTCCTAATAATGTTTTAAATGTGAAAGTTTGTTTGTTACAATGAGATTTTGCACATAGATAGAGCTCGATCTGGGTAAGACATAGGATATATCTTACCGAGGACGTCCTTTATCCCAATAAAAGCATCCCATGGGATAATTTTCTCTGTTGGTCCATACCAGGCGAACGACAATGCGGGCGGAAGCTAGTAAAAAATAAAGGGCCCTTTGAGCTTCGGGGCACTGTCCAGCCTAGCCCTGCGGTAGCTACACCACTGCTCACAATACAATAAATGATGTTGCGGTCATTACTACTTCCTTAGAGTATTTTAATGTAGTGAATTTTCATTTTGATTATGATGAAATAATGTTTATATTATTTTTCAGGTTTTACATCATTTTACAAATGTTAGTACAGTTGAGCAGTAACATCACTCTTTATTTTGTATTTTCATTTCATTTTCTTTTGTACAATATTAAAACATAGCAGTTAAGAGATCATTTTATCATTTATTGTATGAAACTTGACGCCACCCTATTTTTCTCTTTATTTATTTAGGGGCTTTTATTCCGAATGGATATGTTATCCCCATCATACCCTAATATTTACGACACACGGTTGAAAAAAAGAATTATTGGTGTTTCATAACCAAAAATTTTGCAGCATCTGACAATGGTTCTGCTAATACAGAATTTTGCACCAATAATTCTCTTTCTTCTTTTAACTTAACATCTTTCATTAATAAATGGTGAATATCAACCTCTATGTCTCTATAAAACATTGTGGCTGATACATCAGCTTGTGCACCATAAATGAATACACCACAATCATAGCTTGCACTATGAGATTACACTTGTCTGAGGATTTTTGTTTTTTAATAATTTAAATTCCTTAAAAAAGCATTAGTGGCCTCCTCCGAATTGTCAGAAATGAGGTCTTTTTGGATTTTGGCTTTTTTTTTAAAAACGTTAACCGCACACTAGGATTTTCTCCTGTATTGTGGGGGCAGTTTACATACATAGATGTAACAAGGACAAACATCCAGACCCGGAACAATTATTTGTAGGCCATACTAATACTACTTGTTCTGTGCGGGATTCGAAACCGCGGCTCTTAGCGCCCCAACTCATTGATAAGCCACTGTACCACGGAGTCCTCTGATAACATGCTAGTTATTCAAAATGTTAGCCTTGGAACCCATCGTGTGGAAATTTTGCAGAACTGCAGGTTATTTTCAACCATACCATAACTGATTTTCATTATCTGCTGGATTTCAGTTAAAGCCAAGTGATCATCGACCTCAAACAGCCCATGAATGGTTTTAATGGTTTATTGGGTAGTGCTTGTTTTCAAATGATGATGTTTGTTGATTGGTCTTGTTTTGCACAACTTATCATCTTCCACAATATTCTTTAAATTGATTATGCAATCTATACTAAATTACTTCTATACAAAAATTTTCTTTTATAAGAAACTTAAAGACAAAGTATTGGGCAACAAAACAGGCCTCTACCATCTTGCTTATTATGATAACAATTGAATAATGACGCTAGAGATGGGTTAAGTATGAGAACTCCCTGAAACTATTCACTTACTATTCTTTACAACTTGCAGGATGCAAAGGTTACTTTGAATTTGATTCACCTACAAACATTGTAATATCTGAGAACTTATATATTTTTTTTATTTTCAGGAGTCAACCGTTATTTAACAATATATAAAAGAGTGGGCTCAACTATTATTCAAAATGACGCTAAGCTCATACTTGACTCCAATATGAGGTGCAGCATATCAGAGTTAATCAATGCATTTCCAATAACAAGTAAAGAAAAGGATGATTTAAGTTGTTGTCCAGAAAAAGAAAGGAGTCCTCAATTGGCTCATAAGTCACTAGGACAGTTGAACAATGGAGTAGCACAAGTGAGTTTTAAAATATGTTAATGTTTAAATCTTAAACCCTTGAACCAAACTCATAGTTTACAAGGCATTTCTTTTGTCAACTTATCAAAGCATATATATATATATATATATATATATATATATATATATATATATTTATTGATTAATTAATGAAACCTTGATTGAAGTTGAATGATATCATACTTTCAAATAAATTTGTTAGTACGATACGCCCGCCACCAACTGTTATTAGTTACTTGTACTATGGCTATAACCTTCGCGCAAGTGCAACCAATAACTTGACAACGTTTTACTGCCATCAGATAAACGGTTTGGCAGCATATAAAATACGAACAAACAAACATTAATTTTTATATATTAGATATACACTACAATTTCGTAATATTGCTTTATACATATCAACAATATTTCAATGCCATCAAAAACATAACTTGTAAAAAAAAAGTCTCGCAACTCAGTTTTTCTATCGTGATAATTAAAAATTAAAAATTTTGTACAACTGACTTCAATATAAGTTATTAAGAATAACTCAAAAACTATTGGTCTGACCTTGATCAAATTTATGAATTTGATCAAGGTCAGACCAATAGTTAGGACCACACGAGAAGTACCAGCTTTCAAATAAAAAAAGAATTATCGAAATTGGTTCACCCATTAAAAAGGTATGAGGTAACACACATTAAAAAAAACATACAGTCGAATTGAGTACCGTCTCCTTTTTGGAAGTCGGCAGAAAAGGTTTGAGACCCATGTAATACTAAGTCGGTTAATTTATTCAGTCCCTACTTAAGGGTCCTTTTGTTTCAAGTTATTACGTAATTAGCTAACCTAACAAGATCTTATAGTGACCATATCAATCTTAAAAATCTTGTATGTTTCAAATACACAGATTGACTTGGCAATCGCACTAAACAATCTAATTTCATATAATATGTATTACTTGTGAGATACATTATGTTTTCATGTTTGTTGCTTGGTTACAAATTCCGGCTTCTAGTTTTATCCACAACAAAGTTATAGGGAGTTGAAAATGGCCTGAACTGCTTTGAGAAAAGGGTGGTACGGCCATGCTGCTTTTTTGCTCGACTTGGCGGGGGCACTGTAGTGCCCCCAGATTTCGAAATTTAAAATTCAACCTAATGAAAGTTAGAAATGTTCATAATCTCAAAATGTAAGATGCTTTTATACTTGAAATAATCACTTTTAAATAAACAATATAAAATTATTATAATCATAACAGTTGTTTAGTTGCAAAAAAATAAGATTAAATCTCTTATTAATATATGTGAAAAAGTTACAGCCTGTATATTACTGAGAGGTGTTTTAAGAGTAGGGTAGAATCTATTGCTTTGGCCTTTTGTATGTTAACACTTTCACTGTCCGGTTTCCAGACACAATAGTAAGATAATAGCAATGATCTATATATAGTACTAGGGACAGCAAAAGGCTTAATGGACTTATTCACCAATTCCAGTTACTGTTACCATTACAGCCTAAAAGTCCACTGCTGAACATAGGCCTCCCCATAGATTGCCTCATAGGGGAGATATTTGCCATAGTTGTAATGTTACTGTTGATTTAATAATTTTACCTCTCAGTGCGTCATGTGCTCCTGGTAGATTATCTTCTATACATCCATACAGTATAGCCTATTAAAATCCACTGCTGAACATAGGCCTCCCATATAGAATGCCTCATGGGGGGGGGGGGGGGGGTATTTGTCATAGTTGCCATGATTGGCTGTCCAGTTGACAACCTGTAGTTTTTTTTAAGTTGTTATTAAGAAGATGCTGGTTACACTGAGAATTAAATCATCAATGAAATTGCAGTTTTATTGGTGTCGACGAGGATCTAACTCGGGATTGCTCGCACGCTGTGATATTTACAAGGAGCACTTAATGCCTAGACCTACCATGGCTCTAATTTATTAATGTCATATTTATTGCAATTATTGCAATTGTCATTTATTGCAAAGAATTAATGTCATTATAATAAATAATTTTCTTTAATTAATTATTAATTTTAGGTACCCAATACAACTTATAATCCAGATCTCTTAAAGTTTAGAGAAAAACTACCTGTATATGAACAAAGACAAGATCTTATCAATGCAATTACACATAATCAGGCAAGTATTTAATTAATAAAAGATAATATTTCTTTTTAAATTAAGATAAAATGTTGTGAAAAAATTGTGTATTAAAGAAAATAATTAGTTATAAAATAGTAATATTAGACAGGGGAAGGACACAGTAATCCTCGAGCTCCTTACAACTCCACTGCTGAACAAATGCCTCCTCCAAAGATTACCACAAAACATGGTCATGACACCTGCATGCTATGATTACCCATATATTTTACCAGGTTCACTTTAGAACCTTTCTTTTCATTAGTTGTCGTTCTACGGATCTATTCGTTACATATTTTATTATGCAGAAAAACATAGAGCATAGTCTTGTCCATGACTCATTGATCTATTTAGCTACCTAATACGGTCAGCAGTGAAGTATATTAGTATCCCTGTTTATTAGTTTCATCTGTATATTACGTATCTTATATTATATAATATTTACATTTATATATTTGTGTATATGTTTATATGGATATGTATATTGACGTATATATGTATGTATGTGTGTATGTATATTTATTTGTAACTGCCTTCGTAGTTCTATCACTGCCATAAGATTGACTGGTAGAGAATGCTTTTAGCATTAATTTCGCCTTTTGATCCTGTACTTAATATTATGTAAGGTCCAATAAAGCTTAAATAAACAAGGACCATCTCATTTTAGTCATCACTGGCAACACGCACTATTTGTACATTTTTGTTTTAGGTTTTGTGTAAATTCATTTGTCCTACAAAAAATTTGACTAAAAGCCGACTTTAAATAACTAAAAATAAAAAATAATTTCAACATAATATCTTCAGAAGTCGATGCCAAATTTATATGGGACCTCCCGCGAAGTATAACCTATTTAATAATTAATAAAGAACCATAAAAATCGGTCCACAATTGACGAAAATATGAGTAACATACATACAAAAAAATTGGGGTGTGGTTGTGTCTTGGGCACGGCCGCGTTTTACGTGAATACGTATATGTAACGGAGGGATTTTTTTTTCAATATGGCCCTTGGTATTGTGGCTAGGTCACAATAATTCTGCTAATGGCCGGTTTTTAGCCTGACACATGTGACGCAGCGTAACGACCTCAAAAAAGCGGAGCTCCGTTCACCACCGCGCGCGACCCGTCACAGTCCTCTCGCAACGTAAAGAATTCTTTGATCCTTTGGCTGTCGAGTGTTGTAATTAAATTTTGGATGAAGACGATAGCTACATATCTAGTAGCTGCAACACTAAACTGTATCCCCCGATTTTGTTATCAACAGATATTTGAATTGCCTCCCACTATGGAAGCAAATTTAAAGACTAAAGAAAAGACCCTCCTCATTTTATTGAAGTCGGCTAAAAGAATTCGATAGACCCAGTATTTCCTTTTTCAAAAGTTTTTGTAATTTGAAGTTTTATTCATCAGTTGTAAAATTATTTTTTCTAAACTGACACTTTATTTACATTCGTAGGTGATCATAGTGGCGGGTGCCACCGGATGCGGTAAGACGACTCAGCTTCCGCAACTCGTGCTAGACTGGTGTCAAGAGCACAAGCAACCAGCACGCATCTACTGTACACAGCCCAGGAGGATATCTGCTGTCTCCGTTGCAGAGAGGGTTAGTGTTGAACTTATTATACAATACAATACATTATCTTTATTTCAGGCATCAAGGACTTAAAAATTAAAAATGTTAGCCCATAGCGATATATACCTTAACCGACAAAATTAAAATGACCTGGAGAATAATAAATAGTGAAACAGACAAGGTCAAACCGCGCAACTCGGATTTTCAATTGAATATTAACAATAATTTAACGCGATCTGATCAAGAAGTTGCTATGGCTTTTGAGAAACATTTTACTGATGTTCCTTTTTTGACAACAAAATCATTAAATTCTTCTCCTACTGTCGCCGAATCATTGCTCAAACAAAATGTAAAGGCTTGTTCAAATACTTTTAAATTCCATAGAGTACTGCCAAAAGATATCGTTAAATATTTTAAAACTATTGATGTTAAGAAAACGGCAAACTTATGGGGGATTTCCGTTAAAGTTATTTTATCTATAATAGATATATTAGCACCTTATCTAGCCACTATATTTAAAATAAGCGTCGAATCTGGTGTGTTTCCTGATTTAATGAAACATAGTAAAGTCATACCTATATTTAAATCTGGTAGTACATTAGACCCCGCCAATTTTAAATCAATTTCCGTACTACCTATATAACTTATTAACTAAAATATAACATTAAGTAAAATTTTTGAAAAAATTATTTTAAATCAGATGTTAAGTTTCTTTGATATTAATAAATTGCTACATAAAAATCAATTCGGTTTTACAAGGGGTCGCTCGACAACTGACGCTGGAGTTGAGCTTATTAAACTTATTTTTTATGCATGGGAGAATTCAGAGGATGCTTTGGGTATATTTTGTGACCTTTCCAAGGCCTTCGACTGTGTTCACCATGAAACATTAATCAGGAAGCTACAGTACTATGGTGTCAAGAACACAGCGCTTAAACTTATTATTTCATATTTAAGTAATAGAAAGCAGAAGGTTATTATCAATGGTAAAAGTTCTTCCGGGTCACCTGTACTAATGGGTGTTCCTCAGGGCTCGATGCTCGGCCCATTCCTGTTTCTGGTGTATATTAATTACTTACCTCACCTTGTAGGGGATAGTCATGATATAGTATTACTTGCTGATGATACTTCCTTGATTTTTAAACTTAAACGTCAATCACTTAAATGTGACGAAGTGAATAATGCTATATCAAAATTAGTGCATTGGTTTAACGTTAATAATCTGAATTTGAACGGAAATAAAACTAATTGTGTTAAATTTACAACAACGAATGTTAAAAATCTGAATACCAATGTGTTTTTAAATGGGGAGGAATTGAGCCCTGTTGTATCCACTGTTTTTCTTGGCATCACTCTTGACGCAAAGCTTCAGTGGGGCCCCCATATATCCAAATTAGCAAGCAGACTAAGTTCTGCAGCATATGCTGTAAAAAAGATTAGAGGTCTCACTAGTGTCGAGACAGCTAGATTAGTTTATTTTAGTTATTTCCATAGCATAATGTCTTATGGGATTTTGCTATGGGGAAATGCGGCTGATTCAGAAACTATTTTTGTTTTACAGAAGAGGGCCATTAGAGCTATTTACAATTTAAAACCGAGAGAGCCCCTTAGAGATAAATTTAAAGAAATTAATATATTAACTTTGGTCTCTCAGTATATTTTCGAAAATTTAATGTATGTTCACAAAAACAAAGATAGTTTTAGTAAAAAAAGTGATATACATTCTGTAAACACTAGGAACAAACACAAGCTAGTGATGCCAGTTTCTCGACTCCACAGAGTCAGTAATTCATTCTTGGGGCAATGTATACGCTATTACAACAAGGTCCCGGAAAGTGTACAGGTTCTCTCTACTACCAAGTTTAAATGTATTATTAAGCTGAAACTGTATAAAAAGGGTTATTATAGTATAAATGCGTACATGGTTGATAATAACCCTTGGGAATGAGGTGGTCGCTTCCAAGCAGTTTCTAAAATAAATTTTGTAAATAGTTCGTAATCATTCATATTGTAAAATTTATTTAAAAAAAAAGTCCCGCTGGGTTTCTTGCTGGTTCTTCCCAGGACAGAGGGTTTTTTTTCGAACCAGTGGTAAAGTAAAAAATGACTTTCAATAAGAATTACACATGTAATGTATATTGAATAAAAAATATTCTATTCTATTCTATAACCTATAAAATATAGAAACCGAAATATGACTTCACAATATTTAGGGAACTTTCTTTTGTGGTGTGTCCCTGTATCGGCGATACACTATCCATACAGTAGAACGATAAAGTACATGAAACAAAAATTGATTACCATAAAATATAACCTGTTTCTAGGTAGCATATGAGCGGATGGAAAAGATAGGCCAGTCGATCGGGTACCAGATTCGACTGGAGTCACGAGTTAGTCCACGCACCGTGCTCACATACTGCACTAATGGAGTGCTGCTGCGGACACTGATGGCCGGAGACACCTCACTTACAGGTAAACCTTTCTTTCGTTCTCGTGAATTTTTTGAAGTCAAAACATCTTTAGAATGTTTTTGATTTGAAACTCGATAAAACGAAAAAGCCACACTAAAATGAGACCAACATATTATACATCTATATTTAGCCTGCGAAGGAATGAGATAGAATATAGTGTAGACTGCAAACTCATAAGGTTGTCGGTTGGAATCCGGCATTCGACTTCTGTCTTTTAATGTTTTTGATTTGAAACTCGATAAAACGAAAAAGCCACACTAAAATGAGACCAACATATTATACATCTATATTTAGCCTGCGAAGGAATGAGATAGAATATAGTGTAGACTGCAAACTCATAAGGTTGTGGGTTGGAATCCGGCATTCGACTTCTGTCTTTTTATTTTTTTATTTTTTTAAACACATTAACAAAGAACATCGGTCAAATACGACCTGACCAAAATATGAAACGACCACCAATGATTGATGCGTCAAAAATAGTGACTTAGTTGTACATTAAATTACAGGGTCCAACTTATTTTATTGGAGCCGATAAAATAATTTAGGTTTGTAATGAAAAACCTCATTTCCTTACTACTTTTTATAGGTTTTGAACGCATCTAAACCCGTCCCGTTTTTATCTGTGGTACACTAAAATAACACTACTATTATGCATTTACTTTTTTTAAATACTAGATTTTATTTAGATTTATTATTTATTTTTGTAGTGTATTATCAATAATATCATTTTTAGATGGGGATATAGAAAGTATTCCGAAATAAATTGCAAGTGATAGGTTGACCGTAAATATAGAATGCATTAATACTTAGAACGGAATGTATTACGAATGTCTCTAAGCACTCAGTGATATTATGACACGAGAGATGTCAAAGCGTGAGTAAAAGTCAAAGCACCTGTGTCTTAGATACTTAGCAGTGAAAATATTATTATTATTATTGATTAATTTTTGTGGTTTTAGTCATTGACTTATTAGTTAAGTATATATTACTGCATCATGTCATGCAGTCATGGCTACATCATAACCTCAAAAGTGACAAAATACATTCGTGTAACGTTCTATGATCCTCGGCTTTTAAATAATATATTTTCAATTTTTTTTTTATAGGATAAGGGTGAAAAACGAGCACACAGTCCACCTGATGGTAAGTGGTTACTGCGGCCCATAGACATCTACATCTATCCTCTGTTACAGATCAAAATGCAGATGCGTTTTCACCCGTGAGGACTAGGATGGAATGCCTCATTTCCAGTAAAAAGGGCCTCCGGCCACCTGCACTCACCAAGCGAAACGCAGAAGTAAACCTCTACTTCACGCTGGTATTCTGTGAGGTCGTGGTACCATCCCGGTTCGAGCCGGGCCATCCATGCGACAGCAAAAGCTGCCGCCTGGCTCTACCACTGTTAAAAATTTAACGAACGGAACGGATTATTCCATACACTAGTCATGTTTGCGATATTTTATAGCTAGGTCACAGCATGTATGGGTCGTGACCAATGTTCTTTATTAAATAAATAAAATTAACTGTATTGAATAAAATTATTCTATATACCATCCACGATTTCATAACTTCAGGTCATTTAGCGGCTATTTTATGCACCACCTTGAGAGTCAGTTAATTTTTGTTCGGTAAAATGACTTTACCTACAAAATAAAGTAGATGGCGCTATTACAAAGCTATTTTACTTGAAATGAAATATTCTTTTGATTTATTACACTAAAATGAAGACTAAGAATAAGGATTACACATTTATTTGCTGTAAAATTAAACTTTATCTTATATTTTATGCCGCACTAGTGGTTGAAAATGATCATATTAAATAAATAATTTGCCGTGAAATATATTTGTTTTATATTTCATTTCATTTGAAGGTTAGCCGCCACCGCAAGCCGCTTGTGTGTGGGAGACGCTTAATTCTTCTATACACTGTCTCTTTCGCACCGATGCTCCGAGAAGTCTGCACTATGTCAACATGTTTCAACTATTACATCAGATTTAATAGACCAAAAATCTCTCGTTTCTGTGAGGTTTTTAGGGCAAGGAAATGTGCAGCGGAAGCTCCAATGCGTAAGAATAAAAGAAAAAGTATAATTTATTCTTGCGATTGTTTTCACTTGGTGAAACTCCAGCTTCATTTTTGTACTTACTTACTTACTTATCGTCACGCACAATCCCTGACGGGGTAGCCAGAGAGAACAGATCGCCAAGTGTCACGATCCTTACATACCTCTTTCGCTTCTTTCAGATTCATTATCTTCTTCATACATGCACGTCTAGGTATCCGAGTACTCTTGACCCTCCCCTCTTCGAGCAGTTTGCTCACATGGTCTTCGAAAGTTAGTCTCGGTCTACCTCGACACCTTTTAATATTAACTTTCGCGCTATATATTTTCTTCACCATTCGGTCTTCACTCATTCGCTCAACGTGCCCAAACCATCGAAGCACGCCCTTATCAATTTTTGTGATAAGGTCATCTTTCAAACCTGCCATATTGCGAATCTCTTCGTTTCGCTTTCGGTCGGCCATGGTAACGCCGCACATTTTACGAAGAGATCGCATCTCCACTGCATTCAACTTGCTTTTATGCTTCTTCTGGCACACCCAGGTTTCGCTGCCATATAACAAAGTCGGTACCAACACTGCGTTATGTATAGCAAGGCGTGCACTATTCACTACGCCTTGCCTTTTGACTAACGCAGTCAGGGCACCATTGACTTTGTTCCCGGCAGCGACACGCCTGTCCACATCTAAATCACATCTTCCATCCCGGCTAAAAGCACTCCCCAAGTATACAATTTCATTTACCTGTTCTAGACATTCCTGATTTACCCATATTTCACACTTCGTTCTCTCTTCGTCCCTTTCAAATACCAGAACCTTAGTTTTATTAGCATTCAAGCGGAGACCTTTAATTTCACATTCCTCTTTCATACACGTGACTAATGCCTGCAGTTCTGCCTCTGATGGTGCAATAAGCACTGCATCATCAGCATACAGCAGACAATTTACTTTAATGTCACCCAATTTCACACCCAAACAGCAATCTTTCAGCTTCTGTAAACAGCTGTCGAGATACAGTATGAATAGCCAGGAAGACATGACACAACCCTGTTTCACGCCCGTTTGGACGCTAAACATGGGTGACAGGTCATGCCCTACCCGCACACAGGCTTTACAGTCACAGTAAAGTGACTGCACAGCCCTTAGCAATCGACCATCCACACCATACCCCGGCAACAGTTAACACATTTTCTTCCTTACAACCTTATCAAATGCTTTCTCAAGATCCATAAAAGCACAGAAAATCCTCTGGTTAGCAGCGAGAAGCTTTTCCGTGATCATGCGGAGAGAAAACATTTGATCCGTGCATCCTCTTCCAGGTCTAAATCCGCATTGTGCCTCCCATAGAAATCTTTCCGATTTCTCTTGCATCCTACGTGTCAAAACCTTCGAGTAAACTTTACTTGCTAAACTGGTCAAGCTGATCGCCCGATAGCACCCGCAGTCAAAATGTGAACCTTTACCTTTATATAAAGGCACAATGACTGCGGATCGCCAATCATCCGGGACATCCCCCGTCCGCCAGCACAAATTGCACAGCAGATGAAAGCTGTCCCAGACGCGAGGCCCACCATAATTGACCATTTCAGCAGTAACTCTGTCTAGTCCCGCAGCCTTAACACATTTAAAACTTCGAATCGCACGTTCAATCTCTTTCATACTGATGACCTCAGTGTCATCGAGGTCCGGGTCTGGTGTACCAGTCTCGGCGTCATCCCCGGATCCCTCACTAAGATCATCACACGCATACATTTCTCAATAAAATTCGCTCCATCGCTGCATGACGTCCGATTTGTCTGGGAGGACGTCATTAGTTCTCGAAAACACTTTGTTTATTCTTAAGACCGTCGCACCTTTTCGGGTCCTTCTAACCTCTTTCCAGAAGAGTTTGGAGTTCTCCTTAAAGTTGTGCGACAACCTTTCGTCCGCTTCCATTCTACACCTTTCACGCACTTCCTCAATCAATGCTTTCGTGTGAACTTTTTGCAGCTTATATCTTTCTTTCATCTTCTCTCTCATATCCTTATCATTACTAGAGGCCAAGTAGTCTAACCATGCTTTCTTCTTCTTCTTTACAGCTTCTTTCACTTCATCATTCCACCATGCATCTCTTCTTTTACTACTGCCTCTTTTAATCGTTCCACACACTTCTTCCGCTACACTTACCATTCCATCCCTAAGGCTCTGCCATGTTCTTTCAACACATTCTTTTCTGCCATCGATGTTGTCAAGCTTTTCGGCTACCCTCGCATGATATTTGTCCCTAGTATCCGCTTCCTGAAGCTTCCAGCTTCGGATGCGACAGACCGACTGTGGTTCTGTTACTGCCGTCCGGTAGCGCCAACCCGCGAACAGACCCCTAAATCTAGTAATCACTAGATAGTGATCCGTTCCCAGGTCAGCACCCCTGAACACTCGCGTATCCATCACCTGTTTTCGCAGTCGGTCATCCACCAGGAACAAATCGATCATACTTCTCTCATTCTTTCTTTCTCTAGTATACATATGGATTTTCTTGTGATTAAACATAGTGTTTGTTACAAGAAGACCCTTTTCCTTGCATACCGCCAGTATAAGCTTGCCAGCATCATTAACCCTTTTATCCCCAAACTTTCCAAGCACCGACTCGTACCCTGGTCGAGCGGTACCAACCCATCCATTCAAATCACCACATACAACAATTCTTTCGTTTCCCCTAGCCAAATCTAGAACTTCTCTTATATTCTCCCAAAACTCCTCCAGCTCAGCCCTGGACGACGAAGCTACCGGCGCATAAACAGCCAAAAGGAATAACTTCGTCAGTCCCAATTTAAAGCGAACCCAGAGAAGTCTTGAGTTCACAACCTTATATTCAGTCATAACATCGACCAACCGAGACGACAGCAGCACCCCCACTCCCTGGCGGGCGCTCTCGCTCTCCGGGACTCCGGACCATAGAGCTAACGCCCCGTCAGGGAGCTCTTCAGTACCACTGCCCTTCCGTTTGGTCTCCGACATACACACGACATCTAATTCTCTTTCTTTCATTATTTCGATCAACTCATTCGTCTTATCTCTCATGCCTCCTCTAACATTCCACGTGCCAACTCTGCACTCTGTCCTCCACCTTCATTTTTGTGATTTGGATAAACACTTGTACTAGTTTCAAAATATTTATTTTAATATTGTCTTCTAGACCGATTTCGGTCACGGCGTGGCGGCCGGTCTCAACGGAGACAAGCCATCTGCGCGGGACAGGATTGTAGTGCCTCAGTGTGTGCTCAAACACAGATGCACTCTCCATTTCTTCACTCTCTTAGTCCAATGGAACGGTAATCCGACACGACCGGAGAGAGATTAGGCGCAGGACTTTACATACTTTTCGAGGAAAGAGAGTGAAACAGCACCAACTTCTTAACTCCAAGTTGCTATTGAAAATTTCTTTTAGCAAAATCTTATATCTGATTCTGGTCTGACCCGGGACTTGAACCCGGGCCTTACGATTAGCAATCGCATTTACGACCACTAGACCAACGAGTCTGTCAAATTATTATTATACTAAATGTACAGAGTTATTTATTAAGCAATTCCTTTAAATAAGAAAGAAGAAGAAGAATGACCGGCCAAATTTGTAGACAAGGTTCAGAATAAGTAATATAGTCAAATGTTGAAGAAAAATTAATTAAAAAAAGTCTCAAACATTCTGTCTGTGTTGTGTGTTTTATATTTTAAATTCAAAATGTGCGGTAATGGAATATTTTAACTTATTTTACTGCGCACACACACACATTCGTAAGTGTCGACCGGTAGGCAAAAACTTTGTTGCCCATAAATCTCATTCATTATGTGATAATATCAAATAAAATTAGAAGTCTTATTTACTATGGTATATCATTGCTTATATATTTCAATTTAAGTTTAAAATTTGGCTACTTTTTGAAAAATAACCCTGTATGGACCTACTGATTTCGCCTCACGGCCCACGTGGAGTAGTAGAATGTCCCAATGCTAAAACAATAACTGCACGTATTGTCGATCAGGTGTGACGCACGTGTTCGTGGACGAGGTGCACGAGCGGGACAAGTTCAGCGACTTCCTGCTGATCGCGCTGCGAGACGCGCTGCCTCGCTTTAAGGACCTCAAGCTGTTGCTCATGTCCGCCACTTGCGACACGCAGATATTCTCCCGGTGAGATTTATGTCCATTATTCATTACATTCATAAAAAAAGTCCACCTTTGAACATAGGCCTCTAGGAATTTTGCCATATTTTCCACTCTTGGTTGGCGGATAACCGTAGCTTTTTATATTTCCGAGTTGTTATCAGGACGATGCTGCTGTGTTCAGGAGTGAACTTTTATAGGCTGTAATGGATGGATAGATTTGAGTTTTTCAGTTTAAAAGTCCAGTCCTGGGATAATATTGTCATAGCAATATATACAGTAAAAGATATCTAAAAAGAATTGTTTGTAGTGATTTCACACATAATTAGGCAGGCTTATAACATTTTTCAGTTTTTTTATGGTGTTTGGAGAATCAACAGGCTACATTAATAAATATATCAACGAATTTTTTTTCAATATTCCAGATACTTCAACAATTGCCCGGTGATCACGATCCCTGGTCGTTTGTATGAGGTGCAACGCTACTATTTGGAAGATGTGCTCAAGATAACGCAATATCGCAGCAAGAAGATGTTGCAGGCGGAACGTGAGCTCAGGCAAAAGCTCAAGTCCGGGCAGAGCTACTGGTCGCACCTTGAAGGTATGGAAATGTTATGTATATCAATAATATAACATTAGGATAGAATACAATAGATGTACATGTAATCCAAGTGGTTATATGCTCTTTGATGTAATCCTTATGATGAAAGTCATTTTTTACCCTTACAACTGGTTTGGAAAATTTGTTTTTTCTTCGAAGGGGTCCTTAACAATCGCAGATGTCGTAAGTCGATTGATCGTACTTGCTTTCCGGAGTAGACTTTCTTGTGCAACTGGCTATCGTAACAATATAACCCTCTGTATTGTTGTCCCGGAGTTCGATTCTAAAGCAAAAAATATAAGCTACATTTCTGTTCATATGCCTCATTTTCTTAGGTACTATAGTTAAGTTACATTCTATATACGTCCTTCAGCTTAGTACAGGCTTCCTCCCTTATCTGAATATCTGAGAGAGTTTTAGGACAAGAAAATGTCCACTGCGCCACTCTTAGCTAAATCTTGGTAATACCTAAAATATCTCATTAGCAAAACCTTCATCTCTGCAGGTCAAAAACAAAATGCAGAAGAGGGCAGTAGTAGCAGCATCAGTAAAGAAGAGAAGGAGAATACAATCGATCCAGCACTGCAGGCTGACATGGACGATTTTCTAGAAGAGTGTTTTAAAGAAGGCAGTTTGGTAAGTGTCTTTATGACATTAAAGTTGCAACACTGTTTCTTTATATGAATCCTAAACTATTTCCATGCTGTATGATAGCCTTTGGATTTCATTATTTTTGGTTATCCCTGCTATTTTACTTACAAAAAACTTTATCAAACCTAGCATAAATTTTTGGTCTAATAAAACCGTAAGAAGACAATAATGTTTTAGCTTGCTTGCTTGAAAGTATGGAAATCTTACTTTCAAATAAATGGAAAATAACATTATAGCTCATACGCGTTAAGAAATGTCGGTATCACGTTCTTTCCCTACGAAATTAGTGGAAACGATGTTATAAGTGTATCAATGGTGTTAAAAATATCAAGTATTTTATCCACGTTGACGCGGCTTGAGTACTAGCTTCACCAACTTCGCAATGTGACGCATCAGCATATTATGAAGAATTTTGGAAATAAATACACACCAAATGAGGCTGTATGGTCAAAGACCTTTGCCTACCTTCTTGTTTGTAACGTCTTTTGTTGTTGATTTTTTTTCTACTTATGTTGAAGTAAACTATTTCTTCAATGTGCACAGTAACAGTAAAAAAACATTCTTATACACAATTGAATGTATTTATACAAAAACGTTTCAACCCACAAGTCATTCGAAAATGAGTTAAATATAAAGACTTGTGGGTTGGAACGTTTTTGTATAACTACGTCTAATTTACAATGCACTACTTATTTGCACTTGTCTATGATATTCAGTTAAAAACGCACTTAACTTATTTTAAACTATTGCTATTTTCAACTTACTCATACCAAAACTAAGAGATGGCAATTATTTTAATGCGGTCGGTTCAGTGAAACTTAAATTCCCGAATAATTTTAACGATTCAAACACGTTGAAATGGACTGCGTGAACTAATTTGACAGAATTAAAATTCATGCTCTCTCTTTCTTTTTTTCACAAATAGTAAAAGATAGCGATAACTTAAAATAAGCTTAGTGCGATTTTGAATCGAACTATTGAATCGAAGACTACACCATTGTTTGATAATATATTATTACTTCATGTGGTCCACAAATTGTGGTACAAGATTATTGTTGACCACACTGAAGAAGTAAATGAAAGAGATAGATCTGCTCATGAAGCTTTCCTTTTTACATTTTTTTATATTAATGTTTAGATATGACCACGATTTTATAAGGGAGATTGTAGGGGGAGGTTTGTGATTTGTAACCCTCTACATATAATTGATGTGTAGGATGTCGATGTAGGTTGTATCTACGTTACGGGATGTGGTAATTAAAATTGTATTCGATTCCATAGAGAGCGTTTATTGCACTAAAAATACTTATGAATATAATGTAATTGCAATGAACGTGTCGCGCGCGCTGGTGCAATATCAGCATATTTCCTAAACTATTGAAATACTATGTACTTGTTCGTACATCTTGCCAATTTTATAAACAAGAAGAAATTTTATGGTGATGAACACCCCTATTGAGTTTACGGGCAGTCGTTGCGATCACTGCATCCACACTATCGATGTCCGAGACCCGGTGCTCCTATGAATATCCTTGGGTTGGCTGCTCGACATTTGCTGCAATTAAGTGAGGAGGCTAAACAAAAAATACTGATTAATCTTTAACTTTAAAACCATTATTCAGATTTTTATAAAAATGACGTGATATTAGCGAGCGTGTGGTGTGTGTGTTGCAGGACTCGTTCTGTCAGATCCTGTACATGTACCTGTCGGAGGGCGTGCCTCCGCAGTGCGCTCAGTCGCGCTCGGGCCTCACCGGCCTCATGGCCGCCGCCAGCCACGGACTCACCGAGACCGCCGCGCAGATACTGCACATTGGTGATTCTGCCTTTTTAATTTTATTGGTATTGTTTTTAGAATTTTACCATCTCTTCAAGCAATGTGAAATGATTCCAGTGGTTAAACTTTATTGACATACCTCAATAGATTTCCTGTTAAAAAAATATGGGTTCACTTATATGTAGTGGACTTAAACAGTATAAAATATTTTCTTAAATATAAAAATGATCATTTACTGCCTGATTTTTTCGTAACGCTTCCGTACTGTTTAGTCTGGATAATATTGATTTAATTATTAACTCATTTCATTTTCATTCATGTGCTAAACGTCCACTATGGAAGCTTTCCCATAGATTGAATAATAGAGGGGGTAAGTACCATAGTTGCCATGCTTGGCAGAGAGTTGGCAGCCGCAGTTTTGTATTCTTTTAAGTTGTTATCAAGAAGAAGCTGCTGCCCATCACCTTTTTCATTTCTCCTGCCGCCTCTTACGATACCCACGGTATTATATAGGATAGTGGATTCATCAAGTAATTTGTTTCTAGTCAATCTTTATTAAAAATATAGATGTTAATGGTGTTTTGGCCTCGCACGGCGTGGTGTATTCTACGTGATCACAGTACGCGGGAAAATAACAAAAAATAAAATATCTTCAGTTTATAAAAATATGTTTTGTTTTCTTTCTGTAGGAGCGGATCCCAATATCAAAGACAAAAATGGCAAAACTGCATACGATTACGCTGTCGAAAACGGTCACACGGAATGTGCAAAACTTTTAGCTACTTTTAGTTTAAACGACGAATCGAAAGACAATCAAGAAGAAGACAACGCAGCAGACAACTTCCTCCTTGACGTCTACCATCACTCAATCTCTGAGGAGTTGATAGACCATGAGTTGATGCTGGCTCTGATAAAGCACATCCATGTAAATTTACCCAAAGGCAGTATATTAGTTTTCTTGCCAGGCTACGACGATATTGTGACACTGAGAGATCTGATACAGTCCTGCTCGGAAATGAACGTGATGAAATATCAGATATTCACTTTACACAGTAACATGCAGACTCTGGACCAGAAGAAAGTCTTCAATCCCCTACCAAACGCCAGGAAGATCATAATTTCCACTAACATAGCTGAAACTTCTATTACGATTGACGACGTTGTTTATGTGGTAGATTCTTGTAAAGTAAAAGAAAAATACTACGAATCTAACGGAGGCGTGTGCTCCTTACAATGCGTGTGGACTTCTAGAGCATGTTGTCAGCAAAGGGCAGGCCGTGCGGGTAGAACTAAACCAGGGCATTGCTTCCACATGTGCTCGAAACGAAGATTTAAAACGTTACCCCTCAATTCGATTCCTGAGATACTTAG
Source organism: Parnassius glacialis (assembly GCA_033319125.1). Lineage (NCBI taxonomy): Eukaryota > Metazoa > Arthropoda > Insecta > Lepidoptera > Papilionidae > Parnassius > Parnassius glacialis. Next base: position 10,188,714 of record JAVANC010000028.1, read on the forward strand.
AGTACCTTTACAGGAGTTGTGTTTGCATACGAAACTTCTTGCTCCTGGCAACACTCCTATAGCCGACTTTTTATCGAAAGCTCTCGAACCACCGTCGTTTCTGGCCGTGCGCAATGCTGTGACGCTTCTTAAGACAATAGGTGCTCTGACGCCAATGGAGGATCTAACGGAGATTGGACAACATCTATTAGATTTGACTGTTGAACCAAAACTAGGAAAAATGCTGCTTTACGCTTGTGTCATGAAGTGCCTGGATCCAATATTAACGATAGTCTGCAGTTTGGCGAACAAAGAACCTTTCCAGATATCAATGAATCCCGAGAACCGAAAGCGGGGAAGTATGGCCCGAAAAGAATTCGCTGCGGATAGTTTCTCAGATCACATGGCGTTGTTGCGGGCATTCCAAGCATGGCAGACAGCCCGAGCGAATGGCACAGAAAGAGCATTCTGCGTGAAGAACCTTATTTGTGGAGCGACAATGGAAATGATAGTTGGGTATCGATCGCAGTTGCTGGCTCAACTTAGAGCGTTGTGTCTCGTCAAAGCTCGAGGGTCCGGTGATATAAAAGATGTCAATTTGAACTCTGAAAAATGGCATGTGGTTAAAGCTGTGCTTGTTAGTGGTTTGTATCCTTCGATAGCGAGGGTAGACCGAGATTCGTCAACGCTCCGAACATCTAAAGAAGTAAAAGTGGCTTTCCACCCTAGTTCTACGCTTAATCGCGGTGGCGGCGTCAGTGGTTCGCAGAAGTCTGTACAAAATCTGCCGACAGACTGGGTTGTGTTCGAAGAGATTTCCAGAGCGGGTAGATTCTGCTTTATAAGATGTAATACGCTGGTAACGCCATTGACCGTGGCGCTGTTCGGTGGCCCATTAAGATTACCAGCTGGCGCATTGACACAGCGGGCGAATCCTCCCGGACTTTCAAGTGACTCGGATAGTGAAGCCGAAGAAAACAACTCCTCACCAGATACGGCAGTTCTGACTTTGGATGACTGGATGGCTTTCACGGCTGACGCCTCAGACGCAATCAACGTTTACTATTTAAGACAAAAGCTATGTGCCTTAGTTATACGGAGAATGTCGAACCCAGCGAAACCGATGACTCCTTTGGATGAGCAGATTCTAAGCACAGTGGTCCACATAATGGGAGCTGAAGAGAAAAATGTCGGCTTAAATCAACCTAGTGGTATAGGACAGAGACCAAAACCTCTTACAGTTGATTCGCCGAATTGGCGCATGCGAGTAGATAACGATGAGCAGTACCGTCATGATAACAGTAAATTCTACCCGCAATACAGTCAGAATGAATTCGCGAACAACTTCTATCAAAACTCGTACGGATATAGAAACGGACAACGTCCTGGTTGGAGGAACGATGGGATGCCTCAGGGTTTCTCACCGCAATCTTACAGTGGTCCAAAAAGTCCAATATCACCAAACGGAAAGACTCTATTAGCAAATATCGAGAAATATGCGGAAAATAACGATAGCAATACGAGGTACTTCGTAGTGAAGGCTGATGACGTCCACAGTGTGGAGTTGGCACAAACTAGTAATACATTTAACTTCACTCAGAACACCGTCAAGAAGTTGCAAAAAATCAAACAGGTGAGATATCCTTAAATTTGCTCTATTTTTCAATAGAATAAGAGTGACAAACCAGCACACAGTCCACCTGATGGTAAGTGGATACTGTGGCCCATAGGCTACATCTATTGTTGGCGCGTATATCAATAGATGGTTCTAGTCTTTATATATAAAATTATTCTGTCCGTGCGTATGTGACTGAAATCCTCCAAAACCGGGTGCACCGATTTTGAAAAAAAATTGTGTGGTTAAGTTGATTCGAGAATGGTTTAGATTAATAATTGTAACCAGTAGGTGACGCTGTTGGTAGCTAGTATAATATATAACTTTTTTTTGTAAATACGATATAGAGGTACACGAAAGCATAAGTATCGAAGTTAGGTTAAAATTTGTTATCCAAAGGAAAAGGTTCAATACAATCTCAGCGTGTCGTTTCTGATGCCCTAAACTCCCGGATCGTGGCCCGGAGTGGCCTTTCATCATGATAACGCCAGACCACACACATCTTTGGCCACTCAGCAAAATGTGAGAGAGCTTGGTTGGGAAGTGTTAATGCATTCACCATATAGTCCTGACTTGCGCCTTCAGATTTTCAGCTGTTTCCAACTCTTCAGAATTCTTTAGCTAGTGTTAGGTTAACATCAAGAAAGGACTATCAAAACTAATAGTCGCATTTTTTTGGTCAATAATCCCAAGATTTCTACTGCACGGAATTATGTCACTACCTACAAGATCGCAACAAGTAATCGAACAAAATGTTAATTACATTATGTAATTAAACTTTGAAAATAAAATGTCTTGAATTTATATATAAAATACGAAGAAGGTTATTCCCCGATCTTATACTCGTAGTTATACAGCCATCTGTCGCAGGCTTCAAAATCTTTCTGGCAGTTCTCTTATAATCTCTTATAGTCGACACTTGCGACACCACCCACGGCACGAAATTAATTAATGGATTTTCTTAAGTAGCGAATACTCGGCAATGACAAATTTTACTTACCGTGTTTTATAAATTATCAATTACAATTATGAAAATTCTTTTAAATCAAACACTAAGTGATTATTGTTTAGAACTTAACACCAGGGTTAGGGAAAGAATTTTTTTCTAGCAATGAAGAAAGTATACTACTGAGTCGACCCATTTTGATAATAGATGTATTATTTCACAAGCAAATTAATGTGGTTATTCAGAAGGGAATAGTTTTCTATTATTTAAATTATTAATCTACAAGTCTCAAAACTATAAGGCGGGAATTTCCTTCCTTTTGGTCTTATGAAGTGCTTCTTGTCCCCTTGTAATAAAACTACAATGCGTTAAGGCGGGGATTTCATTCCTTTTCGTCTTATGAAGTACTCCTTGTCTCTTGTAATAAAACTATAAGGCGGGAATTTCCTCCCTTTTGGTCTTATGAAGTACTACTTGTCCCCTTGTAATAAAACTACAATGCGTTAAGGCGGGGATTTCATTCCTTTTCGTCTTATGAAGTACTCCTTGTCTCTTGTAATAAAACTATAAGGCGGGAATTTCCTCCCTTTTGGTCTTATGAAGTACTACTTGTCCCCTTGTAATAAAACTACAATGCGTTAAGGCGGGGATTTCATTCCTTTTCGTCTTATGAAGTACTCCTTGTCTCTTGTAATAAAACTATAAGGCGGGAATTTCCTCCCTTTTGGTCTTATGAAGTACTCCTTGTCCCCTTGTAATAAAACTACAATGCGTTAAGGCGGGAATTTACTTCCTTTTGGTCTTATGAAGTACTCCTTGTCCCCTTGTAATAAAACTATAAGGCGGGAATTTCCTCCCTTTTGGTCTTATGAAGTACTCATTATCCCCTTTTAATTAAACTACAATGCGTTAAGGCCGGAATTTCATTCCTTTTGGTCTTATGAAGTACTCCTGGCCCCCTTGTAATAAAACTACAATGTGTTAAGATGGGAATTTCCTCCCTTTTGGTCTTATGAAGTACTTCTTGTCCCCTTGTAATAAAACTATAAGGCGGGAATTTCCTCCCTTTTGGTCTTATGAAGTACTCATTATCCCCTTTTAATTAAACTACAATGCGTTAAGGCCGGAATTTCATTCCTTTTGGTCTTATGAAGTACTCCTTGTCCCCTTGTAATAAAACTACAATGCGTTAAGACGGGAATTTACTTCCTTTTGGTCTTATAAAGTACTACTTGTCCCCTTGTAATAAAACTATAAGGCGGGAATTTCCTCCCTTTTGGTCTTATGAAGTACTCCTTGTCCCCTTGTAATAAAACTACAATGCGTTAAGGCGGGAATTTACTTCCTTTTGATCTTATGAAGTACTCCTTGTCCCCTTGTAATAAAACTATAAGGCGGGAATTTCCTTCCTTTTGGTCTTATGAAGTACTCATTATCCCCTTTTAATTAAACTACAATGCGTTAAGGCGGGAATTTACTTCCTTTTGGTCTTATAAAGTACTACTTGTCCCCTTGTAATATAACTATAAGGCGTGAATTTCCTCCCTTTTGGTCTTATGAAGTACTCCTTGTCCCCTTGTAATAAAACTACAATGCGTTAAGGCGGGAATTTACTTCCTTTTGGTCTTATGAAGTACTCCTTGTCCCCTTGTAATAAAACTACAATGCGTTAAGGCGCGGATTTCCTTCCTTTTGGTCTTACGAAGCACTCCTTGTCCCCTTGTAATAAAACTACAATGCGTTAAGGTGGGGATTTCCTTCCTTTTGGTCTTACGAAGTACTCCTTGTGATAAAACTATAAGGCGGGAATTTCCTTCCTTTTCCCGCTCCATGCATATCTGTCCAGTACGAAATCAGCGTTTCGAGAACGGTGGACAAAAAGTTACTTTATTTGAACATTTTTGTTTTTTATCAGGAAATAAAGGATTTAAATAAAAATGTGACCGAAAAAACGAGAACTCGGAACGTCAAAGCCGGCGATTAAATTACAATCTTTTTAACTCGTTTTTCAAGAGCTTAAATAATTATTTCATGTATATTTTTTTTTGAGCATATACTATTTTGAGAAGTATCAATTCTCGCGCGTTTAAATCATGTCTGAAATACGATATTTTGCTATACCTGGCCATATACAGTAATGATTAGGATGAAATTTTGTATTAAGATAAGGTTTTACTTTGCAAGTATATATAGTTTTCGTCCCTGATAGAATTATATTTTCTTTTTTCTAACGCCGGGCAAAGTTCGTCCAGCTACTTCACTGTAAACCAAAATCAAACGTTGTTGAAACTATGAAAAACTTTATTATTTATTTGACACAGGAAAGGTGGTTTACATACGAACTTTTATTTCATAACTAACGATCCGCCCCGGTTCCGCGCGGGTTTTTGCTGAATATCGACGACAGTTCCGGTTCAATTGTGAATCTAAATCATACAGGGACCCACTCAAAAAATTTTATCAGAATTGAGATCGAGCCAGTTACGAGTTTTAGCGAGACTAACGTTCAGCAATTGATTTTTATATAATACTAGCTGGCTAGGCAGACGTTGTTCTGCTTTTTTCGACGACCCTCCATGTAAAAAAAATGCTTAAATTCGTAATAAAAAAATATTGAGTGGCACTTATCAGGATAAAAACTAGCCTATCTCTCAAGTTGGACCGAACTGCACTGAGTGTGCAAAATTTCATTGAAATCAGTTCAGTAGTTTAGGAGTTCATCGCGGACAAACAACGTGACACGTAATTTTTATAGTTTAGTTTAGTTTACGACGGGCTGTTTTCTGCAACTCCACGTCTATGCGCGTATTTTGCGTGTGGGCAGGAATAATGTGATTATTCGAGCCATGAGATCTCCCCGAAGAAGCTCAACAGTCTCTTGATGTTGCATGCAACTTCGGGGAGTGATCCCGGTGTGCCGAGATGTTTAGCCCTGTACATAGCGACTTCCGGACATTTCAGTAGCACGTTGGCCGCCGTTTCTTCCTCCCCCATACATGTCCTGCACAGGGGACTATCTGTAACACCTATAGTAAATAAATGTTTGTTAAAGGTGCCGTGTCCTGTGATAGCACTTGTTACTATCCTAATCTGCGGCTTGTTCAGTCTCATTAAAACTTTGGTTAAGCGACTGTTTATTTCAGGCAGGGCCTCCCTAGCTTGTCTACAGTCTACTAGATTTTTCCAAAGCTGAGCGTGTTGATTAGTGAAGTGTCTACGTACCAGTGAACGAACGTTACCAAAGGGGATTGGTATGATTGGTTCCGGCCCTATAGTGGCCAGAGCCGATCCTCTTCTGGCCAGTTCGTCTGCTGCATCGTTGCCTCTGGATCCACTGTGTCCCTTTATCCATTGCAGAGTCACATTGTTGTTTTACATACCTCATTTAATCGTTGATGGCATTCATATATTAGTCCCGAGTTCACCACATTGCAACTCAGAGCTTGTAGTACCGCCCTACTATCGGTCAGTATTCTGAACCTTCCTAGCATCTATTGCTATGGCCGCTTGAATGATACCCATACATCCCGCCTCAAAGACCGTGTTATAGGTACCCAGCGGTGTGCATATGTGAATATTGAGGTCTTCAGAGAAAGCCCCAGAACCTACACCTTCATTTGTTTTAGAACCATCGGTGAAAAATCTAAGCTTTTTTGGGCTTAATCCTTCCGGCTGGCTGTTTTCGTAATTTTTATATACAGTAAAACCCGCTTAAGACGATTTTGAAGGGACCCAGCCAAAATCGTGACTTAAGCGGGAAAGCGTATTATGCGGAATAGGAAAAATAAAGTATCATTTACAAATATTGTGTACGTACTACGTATTGAATTATAAGTATACGTAACTTGCTTATCGCATTCGGAGGTAAGAAAACAAGCATGATATTCTTTAGTTCAACATCTAAGATGAGGCAGTTATCAATGAAGAGAATTATGCGTCTACATTTAAACATTTAACAGTGGTAGAGCCAAGCGGTAGCTTTTGCTGTCGCACGGATGGGCCAGCTCGAACCGGGGTGGTACCACGACCTCACAGAATACCAGCGTGAAGTAGAGGTTTACCTCTGCCTTGCGCTTGGTGAGTGCAGGTGGCCGGAGGCCCAATTACCCCCCCCCCCATCAACATGGTAGTGGAATTAAATAAAAGACTACCCCAGGAGGGTACCAGCACCCTTGGAGAATCCCTCGCTGAGCATCCACGACCAAACTACTCCACTCCTGGGCGTGGGTGCTCAGACTGCCCCGCGTATTCTGGGGGGGGGGGGCGAAATTCCGCTCATAACGAAACCTGCTCGGGGCAAGCGGAGCAAGAAAACAAAGGCAACCCTTGCCACGCTTACCGTGGATTTCTGCAATATCAGGGGACTTCATTCAAACCTTAACGCCGTCCACTACCATCTGGAGATAGCTAAGCCGGCCTTGCTCTTTCTAACCGAGACACAGGTGTCCTCTCCGGCTGATACTTCGTATCTCTCCTACCCGGGGTACAAATTAGAACACTCGTTTGTGCCCCGGGCTGGAGTTTGCGTGTATGTCAGAGAGGATATCTGTTTTCGACGCCTCGGCAGTCTTGAAGGTACGGACCTGTTCATCCTATGGCTGCGCGTAGACAGCGACGACCATCCCCGCGTCTACGGGTGCCTCTATAGGTCCCATAGCGGTAATGCCGACACAGACCGACTCATCGACCACGTCCAAATGGCTCTAGACTCCGTGCTACAACAGGTCCCATCCGCAGAGATCGTGATACTCGGTGATTTCAACGCCCACCACGCTGAATGGCTTGGTTCTCGTTTAACCGATCATGCGGGTAGATCTGTCTATGACTTTGCTTTGGCATATGGTCTAACACAACTGGTTACTTCGCCTACGCGGATCCCAGATGTGGAAGACCATGTACCTTCCGTGTTGGACCTTCTGCTAACCTCTCATCCGGACGGATATCAGGTCTCCGTCGATGCCCCTCTGGGCTCTTCGGACCACTGTCTGTTTCGGAGTACGGTGCCACTCACGCTCCAATCGCAGTTGCGATCTGCAGCTTGCCGCCGTGTTTGGCACTATAGGTTAGCTGATTGGGACGGGATGCGGTCTTTTTTTTGCATCCTACCCTTGGGGGCGGGTTTGCTTCTCGCCGGAAGATCCCAGCGTTGTTACCGATTCTGTTGCTGATGTGGTACTTCAGGGTATGGAACCTTTTATTTCATCCTCTGTGGTGCCCATCGGAGGCAGATCCCAGCCATGGTTTGGTCGCTCCTGTAAAATAGCATCACGCTTTAAGCAGGAGTGCTACCGGGCCTGGGCTGATGCATCAACGTCTCGGGATGTAAACACCAGCGCACTTAAAAAGAAGTATAATTCCGCCTCCAGGTCTTTCAAAAGCGTCATTGCCAAGGCAAGGTCTGAGCACATCGGCAGAATTGGCGAGAAGCTAGTTCGCCTTCCTTCCGGAACCCGTGCATTCTGGTCTCTCGCCAAGGCTGTCCAAGGAAACTTCTGTCAGCCATCTCTTTCATCTCTGCACAGAGAGGACGACTCACTGGCCCATGCCGCAAAGGAGAAAGCCGATCTGTTGAGCTCTCTTTTTGCGTCCAACTCGACTCTAGATGACGGGGAGAACACACCGCCGACCATCCCGCGATGTGAGTGCTCCATGCCGGATGTGCGATTTACACAGCGCTCGGTCCGCAAAGCACTCTTCTCCCTGGAAGTCAGCAAGTCGAGTGGGCCCGATGGAGTCCCTCCCATTGTGCTGAAGACATGTGCTCCGGAGTTGGCACCGGTTTTAACGCGTCTTTTCCGGTACTCCCACTCCCAAGGCGTAGTCCCGAATTCATGGAAAAGAGCTTTGGTCCACCCGATCCCTAAAAAAGGTGACCGCTCAGACCCGTCCAACTACAGGCCTATCGCCATCACCTCCTTGTACTCCAAAATAATGGAAGCCATTATAAACTGCCAGCTCATGAGGTACCTTGAGGATCACCAGCTGATTAGTGACCGCCAGTACGGTTTTCGTCGGGGTCGATTAGCTGGTGATCTTCTAGTCTACTTAACTCATAGATGGGCGGAGGCAGTAGAGTCCAAGGGGGAGGCATTAGCCGTTAGTTTGGACGTAGCGAAGGCCTTTGATTGGGTCTGGCACAAAGCGCTTCTTTCGAAGCTTCCTTCCTATGGGCTTCCCGAGAAATTGTGCAAATGGATCACCAGTTTCCTTGCTGATCGGAGCATCAAGGTCGTAGTAGACGGTGCATGCTCTGATTTCAAAGCCTATCAACACTGGTGTTCCACAAGGCTGCGTGTTATCACCAACGCTGTTTCTCCTGCATATCAATGATATGTTGCTAACTGGTAGCATTCATTGCTATGCAGACGACAGCACTGGTGATGCCTTATATACCGGCCGTGCCAATATTTCTCGGGAAAACGTCGCCGAGTACCGGGACAAACTTGTGTCTGAAGTCGAGTCTTTGCTTAACAAAGTCTCGGATTGGGGCCGACTAAATCTAGTCCAGTTCAATCCCCAGAAGACACAAGTTTGCGCGTTTACCGCTAAAAAGAACCCCTTTGTCGTATCTCCTCAGTTTCAAGGCACTCCCCTTGCTGCCTCAGCCAGTATCGGAATCCTTGGCGTCGACATATCGAATAGTGTGCAGTTTCGTGGTCACTTGGAACGGAAGGCCAAAGTGGCCTCTAAAAATCGTGGCGTGCTCAGCAGAGCGAGACAGTAATTCATGCCGGCACATCGCTTGCAACTTTACAAAGCGCAAGTTCGGCCCCACATGGAATACTGTTCTCATCTCTGGGCCGGGGCACCCCAATGCCAGCTCCTTCCACTTGACCGCATCCAGCGCAGAGCGATTCGAATCGTCGACGACCGAGTTCTTTCTGATCGGCTCGATACACTGGCACTGCGTAGAGATGTTGCATCTCTTTGCGTATTTTATCGCATCTATCACGGGGAGTGCTCTGAGGAATTGTTCGGACTAATTCCAGCCGCTCAATTTCACCATCGCACATCGCGACAAAACTCGCGTTACCATCCATACCATCTGGATGATTGGCGGTCCACCACTGTGCGATTTAGAAGAAGTTTTCTCCCTCGCACGACTTCCTTGTGGAATCAATTACCACCAGCGAATTTTCCGGACCGATACGACTTAGGAACCTTCAAGAAAAGAGCTTATACCTTTCTAAAAGGTCGGCAACGCATCTGCAATTCCCCTGGTGTTGCGGTTGTTCATGGGCGGCGGTAGTCACTTACCATCAGGTGAGTCGCATGCTCGTTTGCCCCCTATTCTATAAAATAAAAAAATTTGAAAGAGATCATCTAAAGCTTTTAATCAGTTATTAAAACAAAGGTCAGTCATCCAAGCTCGAGGTTGTGCATCTTATGTTACAGGAAGCTATTTCACTTTTTTGAAGCAACGTTGATTTTACCAATCACTAGCAAACTTTTTCCGACCCATCAGAATTCGCACAGGCCAGGACAGTGAGTCTCTCTTTACTTGCTTTGCAACAATGGCAAGTTTCTCCCTTGAAGACATATGATTTATCTGGCATCAATTTATAAAATAAACCGCATTCGTCTGCGTTAAAAATGTTTAGCGGTTCATAATTTTTTAATAATGCAGGAAGTTGTGCTATCCATGTATCAACATCTTGTTCTGCCACTATCTCCGATTCCCCACTGATTTGTCGATACACAATGCCGTGACAATTTTTAAAACGATCCATGCAAACATTTGAAGCAGTAAAATCTGTGATTTGTAAGCTTTCAGCAATTTTACGCCTTTTTTCGCATAATATGGGGCCGCTTATGGGCAATTTTAAAGCTCGTGCTCAATGAAGCTATTTCACTAAACCTTTCTCTAATTGATCAAACTTTCCTACTTTTTGCATTTTTCTCTTCACACCTCCCAATCTGCATTTTTCGTTAATTTCTTGTCTATTCTTTAAAATGATACGTAACGTTGAAACTTGTAAGTGAAGCTCTGCATCTAACTCTGTTTGATTTTTAGTTTGAGATTTTTCATCAAAAACTTTCGTTATCTTCACTTGTTCTTTTCGCTTAATTGTAGTCACTTTTAACAAACGCAGGTACAATACGTAAGTAAACAAATGATAGAAAATGAATGGCGCGCGACAAATCACTTCAACTTAGTTAACTAAAGTGCGCGGGGTGCGCATACACGCAGGGGAGAGATCAGCAGAAACAGAAACAGAAACTTTTTTATTCAATATAGATTATAAATAATACTTATTGAAAATCACTCTTTTGTATAATTACCACTGGTTCGAAAAAAAACCTCTGTCCTGGGAAGAACCAGCAAGAAACCCAGCGGGACTTTTTTTTAAATATCAGCTTACATTCACGTATGTTACACAAATTAACAACACAACAAATTAGAAATAGCTTGGTAGCGATCACCTCATTTCCAGGAGTTATTATCATCTATAAATTCTTTAATACTATAAATAACCCTTTTTATACAAACTTAGTTTAATAAAGTTTTTGAACTTTGAGCAGGTCAAATTTTGTATATTTTCTGGAATTTTGTTGTAAAAGCGTATACATCGCCCCAAGAATGAATTACTGACTCGATGGAGTCGAGTAACTGGTACTACTAGTTTGTGTCTGTTCCTAGTATTTACAGAATGAATATCACTTATTTTAGTAAAACTACTTTTATTTTGTGTACGTACATTACATTTTCATAAATGTATTGAGAGGCCAAAGTTAATATATTAATTTCCTTAAATTTTTGTCACAGCGACTCTTTAGGCTTTAAATCATAAATTGCTCTTATGGCCCTCTTCTGTAAAACAAATATAATTTCAGTGTCAGTTGCGTGTCCCCATAGCAAAATACCATACGACATTATGCTATGGAAATAGCTAAAGTAAACTAGTCTAGCTGTTTCAACACTAGTTAGACTTCTAATCTTTTTTACGGCACATGCTGCAGAACTAAGTCTGCTTGCTAGTTTTAATATATGGGGGTTCCATTGAAGCTTCGCGTCTAGAGTGATTCCAAGAAAAATGGTGGTATCTACAAGACTCAAGTTTCTCCCCATTTAAAATTACATTAGTATTTAATTGTTTGACATTTGGAGTCATAAATTTCATACATTTCGTTTTAGTGCCATTTAAATGCAAATTATTAACATTGAACCAATTTACTAATTTAGATATAGCATCTGCAAATAATACTATATCATGGTTATCTCCTACTATGTAAGGTAAGTCATTAATGTGTACAAGAAACAGAAAGGGGCCGAGAATTGAGCCTTGAGGCACGTCCATCTGTACCATCGACCCGGAAAAACTCATACTGTTAATGACAACTTTTTGCGTTCTATTACTTAAATATGAAATAATTAAAAGAGCACCACTTCTTACACCGTAGTGTTGAAGTTTCCTGATTAATGTTTCATGGTGAACACAATCGAAGGCTTTGGATAGGTCGCAAAATATACCCAAAGCATCCTGTGAATTCTTCCTTGCATTAAATATATTTTTAATCAGCTCAACACCGGCTTCAGTTGTCGAGCGACCCCTTGTGAAACCAAATTGATTTTTATGAAGTAAATTATTTATATGAAAGAAATTTAACATTTGATCAAGAATAATTTTTTCAAAAATCTTACTAAGTGTTGGTAGTACAGAAATAGGTCTGAAATTGGCGAGGTCTAATGTACTACCAGATTTAAATAAAGGTATTACTTTACTATACTTCATTAAATCAGGAAACACACCAGATTCGATACTAGTATTAAAAATAATAGCTAAATGAGGCGCGATTGTATCTATTATAGACGCAATAACTTTAACGGAAATCCCCCACAGATCCGCAGTTTTCTTAACATCAATAGTTTTAAAATATTTTACAATATCTTTGATGATATTTTATGAAATGTAAAATTCTTTGTACACGCATTTACATTTTGTTTAAGTAATGCTTCGGCGACCGCAGGAGAAGAATTCAGTGACTTAGTGGTTTTTATCGGAATATCAGTAAAATATTTCTCAAAAACCATTGCAACGTCCTGATCTGATTCGGTTAATTTGTTATTAACACTTAACTGGTAGTTTGAATTGCGAGAGTTGATCTTAGCAAGCGGATCTGAGCAAGGCGGTAAGTGAGCGCGCTCGGCAACTCGTCTCGGCTCGGGTGTTGCACAGATGGCGTATTAGACGGGATGACGAATCGTATTAAGCGTGTTAAAAATGTATGAAAACATGCCTCAATTTGCAGGGACTGACATAAAATGGCGTATTAAACGAGAAATCGTATTAAACGTGTTCGTATTAAGTGTTTTACTGTATAAAGATAGAAATGGCGGACAAATAGTAGACCTAACAGCGCTGACAACGATGATATAGTAACTTACCTAACTATACAAGTATATGTACTTCTAACTTCTAATCGACCTATACTGACAAATACTAGACATATTGGCTCACGAACTTTGCGATTATATCCTTACCACAACAAATACCATAATAAAGTCACAAACTATAAATATATGGCAACTTCTTCAGATGCCACTAGTTCATAAGTCACCAGGTCACCATACAACGTTAGACAATATAAGTCACTAAGAGTTAAGTATTTACCCGCAGGAGGGCTTTCGCGTCGTTGTTTTCTTCTCGTGCGCGAGTGCGGGCAAGTTTTGTGGCTGCGCTTCGCTTGGAGACGCCTCACTTGAATGGATTTGCACGCATCACCTGCCTTACCACATGGTCAGGTAGGTCAAAGAACTTATATATATATTATACATAATAAACTGTAGTGTAACAGTTTGCAAGAGTGTAAATATTTTATACCGACCGAAAAGTTTTGGTTTTATTAAGTTAGTAATTGAAGTCGAGTTCGCTTGTTGATTATATGATAAAATGAAATAAAGCATGGGTTAGCGATTGATTTTTGTATTTTGACAAGATTAGTGCTGCTGACGTGGAAGATGGGTGTGAACTAATTGACTAAATATAGGCATCTGTGCCATTTTGTTATTGGTTAGTCGGTGTTGACTTGAAAACGATTTACATAATATATCGAGAGAGCTTTGATTTTGATTAGTTCGATGATGATGATGACGACAATGAAAATTTATTATAATCGTTGAGCTGAATTTATTTGTGCTACATTGATAGTTGTAGTCTGTTTTTATTACGTTAAAATTTAATTCTATATAGTTGAATTATGATGATAATTTTATTTATTTTTTTCATTTAAAAATAATGAATAAATATAAATTATTTTTAGTAATAATCTTAAGTATTAAGTTCTTTGAATGTTAAAACTATGTTAGCAGACATTTATATGAAATATTTGTTTTATTTATTTGTTTTTGGAGGATTGGCGCAAAACTCTGCCAGACCATCCGGCACTAGAGCTTTTTGGTCTCTCGCCAAAGCGATCGAGACAAACTTCTGTCGGCCTACACTGCCTCCATTGGTAAAACCGGATGGCACACAGGCTCATACAGCTAAGGAGAAAGCGGACTTGTTCCCGTCTCTCTTTGTCTACAATTCACGTCTGGATAGTGGCAACAACGTTCCACCAAAATTACCTCACTGCGGGACCTCTATGTCTGAGATTCGTATAACGAAAAAGGAGGTTCTTAAAACCTTGCGGTGTCTAGACGTGAATAAAGCTAGTGGACCAGATGGTATACCAGCCATAGTCCTAAAGGCTTGTGCACCTGAGTTGTCTCCAGTGTTGACACGCTTGTTCCGCCTCTCATTTAGTACTGGAATAGTGCCAAAATCCTGGAAGCTGGCCAACGTGCAGCCTGTTCCAAAAAAAGGCAGCCGCGCCGACCCTGCCAATTATCGTCCAATCTCAATTACCTCCATACTCTGCAAGATTATGGAGCGTATATTGAATGCCCGCTTAATGGCATACCTAGAACAGAATGACCTCCTTAGTGACCGGCAATATGGGTTTCGCCGAAATCGGTCAGCTGGGGACTTTCTAGCGTATGCCACACACGTATGGGGCGAGGCACTCGAGAACAGTGGGGAAGCACTTGCTGTTTCCCTTGATGTCTCGAAGACTTTTGACAGAGTTTGGCACAATAGCCTTTTGGGTAAGCTTCCAGCGTACGGCTTATCCCCTGGTCTGATTGAATGGGTAAAGGACTTTCTGAGTGAACGGTCTCTCCGGGTCGTCGTCGATGGCTGCTCATCCGATCCTATGGCGACTAACGCCGGTGTTCCTCAGGGGTCCGTTCTCCCCGCAACTCTCTTCCTGCTGCATATAAATGATCTGCTCATTCCCGGTGTCTATGGGTATGCAGACGACAGCACAGTTGTAGAGAGATACCAACTAAGCGCCCGGGCCAGTCGGGATCAAATCCAGTCAGAAAGAGAGGCTATGGTTGAGCGTGTGAGTCTCACACTACAGGCAGTCTCCGAATGGGGCGATGCCAATCTCGTGAGATTTAACGCCTCCAAAACACAAGCGTGTCTTTTTACCGCTAAAAGGAGCCCGCTCACCTTGGCTCCTACTTTCCGGAATGTATCCTTGGAGTACACTGACCGCCTTCAGTTGTTACGGATTGAATTTTCTCCGAACCTAAACTATGGGCGGTTCATTGAGTCCAGAGCCAAAGCAGCCGCAAGGAAACTTGGTGTCCTTGCAAAGGTGCGGCGATACTTCACGCCGGGACAGCTGCTTACTTTATATAAAGCGCAAGTCCGGTCGTGCATGGAGTATTGCTGCCATATATGGGCTGGTGCTGCAAAATGCCACTTAGGAGCTTTGGACTCAATGGAAAGGCGTGCTATGAGGCTTATTGGTGACCCGAATTTGGTTAAAACCAATCTTAGCAGCCTCGAACACAGACGTAAAGTAGCCAGCCTTTCGGTTTTCTACAGGATGCATTTCGGAGAGTGTGCGCAGGAATTACATAACTTAATTCCACCCTCTCCCTTCCACCATCGGACAACCAGACGTTCGGCCAGTCTCCACCCTTTCGTTGTTGACTTATCACACATTCGAACTAAACGGTTCGCCACGTCGTTCATCATGCGTACAGCAAAGGAGTGGAATAAGTTGCCAGCATCTGTCTTTCCATCCGATTACAGTGTGGGTGTCTTCAAGGCGAGAGTGAATAGGCTTTTGTTAAGTCAGTGCGCTTCACCATCTTAGGCTACATCACCACTTACCATCAGGTGGGATCGTAGATAAGCGCTGGCTTAGTAGAATAAAAAAAAATTTCTATTAGATTTGTGATTTGAATACAAACGGCTTGGTGGTGCAGTGTTTTAGTAATGAGGTGCAGCGCTGGGGGTGTGGGTTTGAATTCCGCACGGAACAATTATTTATTTGTTCCGGGTTTGGATGTTTGTCAATTTATGTTTGTAAATTTCTTTCATGGTGCAGGAGAAAGTCTTAGTGTAGTTTTTTTAACTATTACGAGGACACATAATTAAATGCACTAACACAATACACATCACGAAAATAAAAAAATAAACAGTTAAAAGTATGGTAGATTAAAATTACAAAAGATGGGGTGTGTATTGAGTCAGTGAAAAGGTAATGACTCAACGTAATGTTGAAGGGTAACCTACAGCGCTGATGATTGTTATAACCACAGGTATATGCACGCTTTGCCTGGATATGTTTATGAAATACATATCAATAATTATTTTATAAATTGAAATATTTTTTATATATTGGTTAAGTTAAGAGATAACTGTTACGGCCAGCAGCTGCTTATCCAACAGTAGAGTCTTCCGGGCCCATAGAGGAAGAACCTACAAGCAGATGTTGGTCGGGCCTCCTACAGGCCAAAGGTGGAAAGTTTCTAATTACAATAAACAATCAGGGGGGAGCGTTCTATTCTATTAAACGGAGCTTACTTACCTCTATCCAAGGCGACTGGTCCCTCAGGATTCGGTCAGGTCGCATGTGGTTGTATAGTGCTAGGAAAGTAAGGGTCAGTGATGTGTATCTGGGTGTGGCTGGTAGTATTATTGACCTTATTAGACCGTTACCCTCTGCAGCAGTTTGGACCTCAGCACCTCTCCACCTCACGTCACTTTCTTCGTTAGTCACGATGACAGTCCAGTAACTCTGTCGTACGATTAACTACCTTACAGAAGCTACTAACTCTCGTTTGTTATAACGCCTAACCCGCGAAACGAACACAGAACGTACGGATCAAAGGTCACTACGGTTTCGTGTGGCCACAGTTATTTCTAGAATATCAAATACCGCACTAGTAGCTAATACAGTCGAATCCACTTATACGGACTCAGCGTTAAACCCAAAAGTCCCGGGTGAAGCTCTCAGCATGGAATACGCGCTACAATTCCTAGACAGTATATTTACTATACGCGCCTACTTTTCCGAGTTCCCGACAAAATGGACAGCGTGCTATCTATCGCAGCGCTGAATTTAAACTCCTCTTTTTTCTAGCGCGTTTTCGACACACACCGCTCAACACGCTCGGCCGAACTTCATCCCGTATCGCGCCGAGCCGAGTGCCATCTAGCGTCGATTCTTGACATTAGCGCTTTGGCGCGAACAAACCCCCGTCCCGGACATAAGGATTTAGGTCCGCGAGCAAACCGGTCAGCGGGACAGGGTCGCGACGGCAAGTTACAAGACCGAATCTACAAACAAACTAGGCCACCTTACGCACCCCATCAGATCTTGACCAACGCCTCAAAATTACAGCCCCAACGTGGGCTAGCCGGAGGGTTGAACTGGATGCCCTTCCTGGACATCGCAGCACATAAATAAGTCCTATTCCTAGACAGAAGTCCGACGACCTCCTTCAAACACCTATCTGCGCTCCTATGATTCGTTCCGCAATCCGACCGGATTAGGTCTGCAAACAGCGACGCGACACGAAGCGGCCCAGAGGGTCCTCCTAAGCTTCAGTGCAGAGAGCACCCCCAAATTCCCCATGAACGTCGTCTGTGGAGAGCCGAACGAAACGCACAGATAGTCCCTAGTATGAATTTTCAAACAAGTAGGCATAACTAAGCCATCCACCATATAATCATTTACCAAAAGGTGCGACAGCTGATTTCCATCTGATAATCTACAAACCAGATAGCCCTTTAGGCAGGTAGTCCTATGCACATAATTCAACTAATTTTTCAAAAGCATCAATGTTCAATTACAGAATCAATTCAACCAAATTAATCACTGATGCACATAGGTCAACTTGACAAAGTAAACAAAACAGTAAACGTAAGAGAGAGCCCTATTTCTCATTTCAAATAAAATTCTTAGACAGTGCCAACAAAATGTAAACCAAAAGAGAATTGACTCTTTATTCCTGTCGGCACAAATAGGATTATCTAATTTCAGCTTTCCTTTACACAAAGAAAATTGATTAAACACTATCACAAAACATATACATAATTTTCAAAATTGCGCGTCATTCAATTTCAAATGAATTCAAATTTTCCTTTCAGCAAACAAACGCAACAATCAAATACAATCACAAGGCATACTTACAAAACATGTGCAGCAGCATTTAAAGGAGTATTTTAAATTCAATTCTTTGAATCACAACCGCTACAAATATGAAAATTTCGCGGAAAACGCAAAAGCATTTTTAATTTTAATTTAAAGCGTCGTTAATTAATTACTCGACCAAACCCAAATCCAATATCCCTTGACAGCGTGATTCAACGCTCCAGGGGAGCCCTAATCTTCCTACCACCAAGTGGAGGCCACACGGCGTGAACCCGAGACTAATAGAGCGCAAACCGCTAACAGTCGCCACTCGGGTTGTACGCCTTCACCGAGGCCGTCGAACTGACTAGAAAGTGGACTGTTGACGGCTTAAGGCTCAGTGGAGGCGGCCGTGGTGGGAGCTAAGGCGGCAGCTAGCTAGGGCCGCTTCCATCGAAGGGGGGACGGCGGTACCCCAGCCGCGGCCACTCAGCTAACGGGGGTGAGAAGGGTCTAGCTGACTGCTGAGTGGTCTTGAAGTTCCTCTCCGCACGCTGAGGGGGGGCGACGACACCCCCGTCCCTGCGGGAACGACCCCCCGACTGGTTGGGGGAGGGATCCCTTTCAAACCTAGGGGCTCGGTGGCTGGCAGGCGAGCGCCCAGCGTCGCCCGACAGAGGGCGTGGCTGAGCGCCCCCGCCCGTGGGGGTCGAGGGCCCGGCAGAGCCCAGAGAGGAGACGCCGTTCGCACCCAAGCACAAAACGGCATGGTGATTGCCCTGGCAAAGCGGACAGGGCCGCTGGTGCGGGCAGTCTCGCTGGAGGTGCCTTTCCAAACACGAGTAGCACCAGCGGCGCTCCTTGGCGATAGTTCGCCTAGCCGGAACCGGCTTACCTAATAATTTCGGGCACGACGTCACCCGGTGATCGGATGCTCGGCAATAGGAACAGAGGGGCGCCTCCCTGGCCACTAGGCCACTGTAAGATGGTAGGGAGCGTCGCCCTCTCGCGGGAGCTCCGATTGGCTTTAGGGGGGTTGACGACGACTTGCCCGGCGGATTGCGCCTCTCACTGGGCACGGCTCGTAAGTCGTCAACGGTGCCCGCCGCGTTCTCAATCTGCCGGCACTGCTCCTCCAAGAACCGCAGCAGATCACTAAAGGGCGGAATATAGGAGGCGCCGTCCCCGCCATACCTCTCCTCAAAATGTATCCTAAGGTTGAGAGGCAGGCGGGATAACACGATGTGGAGCAACAAGAAGGACCATTCGCCCACTGGTAAATCCAGCCGCCTCAACGTATTACAGGCCACCAAGACTGGATCCAACAGGTCCGGACGTAGTCTAGCCCGGTCACTAAGCAGCGGGAGGCTTAGAAGCTGCTTCACATGTTCGTCCGCAGTTCGCCGGACGTTGGCGTATCTTCTGGCTAGGAGGTCTCGAGTAGTCTGGTAGGCGTCATTCGACAATCTCAAATGGCCGACGACGCTCAGGGCCTCCCCCTCCAGTGAGGCCAGGAGGTACGCCATCTTCTGGCTCGGGGTCAAGTCACTCAGGGCGTCCACTAGGCTGTCGGAAAGACCAACGAAGATCAGCCATTCGGAAAGGACCCCGGAGCACCTTGGCAAGTCCAGAGTTGGGAGTCGTCCCAACAGCTCCGGCTGAGGCTGCTTCCGAAAGGACTCAGGCAGGCCACTCGTCCGAGCTTCACGCGCCTCCTCGGTATACCTGACTTCAGCCTCGATCAACTCGTCCGTGAGCGAAAAGAACTGCTCGTAGTCTGCGAAGCAGGAGTCCAGGACTCCCTTTTCCACATCCGAATCCTCGAGCTTAGCGTAAGCCTCCTCCACTGCAGCCCTTCGAGCATCGACCTGCTCGAACCGCTTCATCAAGTTATGGACCCTATCCGGTCGACCTATCAAAGCATGGGCGCTGTTGGCTCAGCGTAACTCAGTCCGCAGGCAACGGATTAGTATCTTGGGCGAGGACATCACTACTAAATACAAATTACGGCGCGGCTCGAGCACAAATTACAAAAATAACAAATAACAAATGCAAAAAAAAAGTTCCTATCAAATCGAGTTGAATAGAAATTATACAAATACGAATTACTACTTATCAAACCAAATACAAGTTAGTACAAAAGAAAAGACACAAATCAAATTAACAAATAACAAATACTAGTGCGATCAAATCAAGTTAAATTCAAGTTGCGTAAATACAAATTATTACTCTTTAGTTCGAATACAAATTACAATACGAAAGATACATAAACGAAGATACACATCACGGTCGATCAACAAAAAATGCCTAGCTCGGAAATCGACCCTTCGATAGTAATCCCCTACAACTATCCGACAACGATAATTAACCGATTACGTAAAAATAACCATCTACCTACATGACGCAAACTCCCGCTTGCGCACTAAATGGGCGCGGCTTTTCAAATTTACCCGCTAACAACAAAAAAGCAAGAAACAAAAGAAAAGAATTTTATTATTACGTATATAATAAAAAAAATATTTTTACGTATTACGGACGGGCGTGATTGTAGACACAAAATTAAACCAATCAACCCAACGCTCCCTGCCACCAAAATTGTTTAATTTTTATCAAACACTATGGTCGGGATCGACCGGGAATCGATCTCGGAACCGTGCTCTGCTACCAAATGTTACGGCCAGCAGCTGCTTATCCAACAGTAGAGTCTCCCGGGCCCATAGAGGAAGAACCTACAAGCAGATGTTGGTCGGGCCTCCTACAGGCCAAAGGTGGAAAGTTTTTAATTACAATAAACAATCAGGGGGGAGCGTTCTATTCTATTAAACGGAGCTTACTTACCTCTATCCAAGGCGACTGGTCCCTCAGGATTCGGTCAGGTCGCATGTGGTTGTATAGTGCTAGGAAAGTAAGGATCAGTGATGTGTATCTGGGTGTGGCTGGTAGTGTTATTGACCTTATTAGACCGTTACCCTCTGCAGTAGTTCGGAGCTCAGCATCTCTCCACCTCACGTCACTTTCTTCGTTAGTCACGATGACAGTCCAGTAACTCTGTCGTACGATTAACTACCTTACAGAAGCTACTAACTCTCGTTTGTTATAACGCCTAACCCGCGAAACGAACACAGACCGTACGGATTTCTAGAATATCAAATACTGCACTAGTAGCTAATACAGTCGAATCCACTTATACGGACTCAGCGTTAAACCCAAAAGTCCCGGGTGAAGCTTTCAGCAAGGAATACGCGCTACAATTCCTAGACAGTATATTTACTATACGCGCCTACTTTTCCGAGTTCCCGACAAAATGGACAGCGTGCTATCTATCGCAGCGCTGAATTTGAACTCCTCTTTTTTCTAGCGCGTTCTCGACACACACCGCTCAACACGCTCGGCCGAACTTCATCCCGTATCGCGCCGAGCCGAGTGCCATCTAGCGTCGATTCTTGACATTAGCGCTTTCGCGCGAACATAACTGTTGTCTGGTTTTATCGTAAACTTTTTTAGCACGACTTTACTCTTTTATTATCTAATCTACTTGTGGAAACTTTATAATCGTTAATTTCTATATAAATGTATTAAATAATTGTTTGTAAATAAGTGTGAGTTTTGGTAAAATGAATAAAATAGAATGTGTTGTGATTGCGTAGGCACATAGCGAATTCTCTGGCGGGCGGCGCGCGCGTGGCGGGCGCGCGCGACGGCTGCGAGCTGTGCGCCGGCGCCGGCCGCGCGCTGCTCGCCGCGCTGCAGGCCGCGCGCAGGCGGACGGCGCCCAGACCTATACAGAAGCACTGCGCGGACCAGTAGCCTGCCCACACACACGGCCTCCACCAGACAACTGTTCACGGTTTAGCCTAGCTACACATGTAAAGCGTTTATATACGATCACTTATCTTTTTACTACCAACTACCAAAATGTTCCAAAACGATCATTTTTCGAACATACTTTTTAAAAATTTTGGTATTTAGACAAATATATCAAAGTGACAAATGTATAATCGAAAAATATACAAACTTATTTTGCAATGTACGGCCAAATTTGCAGAGAAAATTCAGAATGAATAATATAGGCGAGTGGTGAAGAAAAATTTATTAAAAAATCTTAAACATTGTACCCTTTTTAACCCCAGACACAAAAAGAAGGGTGTTATACGTTTGACCGCTATATGTATATATCTTGTATGTCTGTCAATGGCATCGTAACTCTTAAAAAAGTGAACCAATTTAGGTGCATTTTTTTATTTAAAAACAATAGTTCTTAGACATATTACATATAAAATCGGTTCAGCAATTTGAAGATCATTAACTCTTTATTTCAAATGTTTTTAAAGTTCCATACCTCAAAAGGAAAAATGGAACCCTTATAGGATCACTTTGTTATCCTTCTGTCGATCTGTCAAGACCCTTTTTCTCAAGAATGCGTGGAGATATGAAGCTCAAATACTCAAGGCTACTGTCCCTTGACGCTGTGAAAAAATCAAACTTCTAAGCCAACGCAATCAAAAGATACAGCCGTTTATGCTGCAAATTTTCGACAATCGCAAGGGAATCAAAACCTACAGGGTACTTTCCGTTAACTTAGAATTTTGAAATTTGGTACGAAGCAATGTTTTATAATAAAGATAAAGAGAAAATTGCGAAAAGCATAAATTTTTAGTTACATCATATAATAAAAATATTTTTAACAATTTTAAACTTATATACCTACAGATTTGTTCGGAACCCTCAGTGCGCGAGTCCGACTCACACTTGGCCGGTTTTTAAATTTTCAATTCAAACTATATTATTATGTTTTAAATTCAAAATGGGAGATAATGCATTATTTCAATTGTCATTCAAAGATATCTAACGCCCACTATTTTACTACGCACGCACAAAATCGTAGAAGTCGCTCGATCAGCAAAAACGTAGTGAATTAAATCGCTCACAGAAGAGCACGCGTACGCGTAGTTATAGCCGATAAATCACATTCAATTTGGAATAATTTCAAATAAAAATAGAAGCCTTATTTATACATTTGAAATTAAATATACAATTTGGATACTCTGAAAAATAACCCTGGATATTTTTTTTTATACAATAAGAGTGACAAACAAGAACACAGACCACCTGATGATAACTGCTATTTTACGCTGGTATTCTGTGAGAGACGTGGTCCCACCCCGGTCGAGCCGACCCATTCGTGCTACAACCACAATATAGCTGCAGCATGGCTTTACCACGTAAGAGAATATAAATATAGATAATAAAAATGGCATATAATTAAAAGAATGCTATAATTATAAATAAACTGCTTCCGAGCAGATCAGTAGCTATACTTTAGATAGGATTTGACGTAGTTAAATAGTATGCGATTTTTAATATATTTTCGTGGTTGTATATTTTTAAGAAATTTTACTTAGTATTTTTGCTTACTGTACTTTGCAAAATGCCATTAGCGTAATATTTATATATGTGTTTATAACAAGTGGTGAATGAATTGAGTGAAGTTATGACATCTGTAAATAACTAAGTACTTGCAATATGTTGTCTCAATGAGGGCTATAATCTTCCGTTCACGTAGATGTAGTTAGTTTGGACCGAGGTGAAACTTTTTGTTACTTAATGTCATTTATTTGTAAAGTAAGTTTTCAATGAAGATTTATCAGTTTTTAGAGTACTATATCAATACAAAAAATGCCTTCGTGGTCGGCTTTTAAATTTTAGGACATTTTAAACTCTATTTTTAATTTTTCACTTTTAGGAATATGCGTTGTGAAGTTTAATCGTTTGTAATCTAATTTATATAAAAATTACTAATATTATTTAGAAACAAATATTTACCATATGTAAAAAGTCCTGGATGCCCTCATTGAAAGTAGGTACTAACTCCATTGTAACAAATAATATATTCATGGTATACGTGATGTCGGACGTATTCGAACTTAGGGTTGCTTATGTCAGCGTTTTCGCAACCTTTTCATCGTTGCAATATGTAAAAGGATTTACGTCTCATTTTACTCATAAATACTTTTTTATTCGACAATTTATGTCGGGGACCACTTGGTTACGAAACGATAGAAAAAATTGCACACGCGATACTCCGAACCATAATGAACCAGTATAGCATTATTTTCTTCTGAGTATTCTAATGTATTAAGGCTAGGATTTTAATATATTTTTATATGTAAGTGTTCACAATAATTTGGTAAAGTATAAGATCTTTGGTGTTAGAATGTATCCCATTTCGTCCTTTGGCTGTCGTCTGCTGTCGTCCCTTGATACCAAAGACTTATCTATGTATACACAATACCGGCAAGTCAAGACAAAACTGTGTCACAGCTGTATGTTAAAGCTTCGTTCAATTTGCGGCCCGGTCGCAGTTCACGAAAGAAGTTACGATGAATTGACCGTAACTCAGTGCGCAATATATTAGTACATAGTGCCCGCTTAGTTTACTTAGAAGTTTTTGTTTGAGAGGTGACTAAGGAAATGCCAGAAAAGTGTGATTGCTTCCAACAGATGGCGCTATAACTATCTCGTCTACACTAGACTAATTCATTCCAGACTGGCAACGACTGCAACTTCAAAGGTCACGTGTTGTACGATCGTCAGTCCGCTTGCCGGGCGTGACCATCCAAATCCTCCCCACAATGGGAGAGCCCCATGTCCAGTTGTGGACTGCGTGTTGATGATGAAATGAGATTTTTGTTGCAGTTGAAAGATTCGTAGAAAATCGAATTTTTATACAGAAAATTAAGTTATAATACAGTTAAAAAGTTACATATATACGTCTCACTTCTGGGCACAGGCCTCCTCTCACTTATGAGGTTTTAGGGCAAGGAAGCGTCGGCCACGCTGCTGCACGCATTGGCGTGTTGGCGAACTTCACACGTCTTCGAAATATTTTTTTATTTCTCAGACATGCAGATTTCCTCACGCTGTTACTATACCTGTACGTGGCAAATCAGCACTTAAAATTGCAATTAACAATTTCATTGGTGCCGGCAGGGATTAAACCCAGGTTGCTCGCGTACTGTAAAATATAAACAACGATCTTGTGTTATTACTTTCTTTAAATTGCTGAGAAAATAAACAAGGAAGTGGGATCACATGGCACAATAATTGATTCTGTCCATTGTTATAAGATAACTAATATGGTTGCTGTGCTTTTTTCCGTGTATGTTTTCATTAACCAGCTCAACATTGTGTACCAGCAGAGTACACGTGATAGGTTATTTTTAGTTATGTATTAGTAAAAGTTTTATTTATGACTTTGAGTCAAGTGCCTCAATCACTTGTTAGTCGTAGGTCTAGTGCAATCTTTTAAAATGGTAAATTACCCGACTGCGGCTAAAATACTATTAGAATATCAATTTAGTTTTCGCCAGACCCTAATGGCCAAATACTCAAACGCTACTTTGTCTATGTCTACGTGTCGTCAACTCTCTTTGTGTCGCAGTCAGTTTGACTTAAAGCGATAGAGACAGCAATAGACTTAATGGCATCTTAAAACTGAGCAGCGTTTGAGTGTTTGCGCATTAATCTAGGATTTCCTACGACGCATCGAAGTCAACCTTCATCTTTGAATATTGATTTCGGATCTGTGAGAAACTCTATGTAGGTTTCTTACATGCGTAGTATTTTGTTAAAATCCGACATTTAATGAGGCTACTAGTAATAACAAAAGAAGTGTGCCTCCGTAAATATTTCTAACCTATTGTCTTTTACCGTAGTCGGGAAAATTATTATGTTTTTATAAAGAATACATTTTTAATATGCGAGTTACGTAAAAACAATATCGCACGCTTAGATGGTTACGTTTTAAAATTAAGTTATAATAAAATGAATAACTTATTTAAGTATAAAATTTTACTCAACATTGCTTAATTTTAAAACTTGCACAGCTAAAAGATCTTTTACCTTTAGAAATAATTAAATTAAAAAGTTATTTTGCAATGAAATTTGTTTTACCTTGTGTTAAAATAAAAGTAGTGTGATTTTAACAAATGTTTCTGAAGATTAGAGATACAAAATTGTAAAATTCTCAAAATATAGTTACGGTTGTCTACAAAGATTCTATGAAGGCATTTTTATTGTAAATAAACGTTAAGTGTACAACTGTACTTATATTTATACGACAAATGTTCTGTATGAGCCTTATTTTAGTCGACGAGTCCCTCGCATGTTCTACCATGTATTAAATTTATAATTAAATGTTGATTTGATCTCTGACTTTTATTTTTATTGGAAATTATACAAATAAGCTTCAACTTTCATCATAACAATAAAACCCACAAACCTGAAGATAACTGCATCGCAGATTTTCGCTGCGCCGCCCCGCATCCGAAAATCGCAGGTGAGCCTATTTAGTCTTAAAGTTGCAGCCTATTTACGTACCACTGCTGGGCACAGGCCTCCTCTCATTTTTGAGAGGGGTTTATGGCAAGGAAAAGGCCGCCGCGCTGCCCCAATGCGTGTTGGCGAACTTCACATGTCTTCGAAATATATTTTTTTTTCTTATTTCTCAGACATGCAGGTTTCCTCACGATGTTTTCCTTCACCGCTGAGCACGTGGTAAATCAGCACTTAAAATTGCAAAACAATTTCATTGGTGCCGGAGGGGATCGAACCCGGGTTGCTCGAGTACTGTGAAGCTTACAACGAGCGCTAACCATCTCAGCTGCCACGGCTCTGAAAAACTTAAAAACTTACTTACTTAAAATGTCCGCCGCGCTGCCCCAATGCGTGTTGGCGAACTCATTCTTCTCCTGTCGTCGCCGAATCATTACTTAAACAAAATGTAAATGCGTGTACAAAGAGTTTTACACTTCATAAAGTATCATCCAAAATTATTGTGAAATATTTTAAAACTATTGATGTTAAGAAAACTGCGGATCTGTGGGGGATTTCCGTTAAAGTTATTGCGTCTATAATAGATACAATCGCGCCTCATTTAGCTATTATTTTTAATACTAGTATCGAATTTGGTGTTTCCTGATTTAATGAAGCATAGTAAAGTAATACCTTTATTCAAATCTGGTAATACATTAGACCCCGCCAATTTTAGACCTATTTCTGTACTATCAACACTAAGATTTTTGAAAAAAATATTCTTGATCAAATGTTAAATTTCTTTAATATAAATAATTTACTTCATAAAAATCAATTTGGTTTCACAAGGGGTCGCTCGACATCAGATGCCGGTGTTGAGCTGATTAAATATATCTTTATTGCATGGGAGAATTTACAGAATGCTTTGGGTATATTTTGTGACCTATCCAAGGCCTTCGATTGTGTTCACTATGAAACATCAACCAGGAAACTTCAACACTACGGTGTAAGAAGTAATGCTCTTAAATTAATTATTTAATATTTAAGTAAGAAAACGCAAAAAGTTGTCATTAACAGTATGAGCCCTTCCGGGTCGATGGTACAAATGGGCGTGCCTCAAGGCTCAATTCTGGGCCCCTTTCTGTTTCTTGTGTACATTAATGACTTACCTTACATAGTAGGGGATAACCATGATATAGTATTATTTGCAGATGACACTTCTTTAATTTTCAAAATAAGTCGACAATTACTAAAATATGACGAAGTAAATAATGCTATATCTAAATTAGTAAATTGGTTCAATGTTAATAATTTGCATTTAAATGGCAATAAAACGAAATGTATGGAATTTATGACCCCAAATGTCAAACAATTAAATACTAATGTAATTTTAAATGGGGAGAAACTGAGTCTTGCAGACCACCATTTTTCGAGGCGAAGCCTCAATAGAGCCCCGATATATCAAAACTAGCAAGCAGACTTAGTTCTGTAGCATATGCTGTAAAAAAGATTAGAACTCTTACCAGTGTTGAAACAGCTAGACTAGTTTACTTTAGCTATTTCCATAGCATAATGTCGTATGGTATTTTGCTATGGGGACACGCAGCTGACACTGAAATTATATTTGTTTTACAGAAGAGGGCCATAAGAGCAATTTATGATATAAAAGCTAGAGTCGCTGCGACAAAAATTTAAGGAAATTAACATATTAACTTTGGCTTCTTAATACATTTATGAAAATGTAATGCACGTACACAAAAATAAAAGTAGTTTTACAAAAATAAGTGTTATTCATTCTGTAAATACTAGGAACAGACACAAGCTAGTAGTACCAGTTACTCGACTCCATCGAGTCAGTAATTCATCCTAGGGGCGATGCTTTTACTACAAAATTCTAGAAAATATACAAAATTTGACCTGCTCAAAGTTCAAAAACTTTATTAAACTAAGTTTGTATAAAAAGGGTTATTATAATATTAAGGAATTTATGGATCATAATAAGTATAGGTGTGCTGCGCACACACACATGTATACTTAGTAATGTTGTACCTATCTACCATATATATGTATACTTAGTAATATTGTACCTCTCTACTTAGTACTGAGAATTTCAGTTAGTAGCTAGTTGCCCACCAACTGTATTGCACGCACCTCGATAATAAATATGTCATAAAGTTATGCAATCTTTAATTATGGTCACCTGTAGGGATCCTTATGGAGTCAGCTCCTAAACTGGTGACCCCGACGTGATCGACGTGCCCGATGTGATCGACGTGACCGACGTGATCGACGTGACCGACGTGATAACTCTTCGTGTGCTGTGGCAGAATCGTTTTCCGACACACGTGCGAGCCGTGCTCACCGTGTCTGACTCCAAGGACTTAGACAACCTAGCAGCAGTCGCACACAACATCATGGAGGCTGTGCGGCCTTCCTATGCCGCCGCCACTACCTACGCTGCGCTAGCGTCGGCGTCTACTGCTGCCCTTGACTTGGCCCTGTTAAGGGCTAAGGTGGCTAAAATAAAGGCTACCGTGGACCAGATCGATCAGCGGAGGTCGCGGTCTCGCGCCACTGATCGCACCCGTCATCGTCCGCAGTCCCGGCGCCGTAGCGGTTCCCGCCGTCCCCGGAAGGAGAACTACTTGTGTTTCTACCACTACCGATTCAGGGAAAAGGCCAACAAGTGTACGGAGCCGTGCGCGTGGAAACCAAAGCTGCCGGAAAACTGAATCTTGAGGTCTTTTTTTTTTTATTTTTTTTTTATAGGATAGGGTGACAAACGAGCACACAGTCCACCTGATGGTAAGTGGTTGCTGCGGCCCATAGACATCTACATCTATCCTCGTTTGCGAATCAAAATGCAGATGCGTTGTCACCCGTGAGGACTAAGATGGAATGCCTCATTTCCAGTAAAAAGGGCCTCCGGCCACCTGCACTCACCAAACGAAAGGTCTGTACCATTGTTCCATTTAATCGTTTGTGTGTGTCAGATAGTAACTCTGGGCTTAGATTTTTAGTCGACACAGGTGCCAATGTATCTGTTTTACCAGCCGTAAGAAAAGACCGTGCAAACCAGTGCAGTGAATATAAATTATACGCAGCTGACGGTAGTGAAATCGCAACTTACGGTACCAAGACTTTAGTGTTAAACT
This sequence comes from Parnassius glacialis, assembly GCA_033319125.1. Taxonomy (NCBI): domain Eukaryota; kingdom Metazoa; phylum Arthropoda; class Insecta; order Lepidoptera; family Papilionidae; genus Parnassius; species Parnassius glacialis. The sequence goes on from JAVANC010000028.1 coordinate 10,218,139, forward strand.
TAAACTTACGTCGACCTTATCGTTGGGAATTCGTGGTAGCAGATGTCAAACAACCAATTTTGGGCGCAGATTTTTTGGCGTATCACAGGCTATTAGTTGATTTAAACGCGCGTAAATTAATAGATAAAACCACAGAATTAAATGTTTCGGCATCTGTTGTCAAGGTATCTCAACCTAGTGTTAAAACTATTGATTTGAATCATCCGTATCAGGATTTATTGTTAAAGTACCCGGACATTACTAAACCGGCGTCATTCCGAGAAACTGCGAAACACGATGTCGTCCACCATATCGAGACCTCTGGTCCGCCAGTACACGCGAAAGCGCGCCCGTTGCCACCCGACCGGTATAAAAAAGTTAAAGAAGAATTTCGCATCATGCAGGAACTGGGCATCTGTCGTCCTTCGATGAGCGCGTGGGCTAGTCCACTCCATGTAGTTCCTAAAAAAATGGAGATATAAGACCTTGTGGGGACTATCGCCAGCTGAATGCGATAACAAAGCCCGACAGATACCCGATTCCTCGCTTGAATGACTTTACTTTTATTCTCCCGGATAAAAATATATTTTCGAAATTAGACATAAATAGAAGTTATCATTTTATACCTGTCGCACTAGGTGACGTGGAGAAAACCGCTATTATAACACCATTTGGGCTTTTCGAGTTTCCCCGAATGACCTTCGGTTTAAGGGGGGCAGCGCAAACCTTCCAGCGCTTTATGGATTCCATTTTACAAGGGCTTGATTTTGTATTTTGTTATTTAGACGATTTACTTATCGCTAGTGACAACGAAGTTCAACACAGGCAACATTTAGAAATAATTTTTAAAAGGTTTAATGAATATGGAATTTCAATTAATTTGGCAAAATGTTGTTTCGGCCAATTTAAACTAGAATTTTTGGGACACGAAATTAGTACTGAAGGTGTCAGGCCGTTGCAAGATAAGGTTCAGGCAATTGTAGAATTTCCGAAGCCGAAAACTATTTCAGAGCTAAGACGTTTTCTCGGCATGGTTAATTTTTATCGATCTCATCTCCCCAATGCTACTTTATATCTAACAGAATTAAATAAATATCTTAAAAGCTCAAAGAAAAATGATAAGACTCCTATCGTTTGGACTGATAGTGCCAACGAAGCATTTACGCAGTGTAAGGCAGGTCTCACACAGGCCGCTACATTGACGTACCCTAAAGTGGATTCCGCACTCGCTATAATGACTGACGCATCTAATACATGCGTGGGAGCAGTCTTGCAACAAAAAGAAGGAGATAGCTGGAAACCATTGGGTTATTTCTCAATAAAATTGACCACCACCCAACAGCGATATAGCACCTACGATCGCGAGTTGCTCGCTATATACTTAGCTATAAAACATTTTCGGAAATTATTTGAAGGTCAAGAAATAACCGTGTATACGGACCATAAACCTTTAACTTTTGCATTTCAAAAGGTAGGACGCGATGAAAGCGAAACGCCTCGGAGAACGAGACATTTAGCTTTCACAAGCGAGTTCACTACAAATATAAAACATAACCGGTAAGAATAACATTGTAGCCGACACCTTATCACGCGTCGAAGCCGTGATTATGCCAACTGCGTTGAATTTCGATGACATTGCAAATGAACAGCGTAGCGATAGTTATATTACGAATTTTATGTCTGGTTTAAATACCGATAATATTTTGTTAAAGGAACTAGTTATACCTATGTTAGACAAGCCTATTTTTTGTGAAATGTCTACTAATATAGCTCGTCCGTACCTACCGGAAAAGTTTCGACGCCTAGCTTTTGATAGTTTGCATAATTTGAGCCATCCTGGAATTCGGTCTACACGAAAGATGTTAGCTAAAAAGTATTTCTGGCCGAGTATGAATCGTGATGTTTCGGTATGGGCAAAAACGTGCATACAATGTCAACGTTCTAAAGTTAACAGACATACGGTATCGAATTTAACTAAGTTTCCGGAAGTAGATCGTTTTGAGCATGTGCACATCGATATCGTTGGCCCTCTTGAGATTTCACCAGATGGTTATAGATACTTACTTACAATAATTGATAGGAGGACTAGGTGGGCCGAAGCTTTTCCGTTACGCGACATTACGGCAGAAACTGTTGCCAAACATTTATATGAGGGTTGGATTTGTCGTTACGGTTGCCCGATGAAGTTAACTAGCGACCAAGGTCGCCAGTTCGAGAGTAGTCTTTTTAACCAACTGTTAAAAATGTTGGGGGTTAATAGAATTCGAACTACTCCTTATCTCCCGCAAAGCAATGGCGCAGTCGAACGTTGGCATCGTTCTTTAAAGACAGCACTTTCGGCTCGCCTGTTACATGGATCTTGGGTGGAAGAGCTACCCACGGTATTACTGGGGCTTCGTGCGGCCGGCCGCAGCGACTCAGGGGTTAGCGCCGCCGAGTTAACTTTCGGACGAAACTTACGTCTACCAGGAGACTTTTATGACAGCTCTTCGAACAACCGTAACGTCAACGACTATTGTTTAGTAGATAAGATTAGAGATACTATTCATAGTTATAAGCCTACATCTGACAATTCACGTAACTGTCAAAGTTTTTTTGTGCACAAAGACTTACGTAACTGTGAATATGTCTTTGTTCGGGACGATTCAATACGTAAACCTTTGAAATCACCTTACGACGGTCCATATCGCGTGATAAAAAGGGCTTCAAAAGTTTACCTAATTCAATTACCCGGTAGGCAAGTACATATTTCTATTGACAGATTAAAGCCTGCATATGTGTTAAAGGAATGCGATGGTAACATAACAACGCCGAGCAGCAGTAACGCTGACAACGCAGCGGATGTGGTGCCTGCGCATGTACGGTTCGCGTTACCGCCGCCCACGCCGGTGACGTCGTCGTCGCCCGGCCCTAGCAACCCGATAAGCGTGAAAACAACGCGGAGTGGTCGCATTGTTAAGTTACCTTCACGATTTAATATAAGTTAGTGTTAACATAAAATATATTGTATATGCAATACAATTACATGTTTAATTAATATAATTAATAATCAGGTTAGTTACTATGGATGTAAAAGTATTATTTGCATTGTTAGGTGCAGAATATTTTCATTCAGAATATTCAAGTTACATTATTTAAGTTGAATGTAATGTTAGATGTATTGTGTTTTGTATTTTGCGAGTACTGCAGTTTCATTTAGGTTTAGGTAGTTAGTTTAGTTATAATGTATTTCGTTCATTTGAAATATTTCCTTTGCAGAAGCATTAGTGCGAAAAGTTTTACAATTTTTACTATGGGTAATTATCAAGAAAAACCAGTTATTGTTTCGCAAGCTCAGAATACTGTAGAGAATAAAGTGGATAATTTTCAAATATGGTTATATGTGATAGCCAGTTTTATGGGAGCAATAATATTGTATACTATTTGGGTGAAGTTTAATAAGAAATTCAAAAACTGGCTTCGCCATCAAGTGTTCATGGCCAGCGTTCCGATGTCGGGCCAGAATATGGGTCAAATGATAAGCGCATCTAGCACCGGGATGCAGCACGCGCCCGCGCCTGCCGCGGCGGCCGCGCCCTTCGCGGGGGTCTCCGTACAGCCCTGCGCCTCAGCGCCAGGGGCGTAGCTACCGCCGTATCAGCCGTATCAATGATACGGGGCCCCCGGGCTACAGGGGCCCCCAACGTGTGTAAGCAAAAACTCCAAGGACTTCTAATGGGACAGGAAAGGCTATCACTATTCTCTAAAGAAGTAAAGAATTTAGTAAAACTGAAATCGTCTTCAGCTATGTTCGCCGAACAAAAGGCACGAAAATTAAATTGTTTGGCTAGCTTAGTTCCTAGGAGTATTTATTGTAAGTAATAACTCATAAGCCCGTGTAGTGGCGGGTAAGAATACTCACAACCCCATATCTTCCCGTGGGTGTCGTAAAAGGCGACAGACGGAAACTGAGGCAGAGGATGGGCAGCAGCATCTTTCTGATAACAGCAAAACAACAATAAAAAAACTGCGCTTGCCAACCCGCTCGCCAAGCGTGGCAACTATGGCAATATACCCCCATGAAAGTAACGAAGAGATGGCCCCCAGTCCCCGGCAGCCCCGCTATTCCTGGCTAAGGTGGCGACCATGGTAACAGCGAGGCAGGGGGTGCTAAGAGTCTCCGGTGGAGGTTCTGTTGCCACCTACGACGACTCGACATGGCAACTTATAACGCACGCACCCTGAGGACTGACGAGAAGGTCCTGGAGCTAGAAGAAGAGATAGACAAGTTGCACTGGAATGTCATAGGATTATCCGAAGTCTGAAGAGAGGGGGAGGTCACGGTAATCCTCGAATCCGGCAATTTGTTCTATCACCAGGAGGGCGACCATCTGTCCCAAGGAGGTGTCGGATTTATCGTCCACAAGTCTCTCGTTAACAACGTTGTAAAGATTGGGAGTGTGTCGACGAGGGTTGCGGACCTTATACTCAGAATCACCGAACGGTAATCGCTGAAGGTTATACAGGTTTACGCATCAACCTCGGTACACGCCGATGAGGAGGTGGAAGAAATGTATGAGGATATCTCTAGAACAATGCATTCCTCCAAAACCCACTATACGGTGTTAATGGGAGACTTCAACGCAAAACTAGGCACAAGAGAGAACGGTGAGCTGAAAGTAGGGAAATTCGGAATAGGGCAACGGAACCCAAAGGGCCAGCAGCTGGCGAACTTCATGGAGAAAGAAGGACTCTTTATGATGAACTCTTTCTTCCAGAAGCGGCCCCACAGGAAGTGGACCTGGTCGAGCAACGACGGTTCGACAAAAAATGAGATTAACTTTATTATGACGACCAGACGACAACTATTCAGTGATGTCTCAGTGATCGCGAGGGTGAAAACCGGCAGCGATCACCGAATGGTGAGAGGCACACTGAACCTAAACGTTAAGTTGGAGAAGTCACGTCTAATGAAGTCAACGCTCCGTCCTTCTCGTGCTCTAATCCAAAGTCCAGAAACCTTTCAGCTCGAGCTACGAAACCGTTTTCAGTGCCTAGAAGATTGCAATACAATGGACGATATGAATGACAAGCTCGTGGAAACTGTCCATGCGGTCTGAGCTAAGTTTTGCAAGACCCGCCGCAGAAGAAACAAAAAGTCTCCGATCACACTCTAATCTCAATGGCTTTTAGACGGGGTATATAGCTGCAGTCTTCAGTAGATTTGACAGCGTACAGGCAACTGAACATACAGATCTCCAAATGCATGCGGCGGGACTTGTGCAACTTTAATTCTGCTCGTATTAAAGAAAAGATCGAGCAGAACCAGGGCTCCCAAGTCTTTGCAAGAGATCTGTCTGCCAGAAAGAGCCAACTGTCGAAGCTGAAGACCGAGTATGGCAGCGTCGTTTCCGGGACACCTGAGGTTTTGAGTGAGATTGAGAGGTTCTATTGGCAGCTGTACACATCATCGTTGGAGCCACACGTAAGTGTGAGTAACGATCCAAGAGCGAGTCTTATCCGACACTATTCCGATGATATCTCGGACGTCAGTCTGAGCGAGATTAGAATGGCTCTCCAGCATCTTAAAAACGGCAAGATCCCAGGCTGGATGGAATTACAGTGGAGCTTCTGAAAGCGGGTGGAAAACCGATACTTGATGTCCTTCAGAAGCTCTTTAATTCCGTCCTCCATGGTGGCACTACTCCGGAAAGGTGACAACGCTCTCTTGAAGAACTACAGACCGAGTTCCCTTTTGAGCCGCGTCTACATGCTGTTTTCGAGAGTCATTACTCCCGAACAAGCCGGTTTCCAAAAAGGCTTTAGCACCATATACCACATACATACCCTTCGGCAAATTGTACAGAAGTCCGAGGAGTACAATTTACCACTATTTCTGGCGTATGTGGACTATGAGAAAGCCCAAAGACTTTCAATCAAAATTACGTCGAAATTCGGGCGGTGCTGCAGTCCCTTCAGCGATGCCAAGTTGACTGTCGGTATATCGAAGTGCTGAAGTGCTTGTACAGTAGGGCTACGATGGCTATCCGAGTACAGAACCAGAGTACGAAACCTATCCAATTGCAGAGAGGTGCAAGACAGGGTGACGTTATATCCCCGATACTCTTCACCGCTGCATTGGAAGACGTTTTCAAGCTTCTGGACTGGTAAGGATACGGTGTTAACATCAATGGCGAGTACATCACTCACCTTCGATTTGCCGACGATATAGTCCTTATGGCAGAATCGCTGGAGGACCTAAGCACTATGCTTAATGACCTCAATAGTTTTTCCCAACGGATAGGTCTTAAGATGAACATGGACAAAACAAAGATCATGTTTAATGTCCATGTCACACCTATGTCGGTAGTTGTTGGTAGCTCTAAGCTCGAAGTTGTTGACGTTTATGTTTACCTGGGACAAATAGTCCGACTAAGTAAGTCCAACTTCGACCGAGAGGTCAATCGAGGGATTCGACTCGACTGGGTAGCGTTCGGGAAATAACGGCACATCTTCTAGTCAGGTATACCTCAAAACTTGAAAACGAAATTGTGCAACCAGTGCGTGTTGCCAGTGATGACATACGGAACTGAGACGTGGTCCTTCACTGCTGGCCGGATGAGGAAGCTCAAGGTTGCTCAGCGAGCTATGGAGAGGGCTATGCTCGGAGTTTCTCTGCGTGATAAACTTAGAAATGAGGATATGCGCAGTAGAACCAGAGTCACCGACATGGCCCAACGAATTAGTAAGCTGAAGTGGCCATGGGCCGGACATATAGCTCGAAGAACCGGCAACCGATAGGGAAAAAGGTTCTCGAGTGGCGGCCTCGTACCGGCGGATGAAGTGTAGGGCGTCCCCCCACTATATGGAGTGACGACCTGGTAAGACATGCAGGAAGTCGATGGATGCAGGTGGTTCAGGACCGTGCTTTGTGGCATTCCTTGGGTGAGGCCTATGCTCTTTAATGGACTTATGAAGGGCTGTTATGATGATGATGATGATGATGAACTAGTGGAATTAGTACTTTTGCCGTTGTCGTGATAATTGACGATAATTTATGTGTACATAGAGAACTGAAGACCATTTTTATGTATATGTTTTTTATTCCTTTATTCGTTTTTTCATTCCTTGGACTTATGAAGGGCTGTAACGATGATGATGAATAACTTAAAATCAATATATAATAATTTGAATTCAATGCAAGCGTTTTTGTTCCTTTTATGAAATCTTTACTCTTCATTGGGGCCCCCCAACAAATTTTGATACAGGGCCCCTCGAAGGCACGCTACGCCACTGCTCAGCGCATTAACAAGTGTTTATATAGTTTTAAGTTTTTTGTATTTTTTATAAAGGGGGAAGTATTGTAGGTGTGCTGCGCACACACACATGTATACTTAGTAATGTTGTACCTATCTACCATATATATGTATACTTAGTAATATTGTACCTCTCTACTTAGTACTAAGAATTTCAGTTAGTAGCTAGTTGCCCACCAACTGTATTGCACGCACCTCGATAATAAATATGTCATAAAGTTATGCAATCTTTAATTATGGTCACCTGTAGGGATCCTTATGGAGTCAGCTCCTAAATAAGCTCTGGAAATGAGGTGATCGCTACCAAGCTATTTCTAATTTGTTGTGTTATTAATTTGTGTAACATACATGATTGAAAGCTGTTATTTAAAAAAAAAAGCCACTGGGTTTCTTGCTGGTTCTTCCCAGGACAGAGGGTTTTTTTTTCGAACCAGTGGTAATTAAACAAAAGAGTGACTTTCAATAAGTATTATTTATAATATTGAATAAAAAAGTTTCTGTTTCTGTTACAGCTTTTTGGAACGAAGTTCTTTACCAAACGGTACGGGTTTGGCGGCGAATGGGAGCTAGGCGACTAAAAGTGTAAGGTTTTTTCGTCATTACCCCTTTTGTTATAGTGTAGACGGCCTGGGCGGCGAAATAAGGAAGTGAGATGGAATGTTATCCATCTCCCTCGCACTTTTTCTTATCTTGCCATGAAAGAAATATTATTTTAGTTCAAATGACGCTTCATTTTAATAGACGCTCGTAATTAATTTATTTGTATTTGTTAATCAATAATATAATACCTACGTTTATCAATAATAATATACTACGCAAAGAACTTCGTTCCAACTGAATGGTTCACGACACTCACGCATTTTTATTATTACGTTTTAATTAATTCTCATTCGTGTGAAATTCAGTAATTGGCGTTAAACGAACTTTCCGACTACTGACAATGTAAAAATATGAAAAAAGTGGAATATTAAAAATGTTTTATATAAAATAATATTTTTAAATTTCACTTGTTTTATTTTTTAGTTATAAGGAAGTCGCTGCCATCTCTTGATTTGTTTCCCTCAGTTGCCAACTACGAGACCCACAGTACAATACGGAGTAATGGATATCAAATAATATGGTAATTAGTGGATATTCTCACCACATATATAACACAATACATTTTATAAACGGAGAGTTCTTACAACTTTATTACCTTTCTATAAATAATAAAAAAAAATTCTATAAAAGAAACCGCAGCCTCCAGTACAATAGGTCTATAAAACTTCACTGCTGAACATAGACCTTCCCCATAGATTGCTTCATAGAGGGGACTCCGCCATAGTAGTTATGCTTGGCAGGCGGTTTGGCCACCACTGTTTTATTTATAATTTTGAGTTGTTATCAGGAAGATGCTGCTGCCAATCTCCTGTTTCAGTTTTCCTCAGTCGCCTCTTACACACTCACGGGATGGCATGGGGTAGTGGATTTGACTCTTCCTTTGTTCATAATTAATATTTGACTATTGCTTTGAGCATAAGAAATACTTTACTCGTAATGTTCCGGGTATTCGTATTTATATAGTTGCACATGGCAATTTTCGTTAATTTTACATTTTTGTAAATGTTATTTTCAGTACCTACGTAATCACTAATTACCAATATAGAAAGATCTCATCTAAGAGAATCCATCTCTAACTAGTATTTCGGGACTCGTAAGCGGCGACAGAGGAAAAGCCAAAAATATTTAATGACTTCCGATAGATAGCAGTAACCATGTCGTTTACGTCGGCTACACCAAGCAACACCAAGCACCGTCAAAGGGGTTTACGTCCAATGCTGCCCCTTGGCGTAGTGGCTTAGCAATAAACTGCGGCACTGAGGGCCGCAGGTTCGAACCCCCCACGAAAAAAGTATTTTTATGGCCTAAAAATAATTGTTCCGGGTCTGGATGTTTGTCCTTGTGCAACTTGTGTACATAAATTGCCTCCACGATACGAGAGAAAATCCTAATGTGGGAGTAACGTTTTTTTAAAATGGAAGTATATCCGCCAACCCATCGTGTCGTCGACGGAAAATCACCCCTACATTGGGAGAGCTCAATGTGTTGCACTAGAATTATACATCCCGAAAAAGAAGAAAGACGATCGTAATCAAAACGACTTGCTTTTCGATTATTTTAAGAAACTTTAATATTGAAAATATTCTTAATTTAATGGTCAACATTTTCATATTTACACAGTACGGAATCAAGTTATGTATCACGAATTCGACATTCCAATCTTCGCATCGCAATTATAATTTCTTGAGAGTAACATTTTTACCACTTACAAATCACTTTCTGAACTTTAATCCTTGAATTCAAGTCTGCGACAAACTTTTTCCCACTTCATTTCTGTATGACCTGTTTCTCTATCTTCTCTTGCTGTTCTTGCGACTGTAACTGCTGCAGCGTCAGAAGAGACACACCGAGCTGGTCTTCTCTCGTGAAGGGCTGCGCCATTTGACGGAGCCAGCGTTTGCAGATCTGGAAACATTACGATATAGTTTACAATACAGTATAAGGCGTGGGATTTTATAGGGCAAACAAGTACGCAATTCACTTTATGGAAAATGAATAACGATAAAGTTTTATTTAGCTTGCGTGCACGATTTATCTAATTAATAATAATTATGAAGGCTATTCAACCGTCGGCAAGCAGTCAAAATCAAAGGAGTGCCACTTAAGCACTTGGTTATAACATACCATGTGTTTGTGCAACGCTTCGGAAAACGAAGACAGACGATAGTACTAAGAATAGAATAGAATAGAATAGAATAGAATAGAATAGAATAGAATAATTTTTTATTCAATATAGATCACATGTGTAATACTTATTGAAAGTCATTTTTTACTTTACCACTGGTTCGAAAAATAAAACCTCTGTCCTGGGAAGAACCAGCAAGAAACCCAGCGGGACTTTTTTTTTAAAGCAAATTTTACAATAATGGTTGTACTAACTATATAAGTACAAAATTTATTTTAGAAACAGCTTGGAAGCGATCACCTCATTCCCAGGGGTTATTATCAACCATGTATTCATTTATACTATAATAACCCTTTTTATACAGTTTCAACTTAACAAAACATTTAAACTTGCTAATGGAGAGAGCCTGTACACTTTCCGGGACCTTGTTGTAATAGCGTATACATTGCCCCAAGAATGAATTACTGACTCTGTGGAGTCGAGAAACTGGTATCACTAGCTTGTGTTTGTTCCTAGTGTTTACAGAATGCACATCACTTTTTTTACTAAAACTACCTTTGTTTTTGTGAACATACATTAAATTTTCGTAAATATACTGAGCGGCCAAAGTTAATATATTTATTTCTTTAAATTTATCTCTAAGAGACTCTCTCAGTTTTAGGTTGTAAATAGCTCTAATGGCCCTCTTCTGTAAAACAAAAATAGTTTCTGAATCAGCCGCATGTCCCCATAACAAAATCCCATAAGACATTATGCTATGGAAATAACTGAAATAAACTAATCTAGCTGTCTCGACACTAGTGAGACCTCTAATCTTTTTTACAGCATAGGCTGCAGAACTTAGTCTGCTTGCTAGTTTGGATATATGGGGGCCCCACTGAAGCTTTGCGTCGAGAGTGATGCCAAGAAAAACAGTGGATTCAACAGGGCTCAGTTCTTCCCCATTTAAAAACACATTGGTACTCAGATTTCTATCATTCGTTGTTGTAAATTTAATACATTTAGTTTTATTTCCTTTAGTTTTAAGGATACCTTTGGTGATGGGTCACAAAAAATTTCGATTCCGAGGGGGAAAAAAACATCTTTTCACAACGTTTTATTAACTTTATTCACGCTCCATCATGTTAGTACAGGTAAATGAAACGATAATTTCATAAAAAAAAATCATGAAAATACTTAAACATAAAACCAGCAGTGAAACTTAAAATAAAATCAGCTGACAATAGGGTCAATATTCTTGGGGACGCCGAACTTCTTATCTAGCTCGGTGCGAAACAATGCCTACTCACTCTACCCTTCCCTTTCACATACGCGCTACCGCCGCCCGGCCGGCTCCTGTCGCCTCGCGCTGTGAAATTTACACAAGTCAGCTTTGCCAACATGTAGGGAATTCCCAAAATTGCGGGAAAATACGGGGATTTTGAAAATTGATAGCGAGGGCCAAGTCAGAACCTTTTTTCAAGAACATTTTGTTAGGTTACTACTGAAATTTGTGGGGAATCTGATGAAAGTTTTGTCCTTAAATTGGGGAAGTTGACATGAAGTTGTTGTTGGCAACGCTGCCATGTTGCACCGAAATTTAGTTTGCCGGCGACATAAGAATTAGAGGCGGCAATCACTATAAAACTTGCAAGTAGTTTTTAATAATTTTGACGTACCTCTTTTTAAATTCAAAGTATTGGTCGGATTAAGTACGGAAAGTCAATTAAAATAAAGTAAAAGTATTATTTTTTACATTAATTCTTCTAGATTAAGTAACTGTCGATCATAATTGCAATTGATTTTAACTATTAAATTATTCAGTACCATTTCATTTCTATTTTCTTATACATAATCAAATATAACGATGAAATAGTGTTTATAATGGTGTAAGTGAGTACTGAGTACCCAATTAGGTACGTTTATTAATTTCAATATAATATTTGTAGAAAGAACTACTTGTTGCGTCAGGGTACAATTGGTTGTGTAATTACATTACAAATGACAACCATAACTTCTAAATTCCATACGAAGACTAGTGGTAGGGATAACTAAACTTATAAATAAAATAAACGTTGGCAATGTCGTAACGGTTTAACGGTCCGTGGAAATGCTCAGTGCTTCAAGGACGTTACGAATGCATCGTGTGCATTTGTTTTGGCGGGATTGATTATTAATTTTAGTTTTTAAGACAGTTCCGTGTTAACTATCACTTAACTGTGGTAGAGCCACGCGCCAGCTTCTGCTATCGCACGAATGGGCCGGCTCGAACCGGGGTGGTACCACGACCTCATAGAATACCAGCGTGAAGTAGAAGTTTACTTCTGCATTCCGCCTGGGGAGTGCAGATGGCCGGAAGCCCAATCCCCCCCCCCCCATCAACATGGTAGCGGAATTAAAAGGAACACTACCCCAGGAGGGTACCAGCATCCTTGGAGAATCCCTTGCTGGGCATCCACGCCCAAGCTACCATACTTTATCTGAGAGTGGGTGCTCAGGCTGGCCCGCGTATTCTGCGGGGCGGGGCGAAATTCCGCTCAAGACGAAACCTGCTTGGGGCAAGCGGAGCAAGAAGACAAAGGCAACCGCTGCCACGCTTTCTGTGAATTTCTGCAATATCAGGGGACTTCATTCAAACCTTAAAGCCGTCCACTGCCATCTGGAGATAGCAAAGCCGGCCTTACTCTTTCTAACCGAGACACAGGTGTCCTCTCCTGCTGATACTTCGTATCTCTCCTACCCGGGGTACAAATTAGAACACTCGTTTATGCCCTGGGCTGGAGTTTGCGTGTATGTCAGAGAGGACATCTGTTCTCGACGCCTCGGCAGTCTTGAAGGTTCGGACCTGTCCATCCTATGGCTACGCGTAGACAGCAACAACCATCCGCACGTCTACGGGTGCCTCTATAGGTCCCATAGCGGTAATGCCGAAACTGACCGACTCATTGACCACGTCCAAATGGCTGCAGACTCCGTGCTACAACAGGTTCCATCCTCAGAGATCGTGATACTCGGTGATTTTAACGCCCAACACGCCGAATGGCTTGGTTCCCGTTTAATCGATCCTGCGGGTAGATCTGCCTACGACTTTGCCTTGGCATATGGTCTAACACAACTGGTTACTTCGCCTACGCGGATCCCAGATGTGGAGGATCATGTACCTTCCCTGTTGGACCTTCTGCTGATCTCTCATACGGACGGATATCAGGTCTCCGTCGATACCCCTCTGGGCTCTTCGGACCATTGTCTGATCCGGAGTACGGTGCCACTCATGCTCCCATCGCATTTGCGATCTGCAGCCTTCCGCCGTGTTTGGCACTATAGGTCGGCCGATTGGGACGGGATGCGGTCTTTTTTTGCATCCTATCCTTGGGTTTGCTTCTCGCCGGATGATCTCAACGTTTTTGCTAATTCTGTCGCTGATGTGTTACTTCAGGGAATGGAATTAATTATTCCATTATCTGTGGTGACTATCGGAGGCAGAAATCAGCCATGGTTTGGTCACTCCTGTAAAATTGCATCACGATATAAGCAGGAGTGCTACCGAACCTGGGCTGACGCATCAACGTCCCGGGATGTAAATACCAGCGCTCTTAAAAAGAAGTATAATTCCGCCTCCAGGTGCTTCAAAAGTGTCATTGCCAAGGCAAAGTCAGAGCACATCGGCAGAATCGGCGAGAAAATAGTTCGCCTCCCTTCGGGAACACGTGCATTCTGGTCTCTCGCCAAGGCTGTCCAAGGGAACTTCTGTCAGCCATTTCTGCCATCTCTGCACAGGGTGGACGACTCACTCGCCCATGACGCAAAAAAGAAAGCCGATCTGCTAGGCTCTCTTTTTGCTTCCAACTCGACTCTAGATGACGGGCAGAACACACCGCCGACCATCCCGCGGTGTGAGTGCTCCATGCAGGAAGTGCTGTTTACACAGCTCTCGGTGCGTAAAGCACTCTTCTCCTGGACGTCAACAAGTCGAGTGGGCCTGATGAAGTCCCACCTATTGTGCTGAAGACGTGTGCTCCGGAGTTGGCACCGGTTTTGACGCGTCTTTTCCGGTACTCCTACTCCCTTGGCGTAGTCCCGAACTCATGAAAGTCAGCTTTGGTGCAACCGATCCCTAAAAAAGGCGACCGCTCAGATCCGTCCAACTACAGGCCTATCGCTATCACCTCCTTATTCTCCAAAGTAATGGAAACCATTATTAACAGCCAGCTCATGCGGTACCTTGAGGATTACCAGCTGGTTAGTGACCGCCAGTACAGTTTCCGTCGAGGTCCCTCAGCTGGTGATCTTTTGGGTTACCTAACTCTAAGACCTAACTCCTAAGATGGGCAGAGGCAGTGGAGTCCAAGTGGAAGGCGTTGGCCGTTAGTTTGGACATAGCGAAGGCCTTCGATCGGGTTTGGCACAAAGCACTTCTTTCGAAGCTGCCTTCCTATGGGCTTCCCGAGAAATTGTGCAATTGGATCACCAGTTTTCTTGCAGATCGGAGCATGAAGGTCGTAGTAGACGGTGCATGCTCCGATTACAAGTGCATTAATGCTGGTGTTCCACAAGGCTGCGTGCTATCACCAACGCTGTTTCTTCTGCATATCAATGATATGTTTCATACCAGTAACATTCATCGCTATGCAGACGACAGCACTGGTGATGCTTTATACACCGGTCGTGCCAATATTTCTCGGGAAAACGGTCGCCGAGTACCGGAACAAACTTGTGTCTGAAGTCGAGACTTTGTTGAACAAAGTCTCAGACTGGGGTCGACTAAATCTAGTCCAGTTCAATCCCCAGAAGACACAAGTTTGCGAGTTTACCGCTAAAAAGAACCCCTTTGTCGTATCTTCTCAGTTTCAAGGCACTCCCCTTGTTGCCTCAGCCAGTAACGGAATCCTTGGTGTCGAGTGACGTGCAGTTTCGTGGTCACTTGGAAGAGAAGGCCAAATTGGCCTCTAAAAAGCTTGGCGTGCTCAGCAAAGCGGGACAGTATTTCATGCCGGCACACCGCCCGCAACTTTACAAGGCGCAGGTTCGGCCTCACATGGAATACTGTTCCCATCTCTGGGCAGGGGCTACCTAGTGCCAGCTTCTTCCACTTGACCGCATCCAGCGCAGAGCGGTTCGAATCGTCGATGACCGAGTTTTTACTCACTGGCACTGCGTAGAGATGTTGCATCTCTTTGCGTATTTTATCGCATCTATCACGGGGAGTATTCGGAGGAATTGTTTGGACTAATTCCAGCCGCTCAATTTTACCATCGCACATAGCGACAAAACTCGCGTTACCATCCATACCATCTGGATGATTAGCGGTCCACTACTGTGCGATTTAGATGAAGTTTTCTCCCTCGCACAACTTTCTTATGGAATCGATTACCACCAGCGATTTTTCCGGACCGATACGACTTAGGGACCTTCAAGAAAAGAGCCTACTCCTTTTTAAAAGGCCGGCAACGCATCTGCAATTCCCCTGGTGTTGCAGTTGTTCATGGGCGGCGGTAGTCACTTACCATCAGGTGAGCCGCATGCTCGTTTGCCCCCTGTCCTATAAAAAAAACGTGCGCGTGAGCGACAGTTCAACCGTTTTGTTTATTACATTCTTGTTGTTATTACTTGTTGTTTCGTTTTGTATTTTGTTTTGTTTGTTTTGTTTTAATAATGCATAACGCGTGGGTACCTTTATATTGCTCGTAAATACGGCAACATGTGAATGTGCCTTGGAAAATCTCATAAGTCAGTTCAATTCAACTCAATTGTGTTTTTTTTGCCGTCAAAATAAGTGAATCTAACGAAGAAACTGGATACATTTAGAAGTTTTATTTAAAAAAAAGGGAAACATGCTAAGCAAGCCGCGAAAGACTTTGCGGCGTTTATGGACCTAATGCAGTGTCAGTAAGAGTAGCACAAAGTTGGTTCAAGCGTTTTCAGTCCTGGAATTTTGATGTCAAAGATGCTTGCTCTGGCCGCCCTCATACGGATAAAGTCGATACCATTATTGAAAAAGTGGAGCAAGATTAGCATATTAGTAGTTACGACATAGCCGAGGAATTGAGAATTGACAACAACAGTATTGACCCATTTGAAAAAGTCTGGCTATACAAAAAAGCTCGATATTTGAGTACCACACGAGCTCACTGAAAGAAACCTAATGAATCGTGTACTCATATGAGATTCTCTATTGAATCGTAATGAAACCGAAGCCATTTTTGAAAAGATTCACTCTTTTCAAAAATGGCTGTGGTGATAAAAAGTGGATCACCTACGACAAGAACATGCGAAAAAGATCATGGTCAAAGGCTAGTCAAGCTACGTAGACTGTAGCGAAACCCGAATTAACACACAATAAGGTGATGTGGGATGGGCATCGTTTATTATGATCTTTTACCGCCGGACAAAACCATCCATTCGGATCTCTACTACCAAGAACTAATGAGACTCTAGCAAGAAATTAAGAAACGGCCGGAATTGATCAACAGAAAAGGAGTGGTCTTTCATCATGATAACGCCAGACCACACACGTCTTTGCCTACTCAGCAAAAATTGAGAGAGCTTGATTGCAACCTTGCATGACCATGCAAGCTTAGATTTCCACCTGTTTCGGTTTCTTCAGAATTCTTTGGGAAGTGTTAGGTTAACAGCAAGAGCGGACTGTCCAAACTACTTGTCGCATTTTTTTGATCCAAAATCTCAAGATTATCAACGGGATTATGTCACTACCTACAAGATGACAACAAGTTATCTATCAATAATCAATATCAAGGTATATAAAGTGACAATAAAATGGCACATATGTATTATAATTAAATGTAATTAAACTTTAAAAAAAAATGTCTTGAATTTGTAATTTGTATCTAAAATACGAAGAAACTTTTTCCACGACCTATTATTTCAATGTTATGTAAATAAATGAATAAATATAACGTCTAATGTCTTTTGTAAGCAATGATCAAGTCACATTTGCGTCGTGGGCGGCCGAGTTACAAATGTTGGTCACATTGATGAACAGGTCATTATAATAAAGGATAATGAAAGTGAACGCAAGTAAGACGAAGGGGTGGTATTTGAAAGAGAAGAAAGTAAAACGATATGTGAAATAAGAATAGAATGGGAGTTTGTTGAGCAAGTGGATGAGTATGCGTATTTGGAATGTGCATTTAGTAGGGATGGTGGATATATTAAGGATATATATAGAACGACGAGTGAACGCAGTAAATAGAGTAAATGTGGCTCGACAATCTATTGTGGGAAGTCTGAATATATCAAAATAGGCACGTATGGCAATTCACAATACAATTTTAGTCCCTACCTTAATGTATGGTAGTGAAAGATGTGTGTGGCAGAATAAGCGCGAGAGTTAAATAAATTCTGTAAAAATGCGGTCAGTAAGAAGTATGTTAGGGCTGAATCTGAATGACAAGATGAGAAATTGTGTGATAAGAGAAAAGTTTGGTTTGCAAGATGATGTTGTGACCAGGATTAAGTAAGGAAAGCTTCGGTGGTTTGGTCACGTAGAAGGAATGAACACACGTAGAGGGAAAAAAGTGACAAAACAAATCTTTGCTGCAGAAGTGAACGACAGAGTCGAGGAGGGACGCCCCAGACGAAAGTTTATCGACCAAATTTGCGATTTAATGAAGATGGGCCAGATTAAGAGTACCCTTAACCGACTAGCATGTATGCGTAGAATCGTGCTAAATGGAAGTCCGTAGTCTCTGTCTACCCCTCAGCGTGACAGGCGTGTGTGTTTATGTATAACTATTTTACTTTCTATTTTGGCATTTCTTGTTAGTCAGTCGTCTCTTAAGACACAAACAATACGAAATGAAATGATGGATGCTTTTGCTAAATCACGTGGCAACGTGTGATTTACTAGTGCCTAATGTAATGCCTTTGCGATGAGATTGGTGACAGGCTAGGATGGAGTGTATGCGTAGGACAACATTAAATTGCTAAAGTGTATGCGTGGGACAACATTATAGTGCTAAAGTGTATGCGCAAGCACGGTGTCCTCTTTATTCCCTCACTCTCATAGTCCAACGGGACGGTAATCCCACACGACCGGAGAGAGATCAGGCGCAGGATTAACGAATTTACGTGCTTTACAAACCACCACCACGGGGCCGAAACACCAACTTCTGACTGAGAGTGAAATGCTAGAAGTAGAACTGATTTTTGACTAGAAACCGGGTATTATGCCGTGTATGCACAATCCACAGTCGCACTTGAGACCACTAGATCGGCAAGGCAGTAGGTACCTGCACAGCCTCCTCAGTGCTGAGGTTGCACAGCGAGTCGCGCAGGTGCTCCTGGATCCAATACAGACAGTAAGTACCTGCACAGCCTCCTCGGTGCTGAGGTTGCACAGCGAGTCGCGCAGGTGCTCCTGGATCCAGTACAGACAGTAGGTACCTGCACAGCCTCCTCGGTGCTGAGGTTGCACAGCGAGTCGCGCAGGTGCTCCTGGATCCAGTACAGACAGTAGGTACCTGCACAGCCTCCTCGGTGCTGAGGTTGCACAGCGAGTCGCGCAGGTGCTCCTGGATCCAGTACAGACAGTAGGTACCTGCACAGCCTCCTCGGTGCTGAGGTTGCACAGCGAGTCGCGCAGGTGCTCCTGGATCCAGTATAGACAGTAGGTACCTGCACAGCCTCCTCGGTGCTGAGGTTGCACAGCGAGTCGCGCAGGTGCTCCTGGATCCAGTACAGACAGTAGGTACCTGCACAGCATCCTCGGTGCTGAGGTTGCACAGCGAGTCGCGCAGGTGCTCCTGGATCCAGTACAGACAGTAGGTACCTGCACAGCCTCCTCGGTGCTGAGGTTGCACAGCGAGTCGCGCAGGTGCTCCTGGATCCAGTACAGACAGTAGGTACCTGCACAGCCTCCTCGGTGCTGAGGTTGCACAGCGAGTCGCGCAGGTGCTCCTGGATCCAGTACAGACAGTAGGTACCTGCACAGCCTCCTCGGTGCTGAGGTTGCACAGCGAGTCGCGCAGGTGCTCCTGGATCCAGTACAGACAGTAGGTACCTGCACAGCCTCCTCGGTGCTGAGGTTGCACAGCGAGTCGCGCAGGTGCTCCTGGATCCAGTATAGACAGTAGGTACCTGCACAGCCTCCTCGGTGCTGAGGTTGCACAGCGAGTCGCGCAGGTGCTCCTGGATCCAGTACAGACAGTAGGTACCTGCACAGCATCCTCGGTGCTGAGGTTGCACAGCGAGTCGCGCAGGTGCTCCTGGATCCAGTACAGACAGTAGGTACCTGCACAGCCTCCTCGGTGCTGAGGTTGCACAGCGAGTCGCGCAGGTGCTCCTGGATCCAGTACAGACAGTAGGTACCTGCACAGCCTCCTCGGTGCTGAGGTTGCACAGCGAGTCGCGCAGGTGCTCCTGGATCCAGTACAGACAGTAGGTACCTGCACAGCCTCCTCGGTGCTGAGGTTGCACAGCGAGTCGCGCAGGTGCTCCTGGATCCAGTACAGACTGTAGGTACCTGCACAGCCTCCTCGGTGCTGAGGTTGCACAGCGAGTCGCGCAGGTGCTCCTGGATCCAGTACAGACAGTAGGTACCTGCACATCCTCCTCGGTGCTGAGGTTGCACAGAGAGTCGCGCAGGTGCTCCTGGATCCAGTACAGACAGTAGGTACCTGCACAGCCTCCTCGGTGCTGAGGTTGCACAGCGAGTCGCGCAGGTGCTCCTGGATCCAGTACAGACAGTAGGTACCTGCACAGCCTCCTCGGTGCTGAGGTTGCACAGCGAGTCGCGCAGGTGCTCCTGGATCCAGTACAGACAGTAGGTACCTGCACAGCCTCCTCGGTGCTGAGGTTGCACAGCGAGTCGCGCAGGTGCTCCTGGATCCAGTACAGACAGTAGGTACCTGCACAGCCTCCTCGGTGCTGAGGTTGCACAGCGAGTCGCGCAGGTGCTCCTGGATCCAGTACAGACAGTAGGTACCTGCACAGCCTCCTCGGTGCTGAGGTTGCACAGCGAGTCGCGCAGGTGCTCCTGGATCCAGTACAGACAGTAGGTACCTGCACAGCCTCCTCGGTGCTGAGGTTGCACAGCGAGTCGCGCAGGTGCTCCTGGATCCAGTACAGACAGTAGGTACCTGCACAGCGAGTCGCGCAGGTGCTCCTGGATCCAGTACAGACAGTAGGTACCTGCACATCCTCCTCGGTGCTGAGGTTGCACAGCGAGTCGCGCAGGTGCTCCTGGATCCAGTACAGACAGTAGGTACCTGCACAGCCTCCTCGGTGCTGAGGTTGCACAGCGAGTCGCGCAGGTGCTCCTGGATCCAGTACAGACAGTAGGTACCTGCACAGCCTCCTCGGTGCTGAGGTTGCACAGCGAGTCGCGCAGGTGCTCCTGGATCCAGTACAGACAGTAGGTACCTGCACAGCCTCCTCGGTGCTGAGGTTGCACAGCGAGTCGCGCAGGTGCTCCTGGATCCAGTACAGACAGTAGGTACCTGCACAGCCTCCTCGGTGCTGAGGTTGCACAGCGAGTCGCGCAGGTGCTCCTGGATCCAGTACAGACAGTAGGTACCTGCACAGCCTCCTCGGTGCTGAGGTTGCACAGCGAGTCGCGCAGGTGCTCCTGGATCCAGTACAGACAGTAGGTACCTGCACAGCCTCCTCGGTGCTGAGGTTGCACAGCGAGTCGCGCAGGTGCTCCTGGATCCAGTACAGACAGTAGGTACCTGCACAGCCTCCTCGGTGCTGAGGTTGCACAGCGAGTCGCGCAGGTGCTCCTGGATCCAGTACAGACAGTAGGTACCTGCACAGCCTCCTCGGTGCTGAGGTTGCACAGCGAGTCGCGCAGGTGCTCCTGGATCCAGCGCGGCAGGCGCGTGCGCTTGTCAGCGCGGCTGAACCGCTTGTCCGCGAAGATCATGATGCCGTAGTCCGTCTTGCCTCTGCAACATAAGCACCTTACTGAAGTGGGACATTCAGTGCGAGTTTTTACATAATACTCATATATATTATGTAATAATTTGATATAATACGAGAGTGACACTGAAAGTTTTTAGAACTGGCCACTTGTAAACCGATATAATAAAAAAATATGTTCAAATTTTGAAAGTGGAACTCTTTGCCAATATTATTGTGTATGTATTTTATTAATTTGTCATTTGTTTACGATTTGGCGGCAAATTGAAAATTGTCTGTGTCACGTCAGCATGAATTTAACGCGAGAAAATTTTCATACAATGACGTTTTATGACTTTCGATGTCATTTAAGTCAACAAGAAAGTTATGATATACTTCGATTGGCCTTTAACGATGAAGCCCCATCTCGTGCCATGTTTACATCTGGTTTAATGAGTTTAAGTACTAGTTTCACCGATGATCTGCGCGAGGGACGGCCTTCTACGGCGACGACTGAAGATAACATCAGTGTTGTGCTGCGTATGATAGAGACTGACAAAAGTGACTTATCAGCAGATTCGGACAATCTTAGGCATTGGTATGATTCAAGTGCAAAAAATCCTCCATGAACATTTAGCGGTCAGGAAACTTTGTGCCCGGTGGATACCTCATAATTTGACACAGGCTGAAAAACTCCGGCGTATTGATTGGTATCGTGAAATGGTTCAAAGCTTTAACGGAGGTGATTCAGATGCTGTGTTCGACATACTTACGTGTAACGAAAGCTGGATTTATTTTTATGATCCTGAAACTAAGAGACAGTCTGCTGTCTGGGTTTTTCCTTGTAGTGTTATACTACTTACATATCATTTTATTAATTTTTCCATTCTGTTTTTGATTTTCTGCATCACTTTTCACGCTATTAGTTATACTACTAACATATCATTTTCTGCATTTATATTTTGCATCACCTTTATTTCCATAGGATCCTGTAACGTTTTTACACAATAACAAATCATTTTCACTTCGTATTTTCACACTATCAGCACCTTTTAAAATCGCTGACAATGGAGTCTTACCTTTTTCGGTCTTTTATTGAGTTCTCCGTAACTCTGCAATTTCTTCGTGCGCACTGCCGCGCATTAGTTTTTCCTATATGAATAATATCTCATTTCTTACTTAAATGTAATGGTTTTTCAATTATAAGCCAGAAATCAAAAATTGTTATATTTGACAACCATTATTTATATGGTTGTTATGGTAACTTTTATTCCAATTCGTCACTGGTGTGATATTCTTAATTTAATATTTTCACGTAAATACTCTATGACTCGAGGTTATTTACAATAAATTTCCTTTTAATTTAAATAATTTCTCGTTCTCTCGAAAAAGGTATAAAAGCCGAACAATTGGAGAATACAAAAAAAGTCTCGCTTCAGTTCTCAAACGAGAAGCATCTACTAAAGCCCTTATCCCGGGGCCGCATTGCCCCGGGATCCTGCAAGCCTCCATCTACATTTGAAGTCGTCGGCGCATCCTGCAAGCCAGGCGCTGGGATCCTGCAAGCCTCCATCTACATCCGAAGTCGTCGACAGTCTACTTCAAGCGCGGGGCCACACTACTCCGGGCGCTACGACTGCTTGCTCCAGGCGCTGAGTGCTCCAGCTACATCTGAAGTCGTCGGCTGACGTTGAGAAAATCCTCAGCTCTGTGGGTATTGAGGCAAACTTCGAGAAACTGAAGAAGGTCATCTTGGAACTCAATGGCAAGAATGTTGAAGAACTGATCGCGCAGGGTCGTGAGAAGTTGTCGTCCATGCCCGTCGGTGGAGCAGCGCCCGTGGCCGTGGTCGCCGCTGCTGCAGCGCCGGCAGCTGAGAAGAAGAAGGAAGAGAGAGTCCAAGAAGGAAGAATCTGAGTCTGACGATGAAGTTATGGGCTTCGGTCTCCTCGACTAAAGCTTGTTTAATTAATTTTTTTTTCTCTTTTCTCACCTTTACTGCGCCTTGTCCATTCCCTTTTGATTTAATTGCTTTCTCTTTCGTTCTTAACTCATTATTCATCATTTATTTTTTTATATAAAATAGTTTTTGAAAGCTGAAACGAGACGAATCATAAATTTTCTAAACATTTATTAACTGTTAATTTGTATATATGTATAAATATCACCATCATTTTCACCTTATTATTTTTATTTCTTTTAATTTGTTTGTTTGTCTAGTGATCCAGTGTTCTTCAATACATCTTGCTTTAAGACCTCGAATTTTAGTTATAGGTATAAAAGCCGAACAATTGGAGAATACAGGGAGTGTCGCTTCAGTTCTCAAACGAGAAGCATCTACTAAAGGCCTTATCCCGGGGCCGCATTGCCCCGGGATCCTGCAAGCCTCCATCTACATCCGAAGTCGTCGGCAGTCTACTTCAAGCGCGGGGCCACACTACTCCGGGCGCTACGACTGCTTGCTCCAGGCGCCGAGTGCACCTACTGCCCGCGCTACCTTTGGGCGCTACGACTGCTTGTTCCAGGCGCCGAGTGCACCTACTGCCCGCGCTACCTTTGGGCGCTACGACTGCTTGTTCCAGGCGCCG
Organism: Parnassius glacialis; assembly: GCA_033319125.1. Lineage (NCBI taxonomy): Eukaryota > Metazoa > Arthropoda > Insecta > Lepidoptera > Papilionidae > Parnassius > Parnassius glacialis. The sequence goes on from JAVANC010000028.1 coordinate 10,241,562, forward strand.
AGTGCACCTACTGCCCGCGCTACCTTTGGGCGCTACGACTGCTTGTTCCAGGCGCCGAGTGCACCTACTGTCCGCGCTACCTTTGGGCGCTACGACTGCTTGTTCCAGGCGCCGAGTGCACCTACTGCCCGCGCTACCTTTGGGCGCTACGACTGCTTGTTCCAGGCGCCGAGTGCACCTACTGCCCGCGCTACCTTTGGGCGCTGCGACTGCTTGCTCCAAGCGCTGAGCGCACCTACTCCAGGCGCTACGTGCGTCGGCTCCGGACGCTGCGTGTGCCCAGTCCAGGCGCTGCGTGCCGTCGCCGCCAAGAAACCTTAAGCTCCGCGTGTGCCTACTTCTACAAGCGCAGCGTGTGTCCTTCGACCTTTAGGCTCCACTATAATACTATATTCTCCTATTCTCCTATCTTTATTTTTTTTAAATCTAATTGTAATCTCACTTCATCCATCATCATCATATTTCATTTTTTTTATAAAATTGTAAATACCTTTTTAAAAAATTTAAATGTATTATTTTCTTGTTCTACTTTTGTTGTTTTGTTGTTCTTAGGTTAGGTTCTATATATATATATTTTTTTTTAATTGTCGCTTCACGACATCCTTCCGAGGAGTTGATAACTAAAGTAAAGAGAGGTCGAAGCGTGGGAAATAAGATGGTGGCCTCGTTCTTCGGAAGGACAGGTCATTACGCAACAGTTGTTTTAGAGGATCGAAAGACAGTTACTGCAGAGTGGTACACTAACAATTGTTTGCCACTTGTCTTGGAAAAAGTTCGGGAGAAATTTCTGTTTTGTATTGTAATCAAACCATCGATTGAGGGAACATCCATTCTAGAGATGGCGTTAATGGTTAAATTTATTTGTTAATTTTTTTAAACAGAATAAAAAAAACAGATAAAATTAACAGTTAAAATATTACTTAGTTTTGTATTGAATTTTTATTTTTAAATTGTTGATAGTAATTTTATTGCTTAAATTTTACGCATGAAATTTTAATTCAATAAACATTTCTTCATAATTTAGTAGGTAATTTAGTAGGACTCTCTAGTATTTAAAAGTTTATTAATTCAATATTTACATTATATTATGATTTTTAGGTATCGCGTCAAGTCGGTCATTCATATCCCGCGGGTGACTTTTCTCTAAAAAAGTCAATAACCAACCAAAGTAAACAAATCAAAATATGTATTAAGTAATACTTAAAAACTATCGACGCATTCAACACTGCCCCGCACGCACCGCTTCGCGCGTCTTTCCACAGTTTACCGTACACACAAGCACACGTCATTGCATCAACGTACAGCGCACACTCGCATACATTACATAGCAGCGGATTGCAGTGCGTTGTGCGTACAATTAGTAGTTTGTCGATTGTTATTCGAATAATCATGGCGAGGAACTACTAAATCAACAATCGAATGCGCAATAGTACAATTGAGTCGATTGTTTTTTTTTTTGCAACAATCGCCCATCGCTAGTAGATATTCTTACACCACCACTACACGATATACCTGATAACAATTCAATATCATCAACTGCGGTTGTCAACTCACCTGCCATCAATCAGGCGATTTATGGGAGAGGCTCTAATGATGAAGATGATGAAATTGTTACAAGTGTAAACTAGACCACCGCTACACAGCATATACGAGTAGACATGGTCACCTTTATATTAGTTCTGGCTGTATATTTGGAAGTGTTTATTGTTTTTTAAATCTTTAATTCATTATATAATAATTATTTATTTGCAAGAAAAATGCTAATTATATATTTCGATAGTGTTATGCAAATACATAATTTTATAAATCTAGGTTTAGTTCTATACAAATGTTCTATGAATATCTGTTTAATTGCAATTGTATGATAAATTTAAGTCATAAGATAAAAAAAAACCACACAAAGTTGATCCAGAACTAAATTTAAAAAATATCTGAAATTAAGTGTACATGTCAACAGTTATTAGCATTTTATATTAATTTACCAAGTCAAGATTATATGGAATGTTATCATAAGTTATAATTTTCTATTTATTTAGTTGTTAATTTAGTATTTCTGAAGCAACTTACCGCAAAACTCTCCCAACACATTGAGCCGCATGTCGCATGGCATCGAACGTCAAGAAATCGTTCTCACGGATCTGGAATAATAATTCCATTAGTAGCGGCACGAAAGTCTAGCTTGCGCATAAGTCGAAAATAATGTATCATGAGGTAGATGATGAAGTAGATGAATGGTATATTTTTGAACTTTGACACTGGTGTATCAACTTCTGATTAAATATAAGTCGTGCTAATATTTTGAATATTGAATTTTCTATTCTCACATCTGATTATTTTTTGCTTTTTGTTCATATCATGTTATTTTTATATCTACATTTTAATAATTTAAATAAAAAATGTTTAATTAAAATTATATAAAATGTTTATTTTAAGAGCCCTCTTACATTTCGGCGTTTCGCAAATTTAGGTATTTTACGCACCGAGCGGGCGGCAAGCTAAGCGACCGATACTTTCTTTCATATCTATTCACTCGCTCGCACTATAATACTGTGAGTATGGCGATTAAACGATCTTGATCTTCCATAATACAAAGTTTTCTTAGGATGGACTTCAGTGGATGGAATATTTTTTGGTGTGTCATTTTAATGTTTTCTTATTAATTTATTATTATATTATTATATAATTTATTATTATATACCATTTTGATATATTATTCATTATTTATGAAATTTAGTGTCAAAATAAGTACACATAAATATTTTAATTGTTACGCTGTAATCGAATGTTAATAATCGATTATGTCTACTACCGGTAGAATAGTGGTATAAATAAACAAACGGTTGCAACCTGTTTTAATAAATATAACAACCAAATGTAACTAATATTTTTTTAATCGGTACTTACAGTCAATTACTATATTTTTTATAAGAAAAATAATTGCTGCGACGGCATTGACCGAACTTTTCTCGATTCGATAATTTCAGGCAGTACACACTTTTCATAAAAAGCTTGTAACTTGGGTAACATATTGAAAATCTAAAATTGGTCGTATTTGTAAATTTTTAGTACTTTTACTGCATTAATCTGGGCCAATACATATTATGGCAAGTATTCAGACATTTTTATTTGCTAAATGAAGCTGGCCTTGGATTTAGTAAAACCAGTCATTATTTTGATTTAATGTTACACTTGAATCACTGAATTTATAACCTTTAACTTTTTTTTTGTCGAAAGGCCGTATCAAAATCTATTCCGAAAGCTGAAATAGGATATTTAACTTCAATAAGACCGTTGCTGTATAAACCATTAGGTGAAGCCCTCAAATAACAATGATATAGGTCAATGAATAGACCACATTTTTCTATAATAATATTTTTTTGTTTGCTCAATTGTGCACATGCTGCAGACTCGTTGCCCCTACCATGTTTAATGGAAGAGACGTGATCTAAATTATAACTATATAAAATAGTTTTAAACCGATCGATCAAAAATTGCGGTCGTAGTTGACAATGTTCTAGTATGCAGGCAATCGACGCACACTACGATAGCAATCGACGTACACTACAGTAGTATCGAAACCATGCAGCGCCCGAAATAAACTGACGGAGGTCCACCCTCGGCAAGCGCTCGCGCGTTAATGATCTCAGATGGCTGGCGCAGTTAAATATATAGTACTTTTATTTAATTAATTATAACGATTTTAAAAGTAAAATTAATAGCATAGTTTAAGCAAATATTGATGATTATATTGGTATAAATTTTACGTCTAAGTGATGTAGAACTTCGGAAATATAGAGGCTTGCATCGAAGCTTTTTTGGTCGTTTTTTGAATTATGTCGATTTTTTTTCCTAGTGTGAAAAGCATATAACGAAAATGTATTCCATTATTATTAAAGTGTAGGATATTTGGGAGATAAAAATATTTTTTTTGATGGTCGATATTCAATAGAATCTACAAATTAGAGCTCCCAAATCATGTCTTCGAGAGTTTTTGCCTAAACATGCATCGGGAGAATGATTATTACTGATTAAATAAATAAGTTATCTAAAATCCATTCCGAGCTTATTTGAGGAGAGAAAACGAACTATTTTTACCAAGTAATTGTTATTTCAAGAAATGAACGATAAACATAAAATTTCAACGAGGAAACCTTGTAATTTCGCGTTTTTTTGTAATACGCCTCTTAATAAAGAATTTCCTCTAACTTTGTAGCTTTTTAACAATTTCATTCGTCAACATGTTATCTTATAGATCTTATAATGTCTAGATAGAGTATTCTAGGCAAATATACGTAGGACAAAGCACCGACCAACTGTTGGCTAACATCTACTGCACGTTAGTTTAGTGCAGTTTGACCACATCGAGGGTACACGTAACAATAAAAAATACAACATAAATACATAATTATGCCATTAAATAATTACGCCATAATCAATCATGGTAATAAAGAATCAATAAGTTTAATAAAAGAGTGGCCGCCATTTTGCCAGAGTGGCCGCCAATCCACGTGGTCTATAACCATGAATACGACGTTAGAACTGAAGAAATAAGTATCTGTAAGTCCAAGTAACAGAACACTGGAAACGAATTTGTCGTCCTTTTTTATTAGCGGCTATTTTGAATTTAGCAATTAGCAGAAATTAGGTAGCTACTTTTTTAATTTTCATTAATATTCATAAACAAATTGAACCCTTAAATATTGATTTTTAAAGATATCATTCCAAAAAAACAAAAGCTTTCAAAATGGCGGCCACCCTTTTTAGTTTTCACAACGAATTAATTATTCATAGATCATTTGAACTTATAGATATTGATTTTTAAAGGAATCGGTCTAGAAACAAGAGTTGTTGGGTATGTGTACGTGGCTGCGCCCACCGCTAATTATTGTGTGAACAATAAACAGTGTTAAGTTAGCCAGCGATCGTATCACTTGTCCGTCCCTATATCTAACAGTGGCGACGAGCTACCCGCGATTTAAAATATAAAAAAAAAAATCTCGACGATGTCTCAGCCAAGTGTTCAATTTGGGATTATAAATAGTTTTGATCACAATGTGCAGACATGGAAAACGACCAAAGGTCGTATTAGACAATACTTTATCGCAAACGACATCAACGAGCGGTCAGATCCTGCGGGCAAGAAGAGGAAGACGATCCTGCTCAGCGCACTCAGGGAGGCCACGTATCAGTTAGCAACGGACTTGGCATTGCCAAAAGACGTTGACGGAGTGCCATATGAAGATTTCCTAGCACTCCTGGATTCGCATTTCACACCGAAGAGCGCCGGGTTCAGAGATCGTCACAACTTTTACGCCGCCGTTCAACAAGTTGGTGAAACGTATTCACAATGGGCAGCAATACTGCGAGGGCTCACTGCAAAGTGTGGGTTTCTGAATGTTGAAGAGTCGTTACGTGATAAGTTTATAATGGACATGCAGCCGGGGCGTGAGAAAGAAGAACTGTACGCGAAGATCCCTGATGACCTTACCCTGGCCAAGGTCGTGAAGTTGGCAGAAAGTATGAGTCGTGCACGCGCCGCCGCTGCGGCTTCGCGTGGTCACCAGGCGACGACGGCAGATGAACAGCTTTTTAAAATCAAAAATACCAAAAGTGAATGTGTAAGGAAATTGAAATGGAGTTGTTACGGCGTGCAGCTGCTTATTCAATAGTAGGGTCCTCCGGGGCCCATTAACGGAAGACCCTACAAGCAGATGCAGGTCGGGCCTCCTAAAACCAAGTGGAAAGTTTCTAATTACAATAAACAATAAGGGGGAGCGTTCTATCCTACTGCAATTCAACAAGGAGAATATTAACCCGAGCTTACTTACCTATATCCAAGGCGACTGGTCCTTCAGGTTTCGGTCAGGTTGTATGTGGTTGTATGGTGCAAGGGAATTAAGGGTCAGTGATGTGTATCTGTGTGTGACTGATTGTGGTAGACCAGGTTAGACCGTTGCCGTCGGCAGCAGCTCGGACTTCAGCACCGCTCCAAATTGTGGTAATCTTCCAAGGACCCGCCCACAGTCACTTTCTTCGTTCGTCACGAGGACAGTCCATTAACTCTATCGTACGATTAACTAACTTCCAGAAGCCACTAACTCTATTTTGTTATAAGGCTTAACACACAAAACGAATACAGAATGTCCGGATCAAAGGTCACTACCGTTTCGCGTGGCAACAGTTATTTCTAGAATATTAAATGCCGCACTAGTAGCCAATACTGTCGAAGGCACTTATATACAGATTCAGAGTTAAACACAACTAAGTTCCGGGAGAAGCTCTCAAGCAAGGAATGCGCGTTACGTATCCTAGACAGTATATTTCCTAGACGCGCGTGCACTATTCCGCGTTCCCGAGAAAAATTCACAGCGTGCTGTTTTTAGCACTGCTTGCAAACGACTACATTGCGCTCGCGCGCTCTGGCCACACCCAACGCTAGCCCGAACGTCAAAACCGGTATGGCGCCGAGCCGAGCGCCCTCTGGCGTCGATTTTTGACATTAGCGTTGGGCACGAACAAGCCCCCGCCCCGGACATAAGGACTTATGTCCGAGAGCAAACGGGCCAGCCGGAGGGTCGAGCCTCCACTGGATGCCCCTCCTGGACATCGCAGCACCTCAACAAGTCCTGTACTGGACAGAAGTCCGACGACCTCTCCCAAAGACCTATCTGTGCTCCTATGATTAGTTCCGCAATCCGACCGGATCAGGTCTGCAAACAGCGACGCGACACGAAGCGGCCCAGAGTGGCCTCCTAAGCTTCAGTGCAGAGAGCATCCCCAAATTCCCCATGAACGTCGTCTGTGGAGAGCCGAACGAAACGCACAGATAGTCCCTAGTATGAATTTTCAACAAATAGGCCTAACCAAGCCATCCACCATATAACCATTTACTAAATAGTGCGGCAACCGACTTCAGTCTGATAATCCCCAAAACTAGCCAGCCTGTTAGAGAAGTAGTCCTATACTCATATTTCATCTAATTTTTTAAAAGAATCAATGTTCAACTACAGAATCAATTCAAACAAATTAATCACCGATGCACATAGGTCAACTGGCAAATTAAACAAAACAATAAACGTAAGGGACAACCCTACTTCTCATTTAAATATCTTAGACAGTGCCAACAAAAAGTAAACCAAAAGAGAATTGACTCCTATTCCCTTCGGTACAAATAGGGTTATCCAATTTCAGCCTTCCTTTTCACAAAGCAAAATGATTAAACACAATCACAAAACATATACACAATTTTCCAAATAGCGCGTCATTCAATTTCAAATGAATTCAAATTTTCCTTTCAGCAAAACAGACTTAACAATCAAACACAATTACAAAACATACGCACGAGCACTCAAAAGGGCACACAATTCAATTTCAATTTTCCGTGCAACAAACAAACACAGTGATCAAATACATTTACAAAACATATGCAGCAGCATTTAAAGGAGTATATTAAATTCAACCTTTTAATCACAACCGCTACAAATATGAAAATTTCGCGGAAAACCTAAAAGCATTTTTAATTTTAATTTAAAGAGTCGTTAATTAAGTACTCGACCAAACCCAAATCTAATACCCCTTGACAGCGTGATTCAACGCTCCAGGGGAGCCCTAATCTTTCCACCACCAAGTGGAGGCCACACGGCGTGAACCCGAGACCAATAGAGCGCAAACCGCTAACAGTCGCCACTCGGATTGTACGCCTTCCCTGAGGCCGTCGGCAACAGAACAGTTTAACAAGTGGACTGTTGACGGCGCAAGGCTCAGGGGAGGCGGCCGTGGTGGGAGCTAAGGCGGCAGCTAGCTAGGGCCGCCTCCATCAAATGAGGAACGGTGGTACACCAGTCGCGGCAACTCAGCTAACGGGAGTGAGAAGAGTCTAGCGGACTGATGAGTGGCCATGAAGTTCCTCTCCACACACTGAAGGGGGGTGATGACACCCCCGCCCCTGGGGGAATTACCCCCCGACTGGTCGGGGGAGGGACCCCTTTCAAACCTAGGGGCCTGGTGGCTAGCCGGCGGGCGCTGAGCGTCGCCCGTCAGAGGGCGTGGCTGAGCGCCCCCGCCCGTGGAGGTCGAGGGCCTGGCAGAGCCCCGAGAGGAGACGCCATTCGCACGCAGGCACAAAACTGCATGGTGATTGCTCTGGCAATGCAGACAGGGCCGCCGGTGCGGACAGTCTCGCTGGAGGTGTCCTTCCAAACATGAGTAGCACCAGCGGCGCTCCTTGGCGATAGTTCGCCTCGCCGGAACCGGCTTACTTAATAATTTCGGGCACGACGTTACCCGGTGATCAAATGCTCGGCAATAAGAGCAGGGGGGCGCCTCTCTGGCCGCTAGGCCACAGTAAGATGGTAGGGAGCGACGCCCTCCCGCGGGTACTCCGATAAGCCTGGAGGGGGTTGACGACGACTTGCCCGGCGGATTGCGCCTCTCACTGGGCACGGCTCGTAAGTCGTCAACGGTGCCCGCCGTGTTCTCAATCTGACGGCACTGCTCCTTCAAAAACCGCAGCAGGTCATTGAAAGGCGGAATATAGGAGGCCCCGTCCCCGCCGTACCTCTCCTCAAAATGTAATCGAAGGTCGAGAGGTAGACGGGACAGCACGATGCGGAGCAGCAAAAAGGCCCATTCGCCCACTGGTAAATCCAGCTGCCTCAACGTATTACAGGCCACCAAGACTGGATTCAACAGGTCCGGACGTAGTCGGGCCCGGTCACTAAGCAGCGGGAGGCTTAGTAGCTACTTAACATGTTCGTCCGCAATTCGCCGGACGTTAACGTATCTTCCGGCTAGGAGGCCCCGAGCAGTCTGGTAGGCGTCGTCCGACAATCTCAAGTGGGCGACGACGCCCAGAGCCTCTCCCTCCAATGAGGCCAGGAGGTACGCCATCTTCTGGCTCGAGGTCAAGTCACTCCGGGCGTCCACTAGGCTGTCGAAAAGACCAACGAAGGTCAGCCATTCGGAAAGGACCCCGGAGAACCTTGGCAGGTCCAGAGTTGGGAGTCGTCCCAACAGCTCCGGCTGAGGCTGCTTCCGAGAGGACTTGGGCAGGCCACTCATCTGAGCTTCACGCGCCTCCTCGGCATACCTGCCTTCAGCCTTGATCAACTCGTCCGTGAGTGAAAAGAACTGCTCGTAGTCCGCGAAGCAGGAGTCCAGGACTCCCTTTTCCACATCCGAATTCCCGAGCTCAGCGTAAGCCTCCTCCACTGCAGCCCTTCGAGCATCGACCTGCTCGATCCGCTTCATCAAGTTATGGACCCTATCCGGTCGAACTATCAAAGCATGGGCGCTGGTGGCCCAGCGTAACTCAGTCCGCAGGCAACGGATTAGTAGCTTGGGCGATGACATCACTACTTACTACAAATTACGACGCGGCTCGAGCACAAATTACAAAAATAACAATTAACAAATACAAAAAATTTACAGTTAACAAATACAGTTCCTACCAAATCGAGTTGAATAGAAATTACACCAATACGAATTACTACTTATTAAATTAAATACAAGTTAGGACAAAAGAAAGGACACAAATCAAATTAACATATAACAAATACTAGTGCGATCAAATCAAGTTAAATTCAAATTGCGTAAATACAATTACTACTTTTTAGTTCAAATACAAATTACAATACAAATAAGATACACATCACGGTCGATCAACAAAAAATGCCTCACTCGGAAATCGACCCTTCGATAAGTAATCCACTACAACTATCCGACAACGATAATTAACCGATTACGTGATAATAACCATCTACCTACACAACGCATCTCTCTAGAAAAACTCCCTTTTGCGCAATCTACGGGCGCGGCATTTCAAATCTAAACTAACAAAAAGCATGCCACAAAGGAAAATAATTTTATTATTACGTATAAAACAAATATTTTTACGTATTCCGGACGGGCGTGATTGTAGATACAAAATTAAAACAATCAAACCAACGCTTTCTGCCACCAAAATTGTTTAATTTTTATCAAACACTATGGTCGGGATCGACCGGGGATCGAACTCGGAACCACGCTCTGCTACCAGAATGTTACGGCGTGCAGCTGCTTATTCAATAGTAGGATCCTCCGGGGCCCATTAACGGAAGACCCTACAAGCAGATGCAGGTCGGGCCTCCTAAAGCCAAGTGGAAAGTTTCTAATTACAATAAACAATAAGGGGGAGCGTTCTATCCTACTGCAATTCAACAGGGAGAATATTAAACCGAGCTTACTTACCTATATCCAAGGCGACTGGTCCTTCAGGTTTCGGTCAGGTCGCATGTGGTTGTATGGTGCAAGGGAAGTAAGGGTCAGTGATGTGTATCTGTGTGTGACTGATTGTGGTAGACCAGGTTAGACCGTTGCCGTCGGCAGCAGCTTGGACTTCAGCACCGCTCCAAATTGTGGTAATCTTCCGCGGAGCCGCCCACAGTCACTTTCTTCGTTCGTCACGAGGACAGTCCATTAACTCTATCGTACGATTAACTAACTTCCAGAAGCCACTAACTCTATTTTGTTATAAGGCTTAACACACAAAACGAATACAGAATGTCCGGATCAAAGGTCACTACCGTTGCGCGTGGCAAAGGTTATTTCTAGAATATCAAATGCCGCACTAGTAGCTAATACTGTCGAAGGCACTTATATACAGATTCAGAGTTAAACACAACTAAGTTCCGGGAGAAGCTCTCAAGCAAGGAATGCGCGTTACGTATTATCCTAGACAGTATATTTCCTAGACGCGCGTGCACTATTCCGCGTTCCCGAGCAAAATTCACAGCGTGCTATCTTCGGCACTGCCTGCAAACGACTCAATTGTGCTCGCGCGCTCTGGCCACACCCAACGCTAGCCCGAACGTCAAAACTGGTATGGCGCCGAGCCGAGCGCCCTCTAGCGTCGATTCTTGACATTAGCGTTGGGCGCGAACAGTAGTGTTTGTGGATTTACGAATCACAAAGCGTCTGATTGTAGATTTGCAAATTATGTGTGTAAAAAGTGTCACGTAAAAGGCCACTTGCGTAAAATGTGTCGTAAAGTCAATTACGTAGAGGTGGAGTGCGGTGACAAGGGTGAGGATGACGCTGATGATGTCGGTAAGATTTATTATATCCGTTCATTTAGGGGACAACCTATGGTAGAAACAGTTTTCATTAAAAATAAGCCATTCCGTTTTGAAATAGATAGTGGGTCGACAGTGACGGTAGTTTCAGAAGAGTTCTATAAAACATATTTTAGAAATGAACCGTTATCAAGTACTTGTAAACAACTAATGACGTATAACGGCTCAAAAATAGCATGTATCGGTACGTGTCGGTTGCCGCTGCGCTACGCAGGACAAACGCATTTAATTGTATTTTACGTTGTCCGCGACGGAGGCCCGCCGTTACTAGGTAGGGATTTCATATGAGTGTTTAAATTACAGTTAGTACCGGTAAACTATTGCGCAGATTCTGAGTTATCGATTAAGAGATTGCAAGAACAATATACAGAATTATTTTCAGATAAGTTAGGAACATTTAACAAATATAAAGTAAAATTACGAGGGTGGATTGAAAAGTACTCGGCCTAACACAGATCCATTCAATTCTAAAAATCAAATCTACCCACATTATTTAGTTCAGTTCAGACTAGTTCATTGTGTGAAGTTCGAAACGTGTGCGATAATTAGTTGTGATTTTATAAATTTATTAACAAAGTAATCGGACATAATTTCCGCGAATGGAGCAAATCAAGCAGCGTGCCGTCATTAAGTACCTCCATAAGAAGGGGCTATCATCAAAAGCCATCCATGATGACATGGTCAGTACATTAGGCGATTGTGCTCTGTCAAATTCATCCGTCAAAAAATGGATAGCAGAATTTAAGCGTGGTAGAGAGAGTGTGAAAGATGAACCCCGCTCTGGAAGGCCTTCAACGTCAACTACTGACGAAAATATTAAAAAAGTACTTGATTTAATAATGGGAGACCGCAGATTAAAAATTAGAGAGATAGCCGAGATTATAGGCATCTCTTATGAACGAACTCAAAACATCATTGTCAACGAGTTGGGTTTCCACAAGGTGTCTGCGAGGTGGGTTCCGCGACTGCTTTCAGTTGAACAAAAAAGGACGCGATTGACTATTTCACGCGACTGTTTGGAGTTATTTGAAGCCGATGCAGATGATTTTTTGAATCGTTTTGTTACTATAGACGAAACATGGGTTCATTACTGTACACCGGAAACAAAACAACAATCAAAACAGTGGAGAAGACCTGGTTCACCACCCCCTAAAAAGGCTAAGTCGATTTTGTCGGCAAATAAGGTGATGGCTTCAGTATTCTGGGACTCGAAAGGTGTGATTATGATTGATTATCCTGAAAGGGGTCAGACTATAAATTCTGATTACTACTGCACCTTACTACGTCATTTACGAGAGGAAATAAAAGAAAAACGTCGAGGAATGCTCAGAAGAAAAGTCCTGTTTCATCAAGATAACGCCCGTGTTCACACGTCAGTACAGTCAATGGCTGAAATTCACAACTGTGGCTTTGAACTGTTACCGCATCCGCCGTATTCACCTGATCTGGCACCATCAGACTTCTTTCTGTTCCCTAACCTAAAAAAGCACTTGGGAGGTCAAAGATTTTCGACAAACGACGAGGTCAAAGCAGCTGTAGACGCATATTTTGACTCTAAGGAAGAATCATTTTTTTTCAACGGTCTAAATGCTTGGAAGGGGAGGTGGCAAAAGTGTATTGAACTTGATGGTGATTATGTAGAAAAATAAAAATATAACTGATTTAGTATGTGTTTATTTTCTTGGTTAGGCCGAGTACTTTTCAATCCACCCTCGTATTATTGAAAGATGGTGCTCAACCGATTTTCTGCAAAGCGCGACCCTTAGCCTTCGCATTGCGTAATAAAGTCAATGCAGAAATCGATAGGTTGGTCGGGTTAGGTATTCTAGAACCCATTGAACATTCGGAATATGCCTCTCCCATAGTTCCTGTTTTGAAACGTATTGGATCGGTCAGGTTGTGTGTTGATTACTCTGTAAGCTTAAATAAACAGTTACTGGTCGAAAAATATCCCTCTACTAGCGATTTATTTTCAAGATTCCATGGGGTAACGGTTCAGTAAACTCGATTTATCCATGGCGTATAACCAGTTTGTACTAAGTGACAATTCAAAAAATCTTACAACCATAAATACACATCGGGGGTTATTCAGATTTACACGTCTAGTTTTCGGTCTGTGTTCAGCGCCATCTATTTTTCAACGTGTGATCGAGAGTGTGCTGTCTGGAATAGAAGGGGTTTTATGCCTCTTAGATGACATATTAGTGACTGGTAAGGATAAAGAAGAACATCTTCAAAGGCTAAACGCGGCCCTTAAACGTTTACAGGATGCAGGTCTTACACTGCAGAAAGAAAAATGTAATTTCTTTCAAAATGAAGTTCATTATCTAGGTTACATCATTACGAAAGACGTATTAAAAAAATCACCGGAAAAAGTTAAGGCCATGGTTGAAGCCCCCACACCTAAAAACATTAATGAACTGCAGTCGTTCCTAGGGTTAATCAACTATTACAGAAATTTCATAAAAAATGCCTCTACTATTCTCAGTTCGTTATATGAATTATTAAAAAAAGGAAATAAATGGGAATGGACGGACGTGCACGACACGGCGTTTCAGGATATTAAAAAGCTATTGCTATCCGATCAGGTTCTTGCACATTATGATACGCGGGCTAAGATCATATTAACCGTAGATGCTTCCCCTAGGGGTCTAGGAGCGATTCTATCACAAGTAGGGTCTGACGGTATCGAAAAGCCTATATCGTTTGTGTCGCGTACATTAAATTCAGCAGAGAAACGTTATGCTCAAATACAAAAAGAAGCAACGGCTATTATTTATGGGGTACGACGATTCCACCAATATTTGTATGGCCGAAGTGAACTGTTCACATTACGCACGGATCATAAGCCATTGCTTTCTATTTTCGGGTCGCACAAAGGCATACCAGAGATGGCGGCAAATAGATTGCAACGTTACGCTTTGTTCCTAAGTCATTATAACTTTATATATAATTGAATATGTGCGTAGCGCGGACAATAGTGCGGACTATCTGTCTCGCGCAAGCTTGCCTCGGGAGAAACACGAGTGCGCGTGCACCGAACAGTGTCAGTGCTGCGATTGCGCGGTTGCATACGACCGGGCGACGTATGTTTGTTTCGTAGTAGACGGAAGCATGCCCGTTACGTTAGAAAAATTACGCGAAGAAACCAAAGGTGACGTAATATTGTAGCGAGTAATCAAAAACATTGTTAACGGCTGGCCGCCGAAAGAAAATGATTTATGTCTAAAACCGTATCATTTATGTAGATCAAAACTATCTTATGAGAATGGATGCGTCATGAGAGGGCACAAGGTCGTCATACCAGTAAGTTTGTACCAAACTATTTTGAAAGAGTTGCATACTTCTCATTTAGGGATAGTTAAAACAAAGGCAGAAGCTCGTTCAAGATTTTGGTTTCCGGGTATCGATCAAGCAGTGGAATCAATGATAGCCTCGTGCGATGTTTGCATACAATTACGACCTTCACCCGCGCGCGCCCCGCTAGCTCATTGGAAAATACCATCGTTCCCTTTCGACAGAATACAAATTGACTTCTTAGGGCCCATAAAAGGTTGTATCTATCTAGTAGTAGTAGATGCTCATACCAAATGGGTTGAAGTGTACAATATGAAAACTGCTACATCTTCTCTTGCGGTCATTGATAAATTGTGTGAGTTTATGTCAAGGTTCGGAGTTCCGAAAACAATAGTTAGTGATAATGGTACGGCCTTTTGTTCGCGAGAATTTGAGTCGGTTTGTGTAAGAAATGGGGTTTCACATCTAACCTCTCCAGTCTATCACCCACCTAGTAACGGCCAGGCGGAAAGTTTTGTAAAAATAGTAAAAAGGGGAATAAAGTCTTGTCTTTTGTCGGGTCATAATGCAAGGGATACCACAGTAAAATTATTGAGATATCATATGGATTATCGTAATTCTGTCCATACCACGACGGGTTTGTCCCCTTCTCAGTTGGTGTACGGTCGCAAACTAAGGTCTCGGTTAGATTTAATCAACCCTAAAACATCAACATCCTCGTCACCGTCTCGTATTAATAATTGTAATAACCAACAGTGTTGTATAAGCACGGTAAAAATATAACAAAACATTTTAAGAAAGACGACATTATATTGTAAAAAATATATGTTAATAAAACGAACTATACTTGGTGTAAGGGAATCATACAGAAAATAATTGGGAAAGTTTTATATTTAAGTAGTAAAAGATTGTAATAATTTAGAAATAATTAAAAAGCACATAAATCATTTAATGCTTTATAAAGGGAGTAATGGTGTGAGCATTAAACAACCCTTAAAAAGCGATTCTTGTGGGGCAGCTTCTCCAAGTGCAGCGGATACCGCACCGCCAACCTCGCCCCTTCCGTCGTCACCGCTACGGCCGTTATCATTGGACATTTCACCACCGCCACTTACATCTTCACACATCAGACGCCAGGGGTACCAGAAACTTCTCCGTATATCGTGTCGCGAAGTTCGGCTAGAAGAGCAGAGATATACGAACCTAATGATTCTGTTTTGACAAGGGAGGACGAGAGTGAGAACGACGTTCAACAGTCTGAGGAGGAGGTAACAGAGCCTGGTTCCAACGAGTTAAGTGAGGAAGAAGCAATGTAACATTTTTTTTAAATAATGTAATTATAGTATTGTTGTTATACTAGGGGAGGGAATGTTGGGTATGTGTGCGTGGCTGCGCCCACCGCTAATTATTGTGTGAATAATAAACAGTGTTAAGCTAGCCAGCGATCGTATCACTTGTCCGTCCCTATATCTAACAGCGGCCATCCTTTTCAGTTTTTACAACGAATAAATATTCATAAACCATTTGAACTGAAAGAGTTTTCTAAATGGCGGCCACCCTTTTCAGTTTTCACTACGAATTAATATTCATAGACCATTTGGATTCCCAGATATTGATTTTAAAGGAATCGGTCCAAAAGCAAGCAGTAAGCCTACCAGTCAGCCAGCTAGACAGCAAGCGCGACAAAGCTGCCACACACACATATATCCGTTAATTCCGGCCAATATTTTGAAACAAACGTAATTACAGCGCGTCGCGGTATCTAGATATTATATGATCTAAGGTCACAAATGAAAGTGTTATTTTTTCCATATGCACCAGTGGCGGGCTAGAGAGCCAATACATTTCCAGGCTATATATAAGACATTCGATTTTAGTATTTATGGGTGACAATGCACGTGTGGCCTTATTTGCAGTCGGTTACACGGATAGCAATTACTTATTATATACCAGTGCTAGACTTCAATCTCATGTGGTGGTAAATGCACTGTCTTAGCGTAACAAAAGCCTATTCACTCGGGTCTTGAAGATGCTCAGATTGTAATCGTACGGAAAGACAGACGCTGGCAGATTCGTTAAAAAAAGATTAAAAACAGGGATATTTCGCACGGTAGGAGAATATATCTAGGTGGAATGACTCCGTTTCTGGCTAGGAGTCCGTTTAGATAGGTACTACCCTACAATACCAATATGCTGTACTGGTTGTGGACTCAACCGTTGTTAATGCATAAGACGTACTCTTTGTACATTTGATACCCAGACAGCGCACGCCACACGCCATCAGAAATTTCAAGGGCGTACACCCGTGTTATGCGCACGTATTGGGGAGTAAGACTGACGAAAATGGCCGAATCATTATAAGAATATTTAAATACGGGTTGGAAAAATATACATGTCTATGGTATATCGCTGATAAATGGGGTGTCTGCAGATGGTCATCCGGCGGGCGTTTAAACATTTTCTTACAATGAGCGGTAGGCCTTAGTCTCGTAGTTATCAGCGATTCAAATATATTTTATATAGAATAAGGATGACAAACGAACTCACAGTGCATTTAATAGTAAGTGGATGTTGTGGCCCATAAAAATCTACATCTATCATCAATTAAAAATCAAAATGCGGATGCATTGTCACCCCTGAGGACTAAGGTGGAATGCCTATACATTCACACATTCACCATATGGAATATAGCAGCACTAAGCTGCTCTTTTACGCTGGTATTCAGTAAGATAATATAGCTGCACCATGGCTCTACCACGTAGAAATATGTGACAGTAACACAAGCAAGCTAAAAGTAAAAAAAAAACCGTAATTATAGTAAAAAGAGTACAGACCTGGAAGTTGTCGCGCAGGTACTCGAGACGCGCCTTGAGGATGCGGCTGTGTGTGAAGACGTATGGGATGCCGAACATGAGCACGGCGCGGCCGAGATGCTGCTCGAAGTCCACGCCCTCCGACACCTTGCCGCGCGCCACCGCCAGCAGCACGCCGCCGCGTCCGCTCTCGCACGCCTCCACACACACAAGCACACATACACACATACACTGCAACATGAGCACCAAGTCCACGCCCTCCGACACCTTGCCGCGCGCCACCGCCAGCAGCACGCCTCCACACACACAAGCACACATACACACATACACTGCAACATGAGCACCAAGTCCACGCCCTCCGACACCTTGCCGCGCGCCACCGCCAGCAGCACGCCGCCGCGTCCGCTCTCGCACGCCTCCACACACACAAGCACACATACACACATACACTGCAACATGAGCACCAAGTCCACGCCCTCCGACACCTTGCCGCGCGCCACCGCCAGCAGCACGCCGCCGCGTCCGCTCTCGCACGCCTCCACACACACAAGCACACATACACACATACACTGCAACATGAGCACCAAGTCCACGCCCTCCGACACCTTGCCGCGCGCCACCGCCAGCAGCACGCCGCCGCGTCCGCTCTCGCACGCCTCCACACACACAAGCACACATACACACATACACTGCAACATGAGCACCAAGTCCACGCCCTCCGACACCTTGCCGCGCGCCACCGCCAGCAGCACGCCGCCGCGTCCGCTCTCGCACGCCTCCACACACACAAGCACACATACACACATACACTGCAACATGAGCACCAAGTCCACGCCCTCCGACACCTTGCCGCGCGCCACCGCCAGCAGCACGCCGCCGCGTCCGCTCTCGCACGCCTCCACACACACAAGCACACATACACACATACACTGCAACATGAGCACCAAGTCCACGCCCTCCGACACCTTGCCGCGCGCCACCGCCAGCAGCACGCCTCCACACACACAAGCACACATACACACATACACTGCAACATGAGCACCAAGTCCACGCCCTCCGACACCTTGCCGCGCGCCACCGCCAGCAGCACGCCGCCGCGTCCGCTCTCGCACGCCTCCACACACACAAGCACACATACACTGCAACATGAGCACCAAGTCCACGCCCTCCGACACCTTGCCGCGCGCCACCGCCAGCAGCACGCCGCCGCGTCCGCTCTCGCACGCCTCCACACACACAAACACACATACACACATACACTGCAACATGAGCACCAAGTCCACGCCCTCCGACACCTTGCCGCGCGCCACCGCCAGCAGCACGCCGCCGCGTCCGCTCTCGCACGCCTCCACACACAAGCACACATACACACATACACTGCAACATGAGCACCAAGTCCACGCCCTCCGACACCTTGCCGCGCGCCACCGCCAGCAGCACGCCGCCGCGTCCGCTCTCGCACGCCTCCACACACACAAGCACACATACACTGCAACATGAGCACCAAGTCCACGCCCTCCGACACCTTGCCGCGCGCCACCGCCAGCAGCACGCCGCCGCGCCCGCTCTCGCACGCCTCCACACACACAAGCACACATACACACATACACTGCAACATGAGCACCAAGTCCACGCCCTCCGACACCTTGCCGCGCGCCACCGCCAGCAGCACGCCGCCGCGCCCGCTCTCGCACGCCTCCACACACACAAGCACACACACACATACACTGCAACATGAGCACCAAGTCCACGCCCTCCGACACCTTGCCGCGCGCCACCGCCAGCAGCACGCCGCCGCGCCCGCTCTCGCACGCCTCCACACACACAAGCACACACACACATACACTGCAACATGAGCACCAAGTCCACGCCCTCCGACACCTTGCCGCGCGCCACCGCCAGCAGCACGCCGCCGCGTCCGCTCTCGCACGCCTCCACACACACAAGCACACATACACACATACACTGCAACATGAGCACCAAGTCCACGCCCTCCGACACCTTGCCGCGCGCCACCGCCAGCAGCACGCCGCCGCGTCCGCTCTCGCACGCCTCCACACACACAAGCACACATACACACATACACTGCAACATGAGCACCAAGTCCACGCCCTCCGACACCTTGCCGCGCGCCACCGCCAGCAGCACGCCGCCGCGTCCGCTCTCGCACGCCTCCACACACACAAGCACACATACACACATACACTGCAACATGAGCACCAAGTCCACGCCCTCCGACACCTTGCCGCGCGCCACCGCCAGCAGCACGCCGCCGCGTCCGCTCTCGCACGCCTCCACACACACAAGCACACATACACACATACACTGCAACATGAGCACCAAGTCCACGCCCTCCGACACCTTGCCGCGCGCCACCGCCAGCAGCACGCCGCCGCGTCCGCTCTCGCACGCCTCCACACACACAAGCACACATACACTGCAACATGAGCACCAAGTCCACGCCCTCCGACACCTTGCCGCGCGCCACCGCCAGCAGCACGCCGCCGCGTCCGCTCTCGCACGCCTCCACACACGCAAACACACATACACACATACACTGCAACATGAGCACCAAGTCCACGCCCTCCGACACCTTGCCGCGCGCCACCGCCAGCAGCACGCCGCCGCGTCCGCTCTCGCACGCCTCCACACACACAAGCACACATACACACATACACTGCAACATGAGCACCAAGTCCACGCCCTCCGACACCTTGCCGCGCGCCACCGCCAGCAGCACGCCGCCGCGTCCGCTCTCGCACGCCTCCACACACACAAGCACACATACACTGCAACATGAGCACCAAGTCCACGCCCTCCGACACCTTGCCGCGCGCCACCGCCAGCAGCACGCCGCCGCGTCCGCTCTCGCACGCCTCCACACACACAAACACACATACACACATACACTGCAACATGAGCACCAAGTCCACGCCCTCCGACACCTTGCCGCGCGCCACCGCCAGCAGCACGCCGCCGCGTCCGCTCTCGCACGCCTCCACACACACAAGCACACATACACACATACACTGCAACATGAGCACCAAGTCCACGCCCTCCGACACCTTGCCGCGCGCCACCGCCAGCAGCACGCCGCCGCGTCCGCTCTCGCACGCCTCCACACACACAAGCACACATACACTGCAACATGAGCACCAAGTCCACGCCCTCCGACACCTTGCCGCGCGCCACCGCCAGCAGCACGCCGCCGCGCCCGCTCTCGCACGCCTCCACACACACAAGCACACATACACACATACACTGCAACATGAGCACCAAGTCCACGCCCTCCGACACCTTGCCGCGCGCCACCGCCAGCAGCACGCCGCCGCGCCCGCTCTCGCACGCCTCCACACACACAAGCACACACACACATACACTGCAACATGAGCACCAAGTCCACGCCCTCCGACACCTTGCCGCGCGCCACCGCCAGCAGCACGCCGCCGCGCCCGCTCTCGCACGCCTCCACACACACAAGCACACACACACATACACTGCAACATGAGCACCAAGTCCACGCCCTCCGACACCTTGCCGCGCGCCACCGCCAGCAGCACGCCGCCGCGCCCGCTCTCGCACGCCTCCACACACACAAGCACACACACACATACACTGCAACATGAGCACCAAGTCCACGCCCTCCGACACCTTGCCGCGCGCCACCGCCAGCAGCACGCCGCCGCGCCCGCTCTCGCACGCCTCCACACACACAAGCACACACACACATACACTGCAACATGAGCACCAAGTCCACGCCCTCCGACACCTTGCCGCGCGCCACCGCCAGCAGCACGCCGCCGCGCGCGCTCTCGCACGCCTCCACACACACAAGCACACATACACACATACACTGCAACATGAGCACCAAGTCCACGCCCTCCGACACCTTGCCGCGCGCCACCGCCAGCAGCACGCCGCCGCGTCCGCTCTCGCACGCCTCCACACACACAAGCACACATACACACATACACTGCAACATGAGCACCAAGTCCACGCCCTACGACACCTTGCCGCGCGCGACCGCCAGCAGCACGCCGCCGCGCCCGCTCTCGCACGCCTCCACACACACAAGCACACATACACACATACACTGCAACATGAGCACCAAGTCCACGCCCTCCGACACCTTGCCGCGCGCCACCGCCAGCAGCACGCCGCCGCGCCCGCTCTCGCACGCCTCCACACACAAGCACACATACACACATACACTGCAACATGAGCACCAAGTCCACGCCCTCCGACACCTTGCCGCGCGCCACCGCCAGCAGCACGCCGCCGCGTCCGCTCTCGCACGCCTCCACACACACAAGCACACATACACACATACACTGCAACATGAGCACCAAGTCCACGCCCTCCGACACCTTGCCGCGCGCGACCGCCAGCAGCACGCCGCCGCGCCCGCTCTCGCACGCCTCCACACACACAAGCACACATACACACATACACTGCAACATGAGCACCAAGTCCACGCCCTCCGACACCTTGCCGCGCGCCACCGCCAGCAGCACGCCGCCGCGCCCGCTCTCGCACGCCTCCACACACAAGCACACATACACACACGTACGCAATCACCACGCTCACACAGAGCGCTGTAAACATCTCAAGTGACGCCATTGTTGATACTCACGCACACATCTATCTTTTTTCATGACCCATAAAAGTTCACGCACTCAATCACGCACACAGTGATTTCAAATAATTTTAGATGCATATGTGTGTGAGTGCGTGTTCTTACAATAAGTTCAATATGATTCTTGTTTGGTTTATGCGTCACTTAAAATGTACAAAGCGCCCAAAAAAAACCAACATCAAACAACCAAAAGCAATTAAATATTTTCCACATTAACAGCTTTTAAAATCAATGTCAACACATAAAAATAACTAAACTTCAAAACTAAAACTTCAGATACAGAGGTGTCGGTTTTTATTATTTTCAGTTATTTGATGTCAACTTTGAAAATAGTAACATTGGACCCATTTAACTAGACTAAAATAATAATAATGTACTCCAGACCTAGTTTCGGTCGTGGCGGCCAGTCTCAACATAGACTAGCATCTGCGCAGGACAGGATTATAGTACGAGCGTGTGTGCAAGCATAAATGCACTCACAATTCCCTCTGTCATAATGCGATGGAAAGAAATCCGTCACGATCGAAGAAAATTCAGGCGCAGTACCCGACAACTTTATGTACTTTCTTTAGGAAATTTCTTGACAGAAATACCTAATAACTGATTTCACTTCGATTCGGGACCTCATGATTAGTCACGCAGGCAGTCAAGTATACGTGAGTCAACTTAGTGGTATGTAAATTATTTATAGTCAAAGTCTGCGCATCCATTCATTACAGCCTAGAACTTTGCCTCTGTTGCAGATAGGGTTTTTTCTTGTTGTTATTAGGAGAAATGCTGCACGTATCCTGGTCTGTTTTCCTCTGTTGCCTCTTATGACACACTCACGGGAACGATAGAAGGTAGTGGATAGTCCTACACAACTGCGCTACACGGTAGCATATATTGTGTACACACCGCACCAATCGCTCGCCCAAATAGGAACTTTAGTCTACGTAAAACCGCGATACAAGTTCGTTAATTCATTACCAGCCATGAGTTAGATTTTTGCGCATGTAATAATATTGACACTACTTGAACCATTTTTGAGCAAATAAACATATCAAATCCGTACCGTTTAGTGGCGGTGTAAGAATATCGATTTCCCCAAGATGTCCATGAATGGCAGTAGACACTTGCTATCAGGAAGATTATAAATAGTTTATCACTTCAGTATTATAAAAAAAAAATGGGGAGCGGTTCCTCTTACACCAACAATACATGGCTATGTAACTTACCTTGATGTAGTTGATGAGCGCGAAGCTCGTCTCCGCGGAGTCTTGCGTCTCTATGAACAGTAGTTTGTGTTTCTGAAGATTCGCGACCACGCCTACAAAATAGAAAAGGAACGATAATGCTACATGAGACTGTCGACGAGTATTTACATATTATGTGCATATGTAAAGACAGAAGCACACTATCAATATATTGTTTTTATTCTTAGTGTGTAGATATAGCATAGCAGTAATATGCTGATAATAGTTATGTAGTTTTCAAAATGGCGGCCACGTTATTTGGGGGCACGGCAGTGCCCCCGCCAAGTCGAGCAAAAAAGCGGCACGGCCGTACCATCCTTATCTCGATATCCTATCTTCGTTGTGGATAAAATTAGAAGCCTGAATTTTCAGTAACTAAGTAGGCATTGTATAAACTCGATATTTCTCAAATTTCATGAAAGAATCATGCCCACTTTCCATACATTTAAAAACCTGATAGTGAAAGTTGATGTATAATTATAAAGTATAGTAGAAAAACTATATTGAAGCTTAGAAAATAATGTCATATAGTAATTTTTACGATTTAAACGCTACGAATCCCAAAAAATACTAATGTCACTTTTTAGGTTAGGATTTGCCGTAACCAAATAGGTAATAAAGAAATAAATGTGCTATAACTTATTATTAACGCTCGAAGTTAAGACAGCAATACTTATCTAGTTATGGTCTAAAACGTCTTTTTTACTTTGTGAATTTCTTGAAACCAACTGCCCCTAAGTCACCACTTACTCTCGATGATTGTCACCCTAAATTGAGTCTCTAGCTCTATCTGCTATTTCTTCAGCAAACATAAATACTTACAAACTACATTTAGTTCATCTTGTATTGTCAAAATGATCACTTATCAACCAAACACATTTCATTGGCCTATGGTACATACTTACATACATACATGATGAACAAAATGGGATAAACAAATAAAACACTATGTTAAAGTGGCATGGTTTATTAATTATCATAATTTTCACTTAAATCTCTCACCACTACGTCATCCAGAAATTCTGCTGGAGCAGAAATATTTTCTTGATACCATATAGGGTTGTAAAAAGAAGAACACAAACAAAATGGCACAGTACACAACGAGACGCAAACGCAACAACGAAGAACTGCGCCGAAGCAAATTGCAGAACTGTCAAATGTCAAAAAAAAATCCGTTTAATTCGTCCGCACTCGATGACATACTGAATGATTAATTTATTTTATTATTATATTATTTCATATTAATATGTACTATACAAATACAAATAAATAAATACTTTTTGATTAAATGAAACAGAAAATAATCATAAAACTCAGAAATAGAGTTAAATAAAGTAAAGTATCAGTGTATAAATTGGAACGTCCTAGAAAAAGGGTAGTTGCGATGCGTTCAAAATATATAATACGTTTACTTCGTTGACGTAGAATAAGCTTATAGAAATATGTAAAAATATTTTTTTCCTGCGTTTCTTTTAACATTGTGATAAGCGTAATTAATTTACAATTAAATTAGCTGAATTTTAAGATTTATTTCATTTCTATACATTGTCAGGTGAAAAATGGGCATTGTTCTTTGAATAATTTGACTTGGCAATCGCACTAAACAATCTAATTTAATATAATATGTATTACTTGAGAGATACATTGCGTTTTCATGCGATGGCCAAGTCAATCTATTTATTTAAAACATAAAAGATTTTTAATATTGATATGGTCACTTTAAGATGTTGTTATGTTAGCTAATTACGTAATAACTTAAGAGAGAAGGACCCTTAAGTAGGGACTGAATAAATTAACCGACTTGGTATTACATGGATCTCACAACTTTTTACGGTAGAAGAACTGAGTTGCGAGACTTGGTTTTTTTTACAAGTTATGTTTTTGATGGCATACAGTCAGAATTTATATTAATAGACCACTAGGAATCTCAAATATTGATTTTTAAAGAAATCAGTCCGAAAAACAAATTTTAAAATGGCAGCCATTTTTGCGGTTTTTACGATGAATTCATATTTAAGACCACTTAGACTCTCGGAAAGTTATTTTAAAGGAATCGGTACAAACACATTTTTTTAATATGGCGGCCACTTTTTTCACTTTCGGCGACCAATTTATGTTCTTAGACCATATGGAATCTCAGATATTGATTTAAAAAACAATCAGTCCAAAAAATATTTCACAATGGCGATCAATCTTTTTGAATTTTGAAGACAGTTACTTTCTACATGACACAATGACCTATTTTGATTTTGTAAGCAATTGATTCAAAAATAAACTGGTTCAAAATAACGGCCATTTATAAATTTAGAATTATATGCGTTGATCACATCGAGAGTACAAAAATATGATAGTTAATGGTTTTAATACAGAATATCCAGGAAACAACAATTCCAAAAGTTACACTTTTTCGGGAATACTTTTCGAACTGTTAATAAAAAATACATTTAATTTGAAACGAACATGTTTAAAACTATTTTGTCAATGACACTTATTATATTGGTTGTCCGGTAATGAATGGATCCTTGAAATAGCATTTAAAAGAGACCTTATCGCTATTTTTTAAAAATACAAAAAAAGATAACTATAGTTCGGCCGTTCAGAGAATGCGTTCCTGACACGTCGCGATTGAACTGACGACGTAACTTTGTAATGGCGTTGCAGTTACGATAAAAATATTTTCGCTGGTTGTTTACCGTTTTAACAATTGATGAGCATTAAAACAACATTATTATATCAATAATAAATGAATGTTATAATTTTGTGCCAAACTGATTGTCAAATAACTTGGTAAACAATATTTTTCTAAATCTATACTGCGCTATTACAAGGTTATGTCAGCACTTTATATTTGTAGTGCTGTGCTAACTGTCAGCACGTCGCGGAGCTCCGTGTCACCTATATAGTGACTGTGGAACGAACTTTGTCGGTGCCAACCGCGCTATGCAGGAGGAGTACGAACAGCTGCGACAGATATTTGATGACAATTTCTTGAGTGTGCTGGCTAACATGAACATTGAGTGGCATTTTAATGCCCCTTCGTGACCGAGCGCTTCTAATGTTCTAAGAGTATCCTCCAACTCCCACTTCTCTGTTATTGTTTCGATGTTTATAGTATCTATAGTTCTTTGCAATACTTTGTAATTAGCTCCTTGTCTTCTTAGTTTTTCTTCCATGTTATTGTATACAGGTTCAGATGTTGGTGGTACCGTACTTACGGTTGGTTTTTGTTTGCTGGGCGTTTTAGGCATATCATGAAATACTTCTTGTTCAAAGTATTCTTTCTGCACATACCTCTCAATTGTTGTTATAGCACTAGAATACAGTTTTCTTACCGATTCGTAATGTTTGTTCAGAAAGTAATCACTGGTTTGATCTTCGCACTGGACCAAGATTTCGTGGTTAGCTTGAAAATCTTCAATGAATACATTTAGGCGCTCCAGTCTTCTTTTCGCTGTGGCATACCTCCGTTCAGTGTTATGTTTCTTGAAGCTATCCAACTCCTTCTGGAGGTCTGCTGTTACTTCTGACTGTTTTCGTAGAAGATCTTCCATTGTTTGTTGTTGTTGTTCTTAATGTTATTGTTTATGTTACGCAACCACTATACCCCTGTTAATGTTTCGTTAGATTTTTAGTAAGCTCTCATGTGAATAACGCACCTTCTCAATCCGCTGGTGAGACCCGCTTGTGGGAGGCCAGATGACCGATTGCTCACGCTTGAAACTCACTAAAAACCACCGCTCGAAGGACCAGATGTCGGGGGTGTGTCTGGTTGTTTGTTAAGAATGTTGAATTGATAACGTTCGAAATAGTAAAAATCACTTTATTTAAAACAGTTACAAAAATGTTAATAAATTGTTATGAATGCACCCGCCACTGTTGCGTAACGAAAATGCACTAAATAAATTGGCGGCATGGCGCCAATTGCTGACAAAGGTGTTCGAACACTAACAATAACAGGCAATAACAGTATCGTAATCTGTTCTTATACAGTTATACTTTATAAAATAATACGTTTTGTTTTTTCTTTTTATGAATTTGAAAATAATGGACTATAACTTTTATTAAATATAAAAATAAAACTACGACCAAACCGAACGCGCGAAAGAAAGTAGCATTTTTATATTTAGGTTGAAAATGGTAACCCCAAATGGCGTTATGGGCCGCCATTTTGTGACGCTAAAACAGTCGTCTGTTGTCGTTTCGTGCGCATAGACCACGTTCTTCAAGTGTTTTCGATCTGTTTTTATTTGATTAGCCGGCTTTCGTTTAATGGACTGTTTCTGCTTTTCAAACTGACATCATCAAGCTTCAAGATTACTTTGAGCGGGAGCGGCAAAATGGCGGACCCCTGTGACCTGCCCAGCCTCCCAGAGCCTTCTGTAATATTCATGGATAATGCCTCCTATCACTCGGTTCAAATACAGAAACCACCTACCCAAGCTAATAAAAAAGAAGAAATGGTGGCTTGGTTACAAGCAAAAGGCATTGACGCAAATATGCAGATGCTAAAACAAGAGCTAATTAAATTAGTTAAAGAAAATAAAGCGACAAATGTGCGACACGAAATCGATGAACTGGCTCTGGAGTACGGTCATCGCGTTCTAAGAATTCAACCGTATCATTGCCAATATAATTCGATTGAGCTAATCTGGGCTCAAATAAAAGGTTACGCCGCCTGCCACAATACATCCCCGCCATTCAGCACGAAAAAGATGATGACCCTATTAAAAGAAGCCTGCGGGGAAGTCACAAGAGATGACTGGGCAAAGGTTGTTGAGAAGACTAAAAACCTGATTGTGGAACATTCTGACCGAGATATCAGGATTGATTCTGTTATTGATAATAATATAATTCTATATGTAGGCGAAGATGATGATGAAGACACCACCTCCTCAAGCGAATCGGAGTCTGATTAATGTTCTGTATGCACATTTAATTCAATGTACTTTATTGCATAGAAATACAGATTGTAATTTTGTAACAAAGAATAAATAAAACAATTTTATTATATTAATATTACCTTTTTTTGGTTTCCACTTAAATTACTAAAATATAAATTTTAAATGATTCCGCCAATTTAAAACGAATATAATCTTAAAAATAACGCGGCGGTTCATTTTGGAGGAACGGTAAAGAACTCAGTGTTATGTTGTGCCCATCGTTAGTCGTGACTAACTGATAGGTGTCAGGAACGCATTCTCTGAACGGCCGAACTATAAAGGATTGTTGACTGTGTATAGCGGCCATCTTGGTAAAACGATAGCTGTGAAATTTGACAGGAATACTTATTTAGTCTTGACGTTTCACCATGTAAGGCTACAAACTTGTTAAAATTTGTTATCAAGATCAGTGCTCTGTTCACCTAACGTTCCGTGCATTGCATCCATACTGCAACCATACATACTTTGCCGTACTGCACGGGAAACATTGAATTTATTAGATGCCGAGTTCGATGGCTCTGTCATCTCACGTGGTGGCGACATGAACTGGCTGCAGTGTAGCCGTCAAGACAATATATTATATAAGGGTTAAAGTAAAATAATTTTGAGCAGTATAATTAAAGTTCTAGTACCAACAACACGTCTCTATTCATATTACCTTTCCTACATTACATGGCGACTCTGCCAGGCGGTGCGCTGCAACAATGCACGCGCACCGGCGTGCTTAGTTAAAGGGTGGGAAGTAAAATATAAATATTATTTCAATACTATTTTAATGGATAGAGCCACGCGGCAGCCTTTGGTGTTGTACGTATGAGCCGGCTCAAACCGGGTTGGTACTACGACCTCACAGAAGACCAGCGTGAAGTAGAAGCTCTGCTTCTGCATTTCGTCTGGTGAATGCAACTATAAGGGTTTCTTGTTGTGTAACTACGGAACCCTAAATATGATAAATATGATATGGCCGAGACGTCAAAAAATAATAAAATGTTATAATTTAATTATTTATTTCTTAAGATCGTAAACAAAATTTAAATATTTAAAGACGCGTTTGCAAATCGGGCAAAATTATGCTTTTTTCGGTACATTTTGTGACAAAACTAAACCAAATCAGATATAACTAATAAGTACCACGTATAGATTGGTTCTTTATCTTCAAATGGTGGTAACTTTTTTGTTGAAAATAATAGTTTCTTATATTGTAAAAACGATCTTCCCTAGCCATTTTCTATAAAATTAACGATACCGGCTCATGTTTAGGTACATTTTTTGTTCTATTATCAATATATATAAGATTTCTAAAAATACTTTAAGTAGGCAGACATATTCAATAAAAAATAGTGGTGTTTACTTTTTATCAAAATGTCACAAATAGTCGTAAAAAAAAAATAAAAACTAATGCTTATTTTTTCACATATTTTGCTAATACGGATGAATCATAAAGTATTGCAATAAGGGTTATTTTATTTTTGTTGCCTGTTTTGGTTTGTTGTACAAAAATTTCGATGAAACCACAGTCCGCGCTCGGCCGCCGTCGTGAATGATAGTGTATTGCCTGATTGCAGGGGCTCATATTGAAAAAGATCGCTGTACATACACAAAATATTGGAATTTGATACATAGGTACTTGACAAGGTAAAATAATATTGTATATCATTTTTCTGCCGACTTCCAAAAAGGAGACGGTACTCAATTCGACTGTATGTTTTTTTTTATAATAATATTTTGTTTCGCTAAATGTGTATTTTACGTATAAATAAACCTAGCAAGCTAACAGCATAGCAAAGTGACGAAGCAATCAGCTTTGTAGCGGTTTCTAACGGTTGCCGTTGAGCAATCAGTTTCAAAATGAAAAAAAAGGAGGTTCAGATGCCTGGGTGATCAGTAATCGATTGCTGAAAACAGAAGTTGAAAATTCGAAACCGTTCTCGAGATAATCGTGGGACAGATGGACAGACGGACGGACAGACGGACAGACGGACGGACAGACGGACAGACATCGTGAAATCAATAAGTGACTTCGCAGGCTTCGCCACTTAATAAATAAAGGCGAAGTGAAGGGCGTCCCCCCACAAGATGGAATGACGACCTGGTGAGACATGCAGGAAGTCGATGGATGCAGGTGGCTCAGGACCGTGCTTTGTAGCATTCCTTGGCGGAGGCCTATGTTCAGCAATGGACTTGTAATGTTGATTATCAAGAAATACCTATTCGTCTTGGACTGATGTGACCTGAAGGTGAACTTCGGTGATGCTACTGGAACTCCGCGACGAGTAGAACTAGGTGTGCCAAGGTTGGGCTCGACTTGATAGTTATGATAAGACCTTACCTCCATGCTTGATGGAGAAACCCGATGGTGTACTTCAGTGACTGCTACGGGAACACCTGGACGAGTAGAACTAAGTGTGCCGAGTTTGGACTCGTTTTGTTAGTTATGATGAGACCTAACCTCCGGGCTTGATGGAGAAACCTGATGGTGTACTTCGGTGACTACTACGGGAACACCTGGACGAGTAGAACTAGGTGTGCCGAGTTTGGACACATTTTGTTAGTTATGATGCGACCTTACCTCCAGACTTGATGTAATGACCTGAAGGTGTACATCAGTGACTGCTACTGGAACTCCGGGACGAGTAGAACTAAGTGTGTCGAATTTGGGTTTGTTTTGTTAGTTATGATGAGAAGTTGCCTCCGGACTTGATGGAGTGACCCGAAGGTGCACATCGGTTACTGCTACTCTGTAACTCCTCGATTTGATAGTTATGATGAGACCTTACCTCCATGCTTGATGGAGAAACCCGATGGTGTACTTCGGTGACTGCTACGGGAACACCTGGACGAGTACAACTAGGTGTGCGAGTTACAGAGCAGCAGTCACTGATGTTTACCTTCTGGTCACTCCATCAAATCCAGAGGTAAGGTCTCATCGTAACTAGCAAATCGAACCCAAACTTGGCACACCTAGTTCTACTCGTCGAGGAGTTACTGAGCAGCAGTCACTGAAGTACACCATCAGGTCTCTCCATCAAGCTTAGAGGTAAGGTCTCATTATAAGTAGCAAGTCGAGAATAAACTCGGCACACCTAGTTCTACTCGTCGAGGAGTTACAGAGCAGCAGTCACTGAAGTACACCATCAGGTCTCCCTATCAAGCCTGGAGGTAAGGTCTCATCATAACTAGTAAGTTGAGCCCAAACTTGGCACACCTAGTTCTGCTTGTCGAGGAGTTGCTTAGTAGCTGCCACTGAAGTACACCATCAGGTCTCTCCATCAAGTCCGGAAGTAAGTTCTCATCATAACTAACAAATCGAGCCTAAACTTGGCACACCTAGTTCTACTCGTCGAGGAGTTACAGAGTAGCAGTCACTGAAGTACACCATCAGCTCTCCATCAAGTTCGGAGGTAAGGCCTCATCATTATTAACAAAACGAGCACAAACTCGGCACACTTAGTTCTACTCGTCCAGGAGTTCCAGCAGCAGTCACCGAAGCACACCTTCAGGTCTCTCCATCAAGCCTGGAGGTAAAGTCTCATCATAACTAGCAAATCGAGCCCAAACTTGGCACACTTAGTTCTACTCGTCGAGGAGTTACAGAGCAGCAGTCACTGATGTATACCTTCAGGTCACTCCATCAAGTCCGGAGGTAAGGTCTCATCATAACTAACAAACCGAGCACAAACTCGGCACACTTAGTTCTACTCGTCCAGGAGTTCCAGCAGCAGTCACTGAAGTACACCATCAGGTCTCTTCATCTTGTCCGGAGGTAAGGTCTCATCATTACTAACAAAACGAGCCTAAACTCGGCACACCTTATTCTACTCGTCCAGGAGTTCCAGCAGCACTCACCGAAGTACACTTTCAGATCACATAGATAGGTATTCGAATTTCGTGTCTAAGTATATTTTGGTAGGTATAACAAATGAGAAATAAAATCAATCTTTCAAAGTAACAAAATATTTTACTTGATTACGATTCCCGCTGCTAACCGTGCGTACACTTGTGTGTGTGACCCGTGTCAATGTAGTAGTTCGATTCTATACCTATCAATTTTGCAAACGCGTCCTTAACGATGGTACCCAAGTTTCTTATAATATCTCGGTTGCCATGTACTATTTCAATGTGATTTTTTTTATATACAATTAAAAATAGAATTTCGAAATAAAAATGAAGAAATGTAGATATACAATTTAAGCTTTGTTATAAATCTAAACACTCACCACACCAGGATTATAGCAGCAGCAAACGCAGCACAGCAACTTTATTCCGATTTTTTTACAATAGTATTCTGCGAGTGAGGTCTCCACGACAATAGCTGCAGCGAAACACCTGCAACGTGGCTCTACAACGTATAAGTTGGCAATAACAGTAGAAGGTATGTACCTTGGTCGTACCAAGCGCCGACGACACTCTCCAGGTACAAGTAGGAAGTGAAGAAGCACACCACACCGTCCGGCACGCACGCCGATATCTGAGCCGGGATAGAACAGAATATAACAAAAAGCAGGATTTTTTTTATGGGATAAAGGTGACAAATGAGCACACAGTCCATGGAATACGATGGAATGCCTCGTTTCCAGTAAAAAGGGTCTCCGTTTCTCTACACTCACCATGCAAAACACAGCAGCATTAAGCTGCTATTTTACGCTGGTATTCTGTGAGAGCGTGGTTCTTCCCAGGTTACATTGAAAAATGTCCACCTTTAGAGGGGATTTTTTATTCAAATTGAAAAGGCAGTATTTTTCAATTGCCCCCAAGGTGTTATAACCTATTACATAAAAATCGGATCATTGAAATTGGTTTACAATTGGCGAAAATATCGCTTAATCTACATACAAAAAACACATTTGAATTGATATTTGAAAACTTTTTTGAAGTCGGTTGAAAATCAGAATAGACGAAAGGGCTGTGTGGTTCTAACTAGACAGGGAGGACTATTTAGCAATAATGAAGATCAAAACACTTACCTCGACTAGGAGTTGCCCGTAGTTCCTTATCACAGCGACGTCCTCCCTCGTCTCGTATTTGGACGAGATGGCCACTTGATCACTGCCTTTCGACACTATCTAAAAAAAAGGATGATACTATCACTGTTACTCAAAATTATATAGCATTTGAAAACTCATATACTAACCATTGGCAAGAGGCAAGGTCTTGCGAGGGTCATGGTGAAGGAGCTCATGACCACCGGGTTGAAGTCCAGGATCTTAGGGTACATGTCCAAAGGCGATAGCGTTCCTGAAATTAATTTTAAAATATCTTCATCAACTTGTAAGCAGTCCACTACTGGTACGTGGGCCTTGTTGGCAAAGCTCCAGTCTTACTTACTGCCGTGTTGTTAATTTACTTGCAAGATCGCTTGCCAAGGTAAGGTAAGTAATTAATATAAACTACAAACAAGAATAACCGCTGTGTAGGGGCGGTGTAAGAGAATCCATTATTTTATGATACAGTAGGTATCGTAAGAAATAGTATCAGCACATTTCTGATAACAACTCAAAATATTAAAAAAAAACTACGGTTGCCAACGCGCCTGCCTAGCGTGGCAACTATGTAAGCAAATTTCTTACCTTTGAGATAATCTACAGAGGCCTATGTTCATGAGACAATTATTCATTCATTCATTCATAACAGCTCTTCACAATTCCACTGCTGAACATAGGTCATACCCAAGGTATGCCACAAAGCACTTTTAAATTTATTCTGTAGTATTAATTTATTAGAGTCTACTTTAATACAGTTTGATAGGCTGTTGTAATAAATGAATGAATAAATGAAAAGGAATAGAAATGGGCCCAGAATTAAACCTTAAAGAACCCCCATTGATGCAGGCGACTGGACGAATTTTTACCATTGATAATAGGGTATTTTACACAATGTAAAAAAAAGTCAAAGAATAAATATTTATGATAGATTTTGTAAAAAGTAAACGAGAAATATTGATTTCTATTTATAAAAATGCATTATAAATTTTATATTTCAATTTAATGAATTTTTTTTTTTACCTGTGCCTTAAATCTGCAAAACAATGTCCGCCATATTAGATAGCGTCGTGACGTCACTAGGTCAAAGAACTAGGTTATGTGCTGTGTACTAACTAGCTAATTTCGAAATTTTTCAAGTTATTATTACGATTGTTGACTTTTATTCCGAATTTTATTCAAAAGGAATCTTGGAAGACGGATTCGTAAAAGCGAGTTTATTACTTCGCTTTTAGCACTAATGTTATAGATATTATAATATAAGCTTAGGTGAGAAAAACTTTTTGTTATATTTTTTTGTACACTCTCAGACGAAATAAAAAATCACTTTTTTATTTGGTCTGAGTACAAACCATGTTTTTAGTCCCATATAATAGAAGAAAACAGGAACTATGTAAAATACTGCATTGCACTTGCAAGGGCTATCAAAATGGCCCACAAAGGGCGGGACAGACAAGCGATAAACCTAATCTATTACAAAACTTGATAATCTAATCTATTACAAAAATTTGACTTGCAATAGCTACCTATCATGTCATGATGTTTTGTTTTGTTTAATCGATAGTTAAATATAAGTTATAATTAAATCAAAGTGATCTTCACAGAAGTATAGTTTAGATTTTGTAGACAATGCATTCGGGTCTCTTCTTGCCAGTTTTAACCAAGTATTTCTCATATTTAAATCAATTGGCACTTTAATCCATAACTTCCCCGGCGTTCTTGTGCTCGTATTTTTGCAATTAGGCATAACACAACAATGATATAAATGATAACTCATTATTAAACGTTCAAAAGTTATATTATTTCTTTGCAAAATTGTCAAAATTCTACGACAGTGACGTCACGAGTTGAACAGTATGGCGTCTAGCGTTTTCACGCGAAAATTGAAAATGATAGATTAAAAGTGTTTTTTTATGTCACTATTCGGTTTTAAAAAATTAAATAAAAATTATAGTGGTTCATTATCACTCTAGGATTCATTTAAAACACTTTTCGAAAATATGTGTAATACCCTATTTCTGTTAGGTATATGTTATTTAGATACGAAATAATAACTGTAAGCGCAATGTTTTAATACCATAACGTTGTAGTTTTCTGATTAAACACCATGGTGAACACAGTCGAAGACTTTGGAAAGGTCACAAAGCATGTTCTGAACTCTTCCATTCACAGATAATAAATAAAAAAAGCTTAACATTTGATTTAGACAATAATATTGAAATAGGTTCAGAGTTATAGAATAGCGGGGTATTTTTTTTTATAATACAGGCTGACAAACGAGCACACAGTGCACCTGATGGTAAGTAGTTGCTGTGACCCATATACATCTACATCTATCCTCAATAAAGAATCAAAATGCAGATGCGTTGTCACCCGTGAGGACTAAGATGGAATTCCTCTTTTCCAGTAAAAAGGGTTAGATCGGGAGATGGTGACAGGAAATAGTCTCCCATTTTCTCCTGCATGCCTTTTTAAGAATTGATAACTAACCCTAAAATATGAAAGATAGAGGGGTTACGAGCCCTTGCGCGCTTGCACGTCATAAAGAAAATGGCTTCTCTTTGTGTAAAGAATTGTAGTATTTTTCCGTGACATTATATTGCATGCCTTTGTAATATAACGTAGTTGGAACAAATTTAAGCTATAATAATTGTTGGCATGCAATTCGCAACGGCCGACGGGGCTCAAAGGGTTACGTAGAAATGAAAAAAAAAAGAACATTTCCGTGTTTGTATCTATTATGTAGGCAATAATTTTAACGGAATTCCCACACAGGTCTGCAGTTTTGTTAACATCAGTAGTATTAAAACATTTAAAGATATCTTTTGGCAATACTTTATAAATTTGAAAGTTTTTCTATCAGTTTTTACATTTTGTTGATCAATCTCTACCCTTCAGATTGGAACACAGCAGTGTTGCAAACACTGTTACTTTGAATCTACAACAAATATGTTAATAAAGTTGTTACAGTAAATAAAAATACTAACCAGAGGTAATTATGACTGTTTGAAAACGGGCGAATACGGGTCGCATAGCTATGGAGGAGTCCATACATCTGAAATAGAAAATTATATTAAAAACTAGCAACCCCAAGCCCGGCTTCGTCTGGATAGGATGTCTTAATGATAACTAAAAGACCTTTTTTTATTTTATCACTTTTTAGTTTTTTTTTAATCTCTGTTTCTCGGATATACCGGGTGTTTGTTAAACGATCCCGAAAACAAAGACAGATGGTAGTACTAAGGACACCTTTGATCATGGGACAAATAAATTCCATCCCGAGGTAAAAAAATCATCTTTTCACATCGTTTTATTAACTTTATTCACGCTCCATCATGTTAGTACAGCTAAATGAAACGATAATTTTATTAAAAAAAATCATGAAAATACTTGATAATAAATGAAAACCAGCAGTGAAACTTAAAATAAAATCAGCTGACAATGGGGTCAATATTCTCGGGGACGCCGAACTCTTTGTATCTTAGCTCGTTGCAAAACAATGCCTACTCACTCTACCCTTCCCTTTCACACACGCGCTTCCGCCGCTCGTGCCGCTTCGCGCTGTGAAATTTATACATATCAGCTTTGCCAACATGTGGGGAATTCCCAAAATTGCGGGGAATTTAAAGTTGGTTGGAGATTTTATGGGGATTGGTATTTGAATGGAAAATACGGGGATTTTGAAAATCGATAGCCGGGCCAAGACAGAACCGTTTTTCAAGAAATCTTAATAACTATTTTAACATTTTGTTAGGTAACTTTTGAATATCTAATGACTCCCTTTTTTAATGATCTTCATTGCACCATATTTAATTTTCGCATTTATTTCGGCAACTATTGTGTATCATTTAAGGCTTTTCATTTCTTTATTTTTTTTTAATTTTAAAGAAAAAAATGTTAATTTTAAAGTAAAACTTATAAAATTAGATGAAAATTGACTCATTTCTTAAAATAAAATGGAGGGGAATTTGTGGGGAATCTGTTGAAGTTTTGTCCATAAATTGGGGAATTTGACATGAATTTTCGGGGAATTTGACAATTTGGTGTTGGCAACGCTGCTATGATGCACCGAAATTTAGTTTGTCGGCGACATAAGAATTAGAGGCGGTAATCACTATAAAACTTGCAAGTAATTTTTAATAATTTTGACGTACCTCTTTTTAAATTCAAAGTATTGGTCGAATTAAATACGGAAAGTCAATTAAAATAAAGTAAAAGTATTATCTTTTACATTAATTCTGACATATTAATTAACTGTCGATCATAATTGCAATTGATTTTAACTATTAAATTATTCAGTACCATTTCATTTCTATTTTCTTATACAAAATCAAAGATAACGATGAAATAGTGTTTATAATTGTATGAGTACTGAGTACCCAATGAGGTACGTTTATTAATTTCAATATAATTTTTGTAGTAAAGAACTGCTTGTTGCGTCAGGGTACAATTGATTGTGTAATTGTATTAAAAATGACAACCATAACTTCTAAATTCCATATGAAGACTAGTCGTAGGGATAACTATCTATGGATTTTACGTTCTGTTGAAAGTCTCTGTGCTTCAAGGACGAATGCCTCGTGCGTTTATTAATTTTAGTTTTTTAGACAGTTCCGTGTTGACTATTACGTGCGCGTGAGCGACAGTTTAATCGTTTTGTTTATAACATTCTTGCTGTTACGTTTTGTTCTTCATGTTTTGTTTTAATAATTCCTAATGTGTAGGTACGTTCATAGTGCTCGTGAATACGGCAACATGTTAATGTGCTTTGGAAAATCTCATAAGATTTAGATCGGTAAGCTGTTTCATACCTATTTTTTTAACTAACTTAGTACTGAACTCATCTGAATAGGTACATAACTGTATACATCAGAATAATAAACATATACCTACACGATAGATAAAAAGCATGACTAACCTTGTTAACATTTCATTTAAGTATTTTTTTTATTAGCGGGGAATCGAACCAGGTATTCGGTTTATTTAACCTGTGAATAAAGTGGCTAGGTGGAGACAAGCACAGTGGCAAAATAGTAGGTTAAGTAGATAAATTAGGTATTTAGCCAAGTGTTGTAAATTATTAGGTATTGTGGTACCATCCGCTAGCTGCGGGCTGGGCGAATCCGGCGTTCGGACGTACATTGACTCCTAGTCAGCTGATTGTAATTCAATAATTCCACTACTGGTTTTATGTTTAAGTATTTTTATGATTTTTTAATGAAATTATCGTTTTATTTAGATTTACTAACATGATGGCGCGTGAATAAAGCTAATAAAACGTTGTAAAAAGATGATTTTTTTTCATCCGGATCGAATTTATTTGTGACCCATGATCAAAGGGATCCTTAGTACTATCATCTGTCTTCGTTTTCGGAAGCGTTTCACAAACACCCGATAAATAATCTAGATCACTATTAACTTTGCTCTCTATCTGTCCATGAAGTTTCATTACAATTATTGGTTCAGCCATTTCGAACATTAGCCCGGACAGACAGACAGACAAATATTCATAAGGTAAAAAAGGGTTATTTATGTTTCAATAGCATTCAAATAACTCTCTACCTTAATAGAAGCCAGTTATTTCAATTTGACAGACAGACACCTCAATTTTATTCATATGTATCAAAGACTTCTAAACTACTAGATAGGCTCTGCGGCCTTCATACGTTGTGCACCAAGTTACGGCCAATTTTCTAAAAGACTAATTCTTTGTTTTGTAAACCGCAAACGTTATTTTCGACAATCTATTACTGATTTTGTTTAATGTGACTAAGAAAATGCTGTCATTATTCATGTGCGCACTTTGTCATTTAAAGTTTATTTCAGATAAGTATATATAGATATTTCTATTTGCCTGAAAACAGTAACTGTCGTAAATAAAAATATAATGGTATGGCATATTTATACGCTGAGTGCCTGATACCCGCCCGCACCCGTGTCCTAGCTATTGTAGTGTATTCTATCTCATTCTTTCGCAGGCTAAATTCTACAGATGCATATGTTCGTCTCTTTTTAGTGTCGCTTTTTCGTTTATAGAGTTTCAAATCAGAAAGATTCTAAAGAAGAGTTTACTTCAAAAAAAAAAAGGTAAAGTAGTTACTGACGAGAAGTGCAGTATGGGGTTGGAGACGGTGGGCGTCTTGTCGTCGAAGGGCTCGACGATGATGACGAAGCCCTTGGTGTAGGTGGCGACGAGCGTGGCGAGGTGCGTGATGAGCGTGAGCGGCGCGAAGCCGGTGGGGTCGGGCACCTGCAGCGTGCGCAGCAGCGCCGCCAGCCGCGACGCGCAGAACCGCAGCGGCTTGCGCTCGATGCACACCCGCGCCGACAGGTCCTTCAGGAACCCTGCCAACGATATTAGAGACTACAACACATACTTTAGCAACCCTACCAAGGACCAAACCAGATTCTTTAGGAAGCCTACCAATGACATTATAAACTACAGCAGGCCCTTACGAAACTTTCTAAAGACATTACAAAATACAGCAGGTCCTTCAGGAAGTCTGCCCAAGAAATATTTATTACAAACTACAACCGATCAAAGACAATCCGGAACTCCGACATGCTGAATATATCTACAATTAAGTCTAATTTAAAAATATATCTCAAAGCTACGTTTGTACTGACTTACATTTACGTACTACTTTTACCGTTACGGACTATTAAAAGTCCAGAGCTGGATATAGACCTCCTCTTAGATTGCCTCGTTGAAAGGAAATATAAGTCGGACAATATTTGCCAACTTTAATATAATGGACTTCCGCAAAGTAACGCCTGATTCTATTAATTATTTGCAATAACTGGCACGTTTGCCAAGCGGGTGGACAACTACAGTTTTTTTTTAAATTGATATTAGCAAAACGCCGCCGCCTATCTCCTTATATGTTTCCCTCTGTCGCCTCTTATGACAACTACAAAACTATATGGGCTAGTGGATATTCTTACACCACCACTACACGGTTGATTGTGCTACATTTAGTTTTTTACTTTTTTATAACTTCTATGCTCATCACATTAATGACGTTAATTCTTTGATAAAGCCTGTGTTAACGAGTTACGACTACATTGTTATGTTTTATTCATGAAGTCTCATATCGTGTCAAAAGTACACTATGATTTTTAGTTCCTTTTCAAAATATTCCGAACTACACGAGGGCTGAGGCAGTACTAATATAGTATACTATAGCCCAACAAATCGAATAATCCGACACCGCCTTGCAAAATATTTATCATGATTATTGTTGCGATGTTGTCAACGATTCCTTATAATAGCTCGTACCACCAAAGCGTAATTACACTACTACTACTATTTTTAAACCGGCTGAATATTTTAACGGGGGAAAAATTTGGGTATAATAGGTAAAGCTGTATAGCGTTTGTTAGGTTTTCACTTAGTCAATTTCATAAGAGTTTCTGTTTAAGCAATTAACATTTTATTGATAAATTTACTTTATTAGAATGGCAATACTACAGTAAGAGAGGGGATGTGGTCAGTTGCAAGAGGCAAGGATGGCATTAAGTAAGAGGAAGCCGTGAGAGACGGTTGGGTTAGTTACGTAACAGAATAAGACCAAATAAGTGTATAGTAAATAGAATTTAAACTTTAGCCTCAGGGCGAATAAAAGTGTAAGCAGTAATCAGAGACTGTTTAATTACGAAACATAGAATAATACCAAATAAGTGTACATTAGAGTTTAAACTTAAGGCTCAGGGCGAATAAAATTATAAGCAGTAATCAGAGAGTGTTTTATTATACTTCAGAAGTGGGATGTACCCGTTTGTTTTATTATACTATTATATTATATACAAAATGCAGAGGGAAGATAAATCGCAACACACAACCACACAAAAGGCCCTTCTTATATTCCCGCGGCAGGTCTTGGCATGAGCGTGTTCTCACGCGGTGTGTTGCGCGCTCATTGGTCGGCGACCTCACGTGATGTCCGGGCGGTGTGCGGGGTGCACTGGGCGTAAGGGGGTATGCGGGGGCTACGGGGAGGCGGCTCTCTTCACCGTCCGTAACAACTTGTTTGCCTAATGCCTAACGCGTACGTTTATAATTCTCGTGAATACGGCAACATGTTAATGTGCCTTGGAGAATCTCATAAGGCCACGGAGGATTTAGATCGGTAAACTGTTTCATTCCTAATTTTTTTTTAATAACTTAGTACTGAACTAATCTGAATAAGTACATAACCGAATCCATCAGAATAATAAACATACCTACACGATGGATAAAAAAGCATAACTCTATAGTTGGTAAAATTTCATTTAAGTAAATTTTTCATTAGCAGGGAATCGAATCAGGTATTTGGTTTATTTAACCTGTGAATTCAAATTAAAGTGGTTAGGTGGAGACTAGCACAGTGGCAAAATAGTAGATTAAGTTAATAAGTTAGGTATTTAGACCTAACTAATCTACTTAAAAAAGTGTTATAAATAATTCGGTAATGGTACGATCGCTAGCTGCGGGCCGCGTGGATTCTGCGTCAATTCCGCGCGAACATTGACCCTATTGTTAGCTGATTTAATTTTCTGCCGACTTTCAAAAAGGAGACGGTACTCAATTCAACTGTATGTTTTTTTTATGTGCGTTACCTCATAACTTTTTACTGGGTGAACCGATTTGGATGATTCTTTTTTTATTTAAAAGCTGGTACTTCTCGTGTGGTCCAATTTGATCAAGGTCAGACCAATAGTTTTTAAGTTATTCTTAACTCATATTGAAGTCGGCTGTACAAAATTTTTAATTTTAAATTATAATTTCCACTGCTGGTTTTATTTTTAAGTATTTTCATGATTTTTTTTATGAAATTATCATTTCATTTAGCTGTATTAACATGATGGAGTGTGATTGTGAATAAAGCTAATAAAACGTTGTGAAAAGATGTTTTTTCTGACCAATCATCAAAGATATCGTTAGTACTATCGTCTGTCTTTGTTTTCGGGAGCGATTCACAAACAGCCGGTATATTGATAGATCGATGTGATAAAATAACAATGAAAAAAAAAACACTAAATTAATAAAAATCTACGTAAAAGTCGTCCATTTCGTTCACCTATTACACCCTATTCTTTCTTCACGATAAAAAAATCAGCCGATATAGCCGTGATACCCTCAGGGGCTAACCGCTCGCTGTAAATTTTAGACGCGAACACAGTAAATATAATATAGCTAGCGCAGTACCTCAACTAGCCCCTTTTTTAATTAATTTCCTATGGTCCAGTGGAGTTTTGGCTTTGTGACTTTTTATATCGTAAAACTAATAGTTTTTCTATATTCATAAAACCATTGAATGTTTCTAATATGCTCAAATAATTAATTCGAATTAACTATTGTAAAAAGAAATTAGTAGTAAAATACTTGGCGTTTTAATAGGGTATCATAATAAGGGTTAAAAGTTATCAAAAAATAGTTATAGGCTCTTTCTGTCAAGACATTCTCAGTAGTAGCACGGAATTTTGAAGTTAGCGGTGTCGGATTGCCGTCCCATTGGACTATGAGAGTGAGAGAATAGAGAGTGTTCCTGTGTTAGCGCATTTACTCGGGCACTATAATCTTGTCCTGCGCAGATGGCAAGTCTACGTTGAAACTTGCCGCCGTGAACGAACTTCGGTCTGGAGGACATTATATAGAGGCTCTTTAGATATTAAAATCAAAATAAATTTGTCCAATAACGAGTTTTTAAAATAGCGGCTACTTTATTAATTCCGACAACGGATACGTAATTAGAGACGACATGAACCTTCAGATCTATATATTTTGAAAGCAATCGGTTTCATGATAAATTCAAAAAAAAGAGGTTCCTTCTTCAAATCTGATACAAAATACGTGATCACAGACGACAGAGAAAGCAATCGGGTGAGTAAATAAAACCTACGAAATGGCGGCTACTTTTTAACTCGCTTTTATTAGCTACGCGTGTATCTATAATTATTGTCCATCTATCTATGTACGGGAAAGTTTTAATGTAATTTTCACCAACTTGCAGACGGCCGATTGACTTGAAAATTTGCACTCGTATCAAGGACCCAAGACAACAAAATAATTTAATAACTTTATCCTGGTCAATATCACCAGGATAAAATTAAATAATTTTATTTATTTGGGGTTTTATATTATTTTATTTTTTATTCAATTCCAGAGGCCTATTCGCCAACTTTTGTATCATGAATGAACTAATGTCATCCCATACAATTACTACATACACACTAGATATGAGCGCCGCGCCGGCGTGCCGCCGTCGCCATGAGTTCATGTCGACGCGTCGCCGTCGCGTGATGCACGCGAAAGGAAGTCGCGACGAGTTGCAACTTCCTTTCCCGCTCACACGCACGGCCTGACCGCATTAGTTCGCCTTGTCGCCTCGCCACGCTCGTCGCTCACTCAGTCGAGTCGAATATTTCATCGAGTGAATGTGTATTGTTGTGTGGTGTTAACAATGGCAGCAACTTCGACTGTTACACGTATGGGCCGGCTCAAGCCGGGGCGGTACCACGACCTCACAGAAAACCGGCGTGACGTGAAAGATCTGCTTCTGAGTTTCGTCTGGTGAGTGCAGGAGAACCAATCCCCCCGTCAACATGGTAGCGGAATTAAATGTAATACTACACTAGGAGGGTACCAGCACACCTGGTATTGGAGAATCGCTAGCTGAGCATCCACGACCAAGCTACTCCACTCCTGTGCAGTGACTTACCACTCCTGGGTGCTCAGGCTGCCCCGCGTATTATTGGGGTAAAATTCCGCTCAAGATAATAACTGCTAGTGGCAAGCTGAGCAACAAGGCCAAGGCGACCCCTGGCACGTGACTTTCTGCAACATCAGGGGACTTCACTCGAACCTAAACACCGTCCACTACCATCTCGAAACGGCGAAGCCGGCTTTGCTCTTTCTGACCGAGACGCAGGTGTCCTTTCCGGCTGATACTTCGTATCTCTCCTACCCGGGGTACAAATTGGAGCACTCCTTGTGCCTCGGGCTCGAGTTTGCGTATACACCAGAGAGGACATCATCTGTTCTCGACGCTTAGGCAGTCTTGAAGGATCTGTCTATCCTTTGGCTACGCGTAGACAGCGACAACCATCCGCATGTTTACGGGTGCCTCTATAGGTCCCATAGCGGTTATGCCGAAACAGACCGATTCATCGACCACGTCCAAATGGCTATAGATTCCTTGCAGATTCCATCCGCAGAGATCGTGATTCCCGGCGATCGTAGCACCCACCACGCCGAATGGCTCGGTTCATGTTTAACCGATCATGCGGGGAGACCTGTTCATGATTTTGTCTTGGTATGTGGTCTGACACAACGTGTAACTTCGCCTACGTGGATTTCAGATGTAGAAGATCATGCACCTTCCCTCTTGGACCTTCTGCTGACCTCTCATTCCGATGGATATCTGGTCTCCGTCCACTCCCCTCTTGGCTCCTCAGACCATTGTCTAGTCCGGAGTGTGGTGCCACACACTGACATCGCAATTGCATTCTGCAGGCTGGCTAAAACAGCGACGC
This sequence comes from Parnassius glacialis, assembly GCA_033319125.1. Taxonomy (NCBI): domain Eukaryota; kingdom Metazoa; phylum Arthropoda; class Insecta; order Lepidoptera; family Papilionidae; genus Parnassius; species Parnassius glacialis. Next base: position 10,286,087 of record JAVANC010000028.1, read on the forward strand.
TCAGACCCGTCTAGCTATGCCTATCGCCATCACCTCCTTGTTCTTCAAAAGAATGGAATCCATTATAAACTGCCAGCTTATGCGGCATCTTGAGGATCACCAGCTGATTAGTGACCGTCAATACAGTTTTCGTCGGGGTCGGTCAGCGGAGGCATAAGAGTCAAAGGGGGACGCATTAGCCGTTAGTTTAGACATTGCGAAGGCCTTCGATTGGGTTTGGCACAAAGCACTTCTTTCGAAGCTCCGTTTCTATGGACTTCCCGAGAAATTGTGCAATTGAATTACCAGCTTTCTTGCAGATCTTCTCAGTTTCAAGGGACTCCCCTTGTTGCCTCAGCCAGTATTGGAATCCTCAGCGTCGACATATCGAGTAACGTGCAAGTTTCGTGGTCACTTGGAAGAGAAGGCCAAATTGGCCTCTAAAACGCTTTGCGTGTTTAGCAAATTGGGACAGTATTCATGCCGACATACTGCAACTTTACAAGGCGCAGGTGCGGTCTCACATGGAATACTGTTCCTGTCACTGGGTTGGGGCTCTCCAGGGCTTTATTAAAAAATATAAAGCTGTTTTTGGTACCAACAATATGGTTTTCTTTAAGTTTTTTTAGAAATCTCTTCCTAATAAAACAATATCTAAGGCCTATGGCCAGCTACGCCGTGCCGCTGCGACGCCGCCGCCGAGGAAATTTTGAGGCCACGCCGCCGCCGTGGAATTGGCCTTCGGCGCTCATATCTAATACACACTTGTATGCCACATTCAAAGCATACAAATCATCATCATTAAATCCCTTCACAAGTCCACTCCTGAACATAGGCCTCCCCCATTCACTGTCCTGAGCCACCTGCATCCATACACATGCAAGAAGTTTTACCAGGGCGTCACTCCATTTAGTGGGGGGCCGCACTTTGCCTGACGATACGAGGCTGCCATTCGAGAACCCCATCGGTAGTCGGTTCTTCAAGCTCTATAGCCGGCCCATTACCACTTCAGCTAATAAATCCGTTGCGCTGTCGGTTACTTTGGTTCTACTTTGGTTATCCTCATTTCTAAGTTTATCACGAAGAGAAACATAGTCCGTTCTATAGCTCGCTGAGCGACCTTGAGCTTCTTTAGACGGCCATATATAGGTAGGTAATTGTTTTTTATATTACAAAAAAAGAAAAAATTGAGGAGCCTTTGGATAAAAATTAAGTTTTTATATTTAATTTAATTTAAAAAATTAAAGAGTACGTAACTGCACACGCGAGCAAAATAAATTCAACTTTTATAATTTGATTAGTAAAAAAAAACTATATTAGGCGAGATTTCTCAAGTTGTCTCAAGTCATAACATAGCAGAAAAAATAAATAAAAAGGGATTCAGTGTTATTTTCTCTGTTAAAAATTTAGTCTTATCTTGCAAACGCATGCAAGTTACGTTCTAGTTAACTGTCATCCGCACCATGCTACAACGCATACTGTAACTGCTTTTTCTGGTCATTGCGCCACTCAAGAACGGACACAGATTTGTTTTCTCTTTTTCGTTTTTTTTTTGTCATTCATTCATTTTGTAGGTAGGTAAGTAATAACATGTATGTCTGTGTGGTAAAAATTAAAATTACCAACACTTTCTAACTAAAGGCAAAAATACCTGCTGGGGACTCCTGAACGACGTGCTGTACCCTCAGCCTGGTCTTGAGGTACTCTAAAAACCGCTTAAGGAAGCCGAGGAAGTGCTCTGCGTTTCTGATGTTGCCAGGTACCACCTCTGAAACAAATATTAGTATAAGCCTAATTTTTTAAATTGATCTAACCTAAAGCTAAAGCTCTCGAGACTGAGAAGTCGTTTTATTTTTGCGTGCATTTAATCCGGAAGGAAAAATTTCCTTCAATTACTTTTCAGACCTTAATTACCGAATTATGGTAAGAAGAACATTTTGATTGACAATAGCTCCTAGGAATGAGGTGATCGCTACCATGCTTTTTCTAAATGTTTTCATGTTTACGTGTACAAAATATCATATTGTAAATTATAAAAATAAACTTTTTTTACAACGTACGTGACGTATTTCAAAACCGTGAACCCAGAATATGTCCTAAAAGACTGATAATAATGTTCACTTAATTTTAAGACTTCAATAAATAATTAATCTATAACGCTTTCTATAACACTCACCGTTGAGAACTTCATCGGGCAATATGGGGTTCCCGAGTATTGTGTCTGTTTCCCTTGCAACGGCCGCCTCGCGAAGTCCTTCCACCATTTGCTCGTATTCGGCGGTCAACCGGGCCGCATCCTCCTCTCGAATCCTTTACATAGACATTATTATGTGGATAGTAGCTAAGACATTCAGACTTTACTTCTTTAATACTAGCAATATGCCCCGGCTTGCCTGGATAAGATTTATCAATGTAGCTTTATTTAGATTCGAGATAATCAAAAACTTTTTATTTTATCAATTTTTCATTAAGTTTTTAACATCCAAAATTTTGAATAAAATATACTCCACTTGCATCGCTCTTTATCTGTTCGTGACGTTTCATAACAATGGGTTCAGCCATTCTGCCGATTATGTTAGACAGACAGAAAGACAGACTGACAGACAAAAAATTAAAAAAATTCTTCATGACTCATTTGCACGCAAATAACCCCCCAGCTCAAGATAAGGCAGCTATTTCGATATTACAGCTATTCGACAGATACTTCAATTTTATTTATATGTTTAGATTTATTGAACCATGTATATGTCATATCAGTACCGGATCAAAATAAGATTTTTAATAAAAAGTAAAAGGAGACTTCAAATAACTAAAAAGAATGAAATAAAAAAATAAAAAGGTTTTATTCATAAGCACGGTCTTACAAATATATATACCATGGTAGACTTTTTCTATTGAACGCATAATGCGCCCGTATCAGAAGTAAGCCCCTCTTCCATATCATACAATTTACTAAAGCAAGAACCGCTTGTACTAAATTTAAAGAACGTAAAAATAGTGTAGTGTGTGCGTGTGTGCGTGTGTGCGTGTGTGCGTGTGTGCGTGTGTGCGCGTGTGCGCGAGTGCGAGAGCGTGTGTGCGTGTGTGTGTGTGTGTGTGTGTGTGTGTGTGTGTGTGTGTGTGTGTGTGTGCGTGTGTGCGTGTGTGCGTGCGTGCGTGCGTGTGTGTGTGTGTGTGTGTGTGTGTGTGTGGTGAATGTGTAGTGTGTGTGTAACATGTGTGTAGTGTATGTACGTGTAATGTGTTGGGTGAAAGTTCTCATACTTTTCCCTCTGCACAACCCTACGACATAAAATGTCTTGGGATCAGCGTCAAGGCACTGAGCAGAGTTGGTTTTGTTGGTTAGAGCAGAGTTACATATACAACTACATGGAGGTTATGTGTGTATGTATGTAATGAATGAGTGATTTACACATAAATATCCTCATATCAAAATTCTAATTTTAACAGGTTTTCAACTTCAATAAATTCTAATGTCTTCAGCCATTCAGTGAGTTTTAGTTTACAGTTTCTATAAGTCATAGGATATATATGTAGTATTTTATTTATTATATAAATATAAATGAGACGAGATGTTTTTGTACTGATTGCGAGCAAATTTAGTCTTGGTGTAATTTAGTGTGGCGACTCTATATTTTCTTCTTTTAGTTGAAATATTGGTGTCAATATTAAAGGACATATGTTTTTTCAGATCTACGTGCAATATGTAAAGTTTAGGAACTGTCAATAAATCTACATATAAATACAATGAATTTGTTGAAAACTGACGTGTTTTGAAATACATAATTTTTAACAATCCCCTTTGAGCTCGTTCTAATTGTATAAAATGAGTTTTTACAGCACCACCCCATATCGTTATACAATAAATCAAAACAGATTGTGCCAACGCAATATAGATCTGATCAAGTAACTTTTTATTTGCAATGTGTCTTAGTGTTTTAAAAATCCACATTAATTTACGTAATCTGCCAGAAACTAAATCGACATGAGACATCCATGAAAGTCTCTGGTCCACTAAGACACCAAGGTACTTCGTAGATATTAGTCTAGTTATAGTGGGGCAGTTGCAATTCGTGCTAACTAGCGACTGACAGCAATGAATCTTAATATCACTGGGAAAGTTAGGCAGACTGTTTTTTATGGAAAACAAAATATAGTTTGTTTTGCTGGTATTTAACGTTAGTAAGTTAAGACTTAGCCATTGCGAAATCACAGCCAAACCGTACTCTGTATAAATTTTTAAATTGTTCAAGGAGTCACCTGTAAACACAATGGCAGTGTCGTCAGCATATGAGAATATGCTAGCATGTGGGATCTTCATATTGCAGAGTTCGTTTATGTATATTAGAAACAGGGTGGGCCCTAAGACGCTTCCTTACGGCACGCCATAAATAACACTAGTTTTTTGACTTATATGTGAACCTATTTTTACCCTCTGAGTACCACCAGTCATTTAACTTTTAAGCAAATCAAGGGGCACACCTCTAATCCCACAGTGTTCTAACTTCTACCATAGAATGGGGGTAGACACGGTGTCAAATGCCTTTTTAAGATCAATAAACACTGCGAGGCAGTTTGTCTTTTTATCGAGATTATCAACAACTACAGAAGTAAGGGCTTCTACAGTGTTTTCAGTCGATTTCCCTGCTTGAAAGCCAAATTGTGAACTGGATAAGATATGGAACTTATTGAGGAAACTTATGAGCCTCTTTCTACTACTAATAACTATTAAACTACTATTAAAATGCTTTCAATAACCACGTACTATTAAGTGCACCAGAAGTTCATTTGTCACTTCTACTTTAACCTTGTAGAGACGGAGTAAGAATATCCACCCTCCTCATATCGTCCCGAGAGTGTCGTACTCGTAAGAGGCGACAGAGGGAAACAAAACAGGAGATGGACAGCAGCGTCTCCCTAATAACAACAAAAAAAACTGCAGTTGCCAACCCCAGGCGGGTGGCAAGAGTGGCATCTATGGCAAATATTCCTCTTATGAGGCATTCTATGGGGAGGCCTATGTTCTGTAGTAGACTGAAGGAATGAATGAATAAATAAATGAACAAGTTTCCCGGATCCTTTTTACTGAAAACCAGGGAATTCTATTTTAGTCCTAAGGGGTATCAATACATCTGTTTTGATTCTTATTCGAAGATAGATGTACTATCAGGTGGACTGTTTGCTTCTTTGTCACCTTTATTGACCGCAGTATTCGAGGTAAAAAGGTAACTCTAGAGCCATTTTGAAACTTTTATTAGGCCAAAGATTCAGCATTTCTAAATACCGAGTTCCAATTATTTCCCGTAATTGCGTAATTCTTTCCCGTAATTAAATTTATTGCGGTGTCATCGGCATCGAAAAATACTCGACCGTCGAATACATTTAGGTTAGTTAATATATTTATATTAATAAGGAACAATGTAGGGCCTACTAAACTACACTAAGCAATACCAAAGGTTAATATAGATGTAACATTAAGTGAGGGTGCGGTACTGACTGTGCGACTTGCTTCTCGAGCTGCTGCAGCGCGGTGGCGCTCTTGTCCAGCGTCCTGCGCGTGAGCCGGACGCTGAGCGAGTCGATGCAGACGGTGTCGATGTTGTGCGCCTCGTCGAACACGACGGCCGCCTCGCGCTGGAGTTCGCGCGACACCAACTCCGCCACCTTCGGGTCCAGCAGGTAGTGGTACGAGTACACCACGATCTCCGCGTGCACCACCTGCACACACCACCAACTTCATCATCATCGTCATTAGGCTTCCCAAAAGGAAAGCAAAAAAGCACGCTCCTGAGCCACCATTTTACTGTAAGCGAGGTATTCAAATGGTCAAACTCAATTGTTTATCAATTATTAAAAATGGTGTATAAATATCCCCTAGCCTATGCCAAGATATAGTCTCACGAGTGTCATATGATGCGACGGGTGAAACAAAACAGAAGATGATTAGCAGCGTTTTCTAGAAAATAAAAATTGCTGTTGCCAACTCGCCTACCAAGCGTGACAACTATAACAAATGCGAGCGTTCAATGTATTTTCCGTTACCCATACCGAAGAAAGTTAGAAAAAAGATAAAATTATGAAATATTTTTTTATTTTTCAATATGCCTCTTGCTTCAACGAATTATAGAAGAAACTCCTTCTTTCTGCGTAGCGCAATGCAATTTAATAAACTTTCATCTGTAGTAGATATTGATCTATTTTCTACTAGTTCTAAATCTATAAAAAAAAGTGATGAACACAGAATTTTTCACTCACAGCCGCGACTAGCATGACTCAAGTTGCAAGCTCCTTGGTCTCACGGAAAGTTAAACTATGCGGTTTTTTTTCTTGTTATTGTTTTTGCCTGTTTTTTTTTTTGTTTATGTTTTTTTTTTGTGAGTAGTTTAAGTAATCCCTAGAGTATTTTAAATTTGTATAAAGTTAGATGAAAGTAATATGTGGAGGCTTGTAATTAGCAATTCTTATCACCATTTTGTCACTTTAGCGAAGATATTAGTCTGTAAGCCTTCCTAAAATTAATAAATAAATAAATTAAGTGTAAGTGGTGTAAGAAGTGATGCTCTTAAATTAATTATTTCATATTTAAGTAAGAGAACGCAAAAAGTTGTCATTAACAGTATGAGTTCTTCCGGGTCGATGGTACAGATGGGCGTGCCTCAAGGCTCAATTCTCGGCCCCTTTCTGATTCTTGTATACATTAATGACTTACCTTACATAGTAGGAGATAACCATGATATAGTATTATTTGCAGATGACACTTTTTTAATTTTCAAATTAAGTGGACAATTGCTAAAATATGACGAAGTAAATAATGCTATATCTAAATTAGTAAATTGGTTCAATGTTAATAATTTGCATTTAAATGGCACTAAAACGAAATGTATGAAATTTATGACTCCAAATGTCAAACAATTAAATACTAATGTAATTTTAAATGGGGAGAAACTGAGTCTTGTAGATACCACCATTTTTCTTGGAATCACACTAGACGCGAAGATTCAATGGAGCCCCCATATATCAAAACTAGCAAGCAGACTTAGTTCTGAAGCATATGCCGTAAAAAATATTAGAAGTCTAACTAGTGTTGAAACGGCTAGACTAGTTTACTTTAGCTATTTCCATAGCATAATGTCGTATGGTATTTTGCTTTGGGGACACGCAGCTGACACTGAAATTATATTTGTTTTACAGAAGAGGGCCATAAGAGCAATTTATGATTTAAAACCTAAAGAGTCGCTGCGACAAAAATTTAAGGAAATTAATATATTAACTTCTCAATACATTTATGAAAATGTAATGTACATACACATAAATAAAAGTAGTTTTACAAAAATAAGTGATATTCATTCTGTAAATACTAGGAACAGACACAAGCTAGTAGTACCGGTTGCTCGACTCCATCGAGTCAGTAATTCGTTCTTGGGGCGATGTATACGCTTTTACAACAAAATTCCAGAAAATATACAAAATTTGACCTGCTCAAAGTTCAAAAACTTTATTAAACTAAGTTTGTATAAAAAGGGTTATTATAGTATTAAAGAATTTATAGATGATAATAACCCCTGGAAATGAGGTGATCACTACCAAGCTATTTCTAATTTGTTGTGTTGTTAATTTGTGTAACATACATGATTGTAAGCTGTTATTTAAAAAAAAGTCCCGCTGGGTTTCTTGCTGGTTCTTCCCAGGACAGAGGTTTTTTTTTCGAACCAGTGGTAATTATACAAAAGAGTGACTTTCAATAAGTATTATTTATAATCTATATTGAATAAAAAAGTTTCTGTTTCTGTTTCAAATAAAATGTCTCTCATGACATAGAAACAATTACTTTTCTATTCGCTTGAAAAAATATTCTTCATCTTGACGTGAAAAATGCTCATTTACAGCGGACTTGAGCTCATTATCGCCAGCAAATCGCTTTCCCTCGTCATCGTCACTAGGGGCTAGATATGGGCTGTATGGTGGGTGTTTAATTTCCTAAAGCCCGCAGTCTCGTATAGCAGCCTTGGAGAGCGTATAGCCAGGCCAGCTCGTATAGCCGGGTGGAACGGTGCGTTGTCATGAAGAAGCAGCACTCCCTTGGTCAGTTTTTCCCTTCTCTTTTCTTTTATTGCTTATCTCAAACGGCATATTATGAGTATTTTTCTGCGTTGATGGTTTCACCTTTTTCTACCGACTTCAAAAAGGAGCCGGTACTCAATTCGATTGTATGTGTTATGTGTGTTATCTCATAACTTTTTACTGGGTGAACCGATTTCGATGATTCTTTTTTTATTTGAAAGCTGGTGCTTCACATGTTGATCAAGGTCTGGCCAATAGTTTTTGAGTTATTCTTAATAATTTATATTGAAGTCGGTTGTACAAAGTTTTTACTTTTAATTATTTGTGCACTCGATCAATAGTATTCCCTTTGGAATCCCAAAGCATTGACTTCAGTCTGATCCTTTTTTATGGCATTGCATAAACTCCTGTATACTCTCAAGGTCATATTGGTAAACCCGCGTTTTATCTCCTGTAACTATCCAATCGAAAACACTTGTTGGGTCGTCACCATACAGCTCTAAAAACTCCCTACAATAGTCAACCCGCGCCCGCTTTTGAAGCACAGTGGGCATTCGCGGCACCCATATTGCACTGACTTTTGTGAGGTTGAGATAGTCATGCAATATGATGCGTACGGTACCAACTGATAGGTTAGTCATTTCTGTTAACATTTTTATTCTTACTCGTGCATCTTCTAATACAAGTTCTTCAATAATTTTCACATTTTCTTCTGAAGCCGCTGTGATTGTACTACGCGGGCGAGGGTCATCTTCGATGTTACCAGTTATGTACGATTGACATTGAAGGAGCAGTCTTGGTAAACGGCCACCATTTCTTCATGGATGTTTTTTGAGTTTTTCCTTGTTCAGTGAGGAATTTAAACACTGCAGGGTGTTCCGTTTCTTCAACATTGTCGAGTCAGTCATTCTCGTCGTCTATGACTGAAAGTTACATAATGATGAATTCATTATGTAACTGTTAATTACCCACATTATTATCAAATCACCCCAATACCGAGAATACATCGAACGCCCCTCGTATGATGCAATATATCGGAAAACCACAGCAGTCGACTTTCGTAGACTGTAATGAATGAATTAAAGACATGAAGACCATAATTCGATTTTTTAACATCACATCTAGATCTAAACTGCATTTCATTATTTGTTTAACACTCACAATATAAATAATTCTGTGGGAGACAGACACAGAGTTGATGTCATAAAAACTACGTTAATTATACAAAGAAGCAAAGAACACTGATAGATAACATACTCTTGCTGAATAAAAATAAATCTAATTAAAAAAACTCACAGCAAACCTGGACAAAAAGTATGGGCACCAATTCCTATCGGCGCCATACTGCTTCAGGTCGTCGATTGTGTACACGCCGTATGGCAGCATTGATTCTTTGCCTTCGCGGTTGAAACCTTCGTAAAACTGACCTAAAAATATTTATTGAATTAAAAAAAATCAATTAAATAAAAAGAACAAGATTATCTTTTTATACAATTTAATCTGGTTTAATATAAATAAATAGATAATATTAAATAAATAAAGCTGAATCAACATGTAGTAGGGGCTAAGAAAATCCACTACCCCATATTATCCCGTGTGTCTTAAGAGTTTACAAAGGGAATTTGAAAGAGGACATGGGCAGCAGCATAATTCCTTACAAGAACTTAAAAGTAAAAAAGTCTAAATGAGAACCTCCTTTTTTAAAATCAGTGTAGAAAAATAAAAATACAAAAAGCAAATGCTTACAAATATTCACAGAATTGTCACTCTCATGTCTCTCTCGTATATAGCTGGCTGTGAGGGAATGACATTTACCATCTACTAGCTTCCCCTCTCTTTCTCTTGACACCTGAAAATTATGTTTTATAGTAACTTTTACAAAAAGTTAAGTACACTTGACATTTTTTAAATAAACTGCATTTTCGTGTACTAATGACAGCATGGATTATGACAGCATTTATTTAAAAAAGGTGACTTTAACTTAGGTATCATTTGTTTCCAAGTTTCAATAGATATTTATATTAACAGTGGTAGAGCCAGGCGGCAGCTCTTGTTGTCGCACGGATGGGCCGGCTCGAACCGGGGTGGTACCACGACCTCACAGAATACCAGCGTGAAGTATAGGTTTACCTCTGCGTTTCGCTTGGTGAGTGCAGGTGGCCGGAGGCCCTTTTTACTGGAAATAAGGCATTCCATCTTAGTCCTCACGGTTGACAACGCATCTGCATTTTGATTCCCAAACGAGGATAGATGTAGATGTCTATGGGCCGCAGCGGCCACTTACCATCAGGTGGACTGTGTGCTCGATTTTCACCCTTATCCTATAAAAAAAAAAGATATTATGCAATGGCCAATCTAGTAAGTTTAACGTAGGACCCCGGGTTACCGTAAGGTTTTGAATTTCAAAGCATTATTTTTTACAATTTATTTAAAGAAAAGACCAAAAAATTTTAACTTCCAAAAAATTAAGACATTAAAGTTCTACTTCTAATAAGAGTTCGAGGATCCCTCATGGTTACTGCATTTGTCTCAAATTGTATGAAGTTCCCAAATTAAATTCCATGTACCAATTGAAAATACAATTGTGTTAGAACCCAATTTACAACATGTTTAATAGTTTGTGTGGACCGATTGTGTAACAACAAATTTAATAATAATCTCTTCGCATTGTTACTCCTTCAGGATTAATCTGGAACTAAAATTGAACTGACTGTTGCTTTACTTTGCATTTTAAAAACAGTATTCACGTACTTACCTCAGGATGTATACATAAATTTTTCCTAGAACTCAGTACAACACCAGTGAGATTGGGTTTCTCTCCTTGACATTTCTCATAATACTTAATAAGGTTTTTCAACTCTTCTACAACCTTCTCAATTTCTGGCACTGTACGAGAACAGTAGATTAACTTCCTGAAAATGTAATAACGGTTAAGAACGGTGCATTTTCTATTGTGTTTCAGTTTGAAAGATATGTAGAGTCTAGTAAAGTTACAGACTGTCAGGCTGAGTACATTTTATCTTATTATGTACCCAGAAGAGATCATTCTTTGAAGTTGGGGTTACAGGTATAAATAAAAGTGGCGTAAGAAAACATTGTGGAGAAAGCTACATTTTTTTATAGAATAAGTGTGACAAACGAGCACACAGTCCACCTGATGGTAAGTGAATGCTGTGACCCATAGACATCTACATTTATCCTCCATTAAGAATCAAAACGCAGAATCGTCATAACCCCTGAAGACTGAGATGGAAAGCTTAATTCAGTATAAAGGGTCTCCGGTTCAGGTTCGGTTGAAGTCTTGCAGTGATTGCAAGAGTTCAAGATACTGTAAGCTCATTCTACGTAGATCGGACCAAAAATGAATATTCAAAAACTGAAGGTAGCCGGGCTATGACATCGGGACGTCAAACACCTCAGTCCCCCCCCGCTCATCGTGACCATGGGTGCTGTAAAGCACCCGAAACGTCGGGAATTAAAAAGTTAAATTAAACGCGATAAAATCCACAAAAATTAGTTTCATCAGCAAAAGTAAAATAATGGACTGTAGTCCATTTATATCCCATTGCCGGAAACACTCTCATTACAGATAGCAGACTTCACGTGTCTTCCCAATATTTTATATATCAAATATGTGTTTGTGTTAGAACCACGCTGCACCCATATTATGATTATAGCACAAATGGTTGGTTCAGCTGTGGTAGGGCCCCACACTCACAGAATACCAGTGTAAAATAGCAGCATAATGCTGCTACAGCGTACGGTGAGTGTAGAGAACCTATACCTATAGTCTTCGCGTAAATATAAGAAATCATTTGCTTTTCCTATGTAAGTATATTCTCTTCTGATAAAATAAAACCCTAGTTAACTAACATCTTCTTCTTCTTCTTAATAACTGGCTTTACAGCTCTGGGATCTAGCCCTTCTGAGCCTGAAGTTACAATATATTATAATAATTATCGTTCATAGTATACTGCTTCACAATATGTTGATGCGTCACATTGTGCAGCCCTTGGGAGATTTTGACGGCAACTTGAGCCAGCAGACAGGTGACGGTTGGCGATGGTATCTCAAGGCGCCTAAGCAGACAGACACCTTATTTTGAGAATCGAATCACATCACCATCAGAGCACTTGTTTTACAGTTTCCACTAATAGTTCACATGCGCGGACACTTAATACACAAAATCGCATCACTTTTACATATCAAAGTCCAATTCAAACCATTATTTAAACAATAATACAGGAGCAGCAAACCGACGCCGGTCAAGTTCCCGCCAAAACTCCTAACTAACATCTGAAACACAGTGTTACATAGTTTATAGAATTAAATTTAAGATGAGTCACTGGTTTTTTTATGAAATGACAAATTAACTTACTGTCCACCTGATGGAAACTAGTTATTGCAGTCAAGACACCTGCAGCAACTTTAAGCAAAGAAAGCTTCAGATGCATTGTCACCTTTGTGGACTGAGACACAATGCTCGCTATAACCGTCAGACCGGCACATAGCAGTCCTAGGCAAACAGGAGTCCCACCATCTAGTAATTGTGATTGACCAATCCAGGTTTATACCAATTCACATAAACTTCATGGAGGTCTCTATTTTATAGCATAAGGCCGCGTTCCGACGACAAGCACTAGGTACGCGCAGGCCACGCGCGTACCCCCCCCCCCCCGAATGGGTTCCCACCTTGTCGTGGCAAGGGGGCTTAGTAGCCGTGGCTTGGTCAACCGCGGTGAACAAAGAGGAACCCCTTGGCTGGCCCGAGGTGTAGGGCCGGCCCGGGGTGGCCGCTCCGAGTGGGCTTGACGAGCCCACTTCGGATGTGTGTCGGTGGGCTGCGGCGAGAGGGGTGTCCGTCGCGGACACCCCTCTCGCCACAGTCGCACCCCTGTCGCGGAGGAGGAGGCGTGCTGGTATGGCGATGCGCCACTCGCCCTATCCTCTGCGACTCAGACGGGGCCGCACCGTCAATTGATGCGGTGGTGGTGGGGCTGCGGGGGGAGAGGAGTGTCGGTATTGCGAGGCGCCGCTCTCCCTACCCTCCGCAGCCGAATCTTGGTTGGCGGCGGAGCCATAGACCAGATCCGCCGCTGGGGTCAGGAAGGCTGGTGCTTCTGAGTGCTAGTTTTTCCTGGCCCCATGGCCTCCGCGTATCGGACTCGGGGGGGGTCCGATACGCAGGTGTAGTTGGAGGCTGTGGAGGGGGGTAGCTGAACACCTCGCTACCCCGTGCAGGAGATGAGGCCTGGACAGACCGGGCCAGCACTAGCGTGGGGCTGCGGAAGAATTTGGATTCCCGCGGCCCCGCGCGCACGTGTGAGGAGGCACCGTGAGGTTTTAGCCGGTAGGAGTCCGGCATAACTTTCCGGTTGCCCCCGCAGCCGGAAGTATCCACGAGGATTTCCCCACGAAAAAAATAAAAAAAGGCCACGCGCGTCAGCACCCGCGTCTAACTCGCTTTGAAATTTGTTGCATATAATATGAGTCTTATGACAAGTTTAAACTGTAGGCTAGTGTAACAGCATGATGTATTAAGTTGTTTATTAGAGTTCTAATTTGCGCAATTTTGTCATTTCACCGAATATAATATGAACTAATATTATCCGACTCGCATCGGTCGTAGCGTTGCTAGTCGTAATGAACGTTGTGAAGTTAAAATTTACCCGTCTACGGTTTCAACTAGTCCATTGATTATTCATAAACCGTCTACTTGTTCATAGTCAAAGTAACTAGTTCATTCATTCAATGCGTGCTCACAAACAGCTTTATGATACCTCAAGCTCTGACACTACTTAGTCTAGCATAAAATATCCTTTAAAATCTCTTTCTAAGGTTGGAAAAAATATACAGGTGTTATAACACCCACTATTTGACTATTATATTGCTCACCTGACATGATGTGGGTTTTGTATCATATATGCAACAATTAATGACAATAGCGAAATTGTTTTTCCTGTTCCTGAGGGCATTTCAAGTAGTCCATGTCCCTGAAAATAAAGTTTTTAGTGTCTTTATTAAATCTTTTGCAACAATATTACAAAGCAAATAAAAATTAAAATAGATATGAAATTCTCTACCCCCTATACTATCTACTTCCCTTGGGTTGAGACGACAGATGGAAATGAGACAGGAGATGAGCAGCAGAATCTTTTTGATAACAACACAAAATAATATGAAACTGCAATTACCTGCAAGCCAAGTGTGGCAGCTGTGGTAAATATTTTTTTTTATAGGAGAGGGGGCAAACGAGCATGTGGCTCACCTGATGATAAGTGACTACCGCCGCCCATGAACAACTGCAACACCAAGGAGGGAATTGCGTTGCCGGCCTTTTAAAAAGGAGTACGCTCTTTTCTTGAAGGTCCCTAAGTCGTATCGGTCCGGAAAAATCGCTGATGGTAAGATTCCACAAGGCACATAGAAGTGGTGCGAGGAAGAAAACATCTTCTAAATCGCACAGTGGTGGACCGCCTATCATCCAGATGGCGTGGATGGTATCGGGAGTTCTGCCGCGATGTGCGTTCGTGGAATTTGGCGGCTGGGATTAATCCGAACAAATCCTCAGAGCATTCCCCATGGTAGATGCGAAAGAAAATGCAAAGGGATGCAACATCTCTTCACAGTGCCAATGAATCGAGCTGATCGGAAAGGGCTCGGTCGTCGACGATTCGAGCCGCTCTGCGCTGGATGCGGTCAAGTGGAAGGAGCTGGCACTGGGGAGCCCCTGCCCAGAGATGGGAACCATGTGAGGCCGAACCTGCGCCTTGTAAAGTTGCAGACGGTGTGCCGGCATGAAATACTGTCCCGCTCTGCTAAGCACGCCAAGTTTTTTAGAGGCCAATTTGGCCTTCTCTTCCAAGTGACCACGAAACTGCACGTCACTCGATATGTCGGCTCCGAGGATACCGATACTGGCTGAGGCAAGAAGGGGAGTGTCTTGAAACTGAGGAGATACGACGAAGGGGTTCTTTTAAGCGGTAAACGCACAAACTTGTGTCTTCTGAGGATTAAACTGGACTAGATTTAGTCGCCCCCAATCCGAGACTTTGTCCAGCAAAGACTCGACTTCAGACACAAGTTTGTTCCAGTACTCGGGGACGTTTTCCCGATAAATATTGGTACGGCCGATGTATAGAGCATCACCAGTGCTGTCATCCGCATAGCAATGAATGTTACCAGTTAGCAACATATCATTGATATGCAAAGAAACAGCGTTGGTGATAGCACACAGCCTTGTGGAACACCAGCGTTAATAGGCTTGTAGTCAGAACATGCACCGTCTACAACGACCTTGATGCTCCGATCTGCAAGGAAGCTGGTGGTCCAATTGCACAATTTCTCGGGAAGCCCATAGGAAGGGAGCTTCGAAAGAAGCGCTTTGTGCCAAACCCGATCGAAGGCCTTCGCAATGTCCAGACTAACAGCCAACGCTTCCCCCTTGGACTCTACTGCCTCCGCCCATCTATGGGTCAGGTAGACCAGAAGATCACCAGCTGATCGACCCCGACGAAAACCGTATTGGCGGTCACTAATCAGCTGGTGATCCTCAAGGTACCGGATGAGCTGGCAGTTAATAATGGATTCCATTATTTTGGAGAACAAGGAGGTGATCGCGATAGGCCTATAGTTGAACGGGTCTGAGCGGTCGCCTTTTTTAGGGATCGGGTGGACAAAAGCTGTCTTCCATGAATTCAGAACTACGCCTTGGGAGTAGGAGTACCGGAAAAGACGCGTTAGGACCGGTGCCAACTCCGGAGCACACGTCCTCAGCACAATTGGAGGGATTCCGTCAGGCCCACTCGACTTCTGGATGTTCAAGGAGAGAAGTGCTTTGCGAACCGAGCGCTGTGAGAACAGCACATCCAGCATGGAGCACTCACACCGCGAGATGGTCGGCGGTGTTTTCCCCCCGTCATCAAGAGTCGAGTTGGACGCAAAAAGAGAGCCTAAAAGGTCGGCTTTGTCTTTTGCGTCTTGGGCCAGTGAGTCGTCCTCCCTGTGCAGAGATGGTAGTGATGGCTTACAGAAATTCCCTTGGACAGCCTTGGCGAGAGACCAGAATGCACGGGTTCCCGAAGGAAGGCGAAATAGTTTCTCGCCAATTCTGCCTATGTGCTCTGACTTTGCCTTGGCAATAACTCTTTTGAAGGACCTGGAGGCGAAGTTATACTTCTTTTTAAGTGTGCTGGTGTTTACATCCCGAGTCGCCGAAGCCGCAGCCCAGGCTTGATAACACTCCTTCTTACTGCGTAATGCAGTCTTACAGGAGCGACCAAACCAAGGCTGAGATCTGCCTCCGATGGGTACCACAGATGATGGAATAAATAGTTCCATTCCCTGTAGCACCACATCAGTGACAATGTCAGCAACAGCGCTGGGATCATCCGGCGAGAAGCAAACCCGCCCCCATGGGTAGGATGCAAAGAAAGACCGCATTCCGTCCCAATCCGCCGACCTGTAATGTCAAACACGGCGGCAACCTGCAGAACGCAACCGCGAAGGGAGCGTGAGTGGCACCATACTCCGGATCAGACAATGGTCCGAAGAGCCGAGAGGGCATCGACGGAAACCTGATATCCGTCCGGATGAGAGGTCAGCAGAAGGTCCAACAGGGAAGGTGTATGATCCTCCACATCTGGAATCCGCGTAGGCGAAGTAACCAGTTGTGTCAGACCATATGCCAAGGCAAAGTCATAAACAGATCTCCCCACATGATCGGTTAAACGTTAACCGAGCCATTCGACATGGTGGGCGTTGAAATCGCCAAGGATCACGATCTCTGCAGATGGGACCTGTTGTAGCAAGGAATCTGTAGCCATTTGGACGTGCTCGATGAGTCGGTCTGTTTCGGCATTACCGCTATGGGACTTATAGAGGCACCCGTAGACGCGCGGATGGTCGTCGCTGTCTACGCGTAGCCAAAGGATGGACAGGTCCGAACCTTCAAGACTGCCGAGGCGTCGAGAACAGATGTCCTCTCTAACATACACGCAAACTCCAGCCTGAGGCACAAAGGAGTGCTCCAATTTGTACCCCGGGTAGGAGAGATACGAAATATCAGCCGGAGAGGAAACCTGCGTCTCGGTCAGGAAGAGCAAGGCCGGCTTCGCCGTCTCGAGATGGTAGTGGACGGCGTTTAGGTTAGAGTGAAGTCCCCTGATGTTGCAGAAATTCACGGATAGCGTGGCAGGGGTCACCCTGGTATTGTTGCTCAGTTTGCCCCGAGCAGTTATGGTTTTGAGTGATTTTTTTTTAATATCACTCATATGAGGCAATCCATAGGGAAGGCTTATGATCAGCAGTGGACTTTTGATAGAGTGTAATTTTTTTTAATTTTTTTACTTTATACAACAATCTATTTTATGAAAAACAAGAAAGATACCATAATAAATGATTTCTTATTGAAATTTGTTTTATTTTAACAGTACCTATTAGGGCAAATAACAAATTAAATAGGTTAGGTTCAACTCATGTCAAAGAACCAAATTGATTGACCCCGATTCCACCTGGTACGAGTCTGTCCTACCCCTAGAGTGGTTTTATAAAGCCGGAGACATAATAGTCTCAAAATAGATACAGAAATGCTTCTGAATCAGTCTCCCTATTTTTTTATGATGAAGGGGATTCTTTTCTCATAAAAGGTATTTATATTTACATTATAAATGCAAACATAAAAAAATATAAATATTTAGAAATCGATTTTTTATGAATCAATACATCAGCTTACAATTCGAATCGATTTAAAAAAAATCAAACTTTTTCGGAAAGAATCTCTACATCTTTACTGACAATGACAATACAAAATGGCGTCAGTTTTACGGTATAGCAATTGACATAAATATTGCAAAAATAGTTGATTTTCAATATTTTTTTTCTCAAAAAGTATGTGTCTCTGAATGTTGAAACTTTGCGTGTGTGCTTATAATAATGTAACATTTCTGTAAAAAAATATCAACCTCCAACTTGACAGATGTCAATGGGGATTGGCGTAAATATTGCAAAAATAATTGATTTTCAATACTTTTTTTTTAAAAAGTACGCATTTTCGCATATTGATACTTTGCGTGTGTGCTTATAAAAATGTAACCTTTCTGTAAAAAGAATATCAACCCCCAACTCGACTGACATCAATGGAAAGTCGTACCCAATGGATGTGTGTACTATGACAAATAAAATAATGTGATATGAGTGTGACAAATAATAGTGTGAAAATGTGTATATAATATACAACTTGGCCAAAAAAAATTGGGCGCATGACAAGAATGCTGTTTCGGCGCTCACACCCAACCTCTATCCCCGTGCTTCCAAAGTGACCAATTACCGTTCTGGTGTTCCCTCCCTAGTTCTAATGACGTCTTAGCTGTCATGTGCCTAATAGTTTTGGTCACATAGTAGTAATATATTTTTATTTTGAGATAAGACTGCAAAAATTTTATTTTTTCATTAAATAGAATTCCGTCACGAACCTAATTCTACACACCTATTAGCAAAAGATGTCGTAATATATCAGTAGTAATTAGAAGAGTTTCGTACCAACTAGATATAAATATAAAACTGAAATTTAGAGAAAACTGAATAAAAAAAATTAAATATACATTTATCTACACAAAATTTTTGATTGATGAATCTATATCGATTCTTATTAACGTATATGAATTTCAAGAATATGATGTATAGAAGAAATAGTTACTAACCGTTACATCTAAAGTTTAATCTTGCACACTTTTATTAAGAAACCATAATATTATAATAACCTTTATGACTTTCAAGAATATGATGTACTAAGAAATAGTCACTTACTTTTGCATCAAGAGCTCGTTTTAATTCCAGCATGTAAGCATATTGTTCAGGATATATGTAATCATAGGGAAAATACACCAAAAGACCATCTACTGTTAGCCTAAAATAATAACACATAAATGAGTACCAAGTTTGTAAGAACTAAGTAGAAAATAACTGTTCTTATAATATGTTTATATTACTCACTTCATGTTAAAAAATATTCAATCAGATTAGTTATAAGAATTATGCATAGTATCACTATTCAAACAATTTTTGCGAATTCGAATGCGATGCGCCGATTTAAATTTCGCAATGTTTGTTTTTTTGACAGATTATAAGTACTTTTTTTAAATTAAGGTTTTGGCTTAGATGCTTGTCTTTTAAGCCATGTTTTTATAAAATAAAAACGTGACTTAAAGGATAATTTTATCTCAGTATCAAGTGATACTAATCCTTTATACTCATAGACTTAGAATATACTGGCGTATAGACTGCGCTAGCACTTCTTACTAGTTTGTGGTATAGACCAACATAGTGTGCAAGGGAGAAGAAAATTCCTTATGGCAAAAATGCAAGATAGAAAAGGATACCAAATCTCGTGACTCTGTATCCGATTTTGAATGACAGATCGGCGCAATTCGGCACGTATATAAGGAATAGCTCATGTTACATGTACGGTAGGGATTGACTCAACTATATTAAAATTAATGTCGATATTTATCTGGAATGTTTATAATGAATCGATAGACTTGCCTACACAACAAGAAAATAAATACTCGGCTTGTCATCTAAAATGTAATTTTATTTTGTCGTTTGCCAAGCAGATTCCCTCCGGATTCTATAATTAGAAAAAATGGTTAAGGTTCATTGGACGGGTTGGTTGTAATGCAAAGAAGAACTCAACAATTTGCAGAAAACATTTTCTTGAGAAGTATAAAAGAAAAAGTAGAATAAAACCAATTTTATTAAAAGAAGTCATTTCTACATTATTTGTACCAGTAAGTAAAATATTGTTATTATAAGACTTGAAAATTTAACTTTCAAAACTTTAGATAAATATAGATAAAGGTTGAAATTTAGAATCGTTTGGCAGGACCCCTCCTCGTAGGGCAAGGGGGAGGGGAGGGGGTGAGCGTCCCCTTACTCTCAACACCACTCCCATAAAAAGGTAATACACTGTTCTTGAGAAAAATCAAAAAGAAAATCCCATAGACCAAACCTCAAAATGATAACATTTATCGTCTTTGGCTCGAGGGGGGAAGAGGGGAGCAAGAGTGTGCCCTATCAGGGAAAGCCCTTCTACTCTTTCCTCCTTGCGGAAAAGTATAGTTTATAAGTAATGGTTTTTTTTTAAATCATAACCTCACTTTTTTACACAGTAATATTATTAATCCCAAAGTTACTTTTACAACGGCTTCGGCGCAGCAGGGAGTACAGACCCTTCGTCCTTGCGTAGCGTAACCTTGCTTTCCGCGCCTACGGCTTTATAAAAACACTCTAGGAGTAGGGCAGACAAGACTACGCGAGAGAGAGAGGAGTCGGGGCGTGCTAATTCAATTTTAGGACAGATTCGATCAGATCAGATATCTTATCTATAAAGCCAGGTTGCCTTCGCTCCCGCCACATAGTTCTAACCTATTACGACTGAAAGTGTATCTGGGTGTTCAAGTATTTCTGGGCAATTTTAAACAATTCTGAAATAAAACAGTATAATATTATAATCATTTCTTATTTGACACGTGACAGAGAGTATAGACAGTAGAATAATGTGACACTAGTCTTACGTCCTCGTCGCACTTACACAAAATTCAATACGCTATCCAGCTTTCACAGTAATATTGCATACATTTTTCCACGTTTTATGCGTTTTAGGTTATAATCGTTTTTATTTATTTATTCGATAACGGTGCATTACCTTTTAATGTGAGTGGTATTATTAAAATCGGGAACCAAACCTCTATCAAATGAAAACTCCTTACTCCCCCAAATTTCTGCCAAACGATTCTAAATCCAACCTTGAATAAATAAATATAGAGACATATTTTCAAACATTATAAAACTATAGTAAATTAAAGACAAAAAATCTTGAGATTATCCTCTTTAAGCCATTATGAACTAAGTATCTATTGTATTGTACCCAAAATAAATGTATAACCTTACTTATCCAATCGCACAGCCTCACGGTCATACTAGTACAATATTCATAGCATCACGCTATTTTCCCCAAGGGGTTGAGCGGAGCTTCGGAACTTCGGATTATATTCCTGTTGCGCGCCACTATTAATGTCTTGTACATGGCAACACTAGTTACCACTAGCGCCCTCTAGTATCGATTAGCAGAACTAGGCGAGTCAAGAACCTTCTAGAAATTTTGGGACCGCTATGTATTCGAACATTCTAGATGTTTCTACAGTAGAAGGTTCTGGAAACTATCTGAGGCCCTATATAAGGCCGGTATAGACCACGACCGAGTCAGTATTGAATTGGCGATAAAAGCGTATATTTCTAAGCGATTCAACTGCGAATTAAAGTGATCTGTAATACAATTGTGGTTTATTATTAATGTGGTTTTAAGTTGTAATTCGTGTTCTGTAATTAAAGTGTCAATTTTGGTAATTCACTCGGCAGTTTATAATTATCTCAAACCCCAAGCTCGTAACATTCCCAAATCACAATGTTAAAACTTTTAGCGTAGTTAGGTATAGATATTTAGTAATGATACATAGTATGATTAGTATAAATTCCATAGTATTTGATACTCACAACGGTTGATGCTCGATTCATGCTTGATGACCGACGACATTGTGCTAAGGGCTTAAATAACTGGGTTCATCGCCTACAGCGTTAGTCGTAGAAAAGAGAAACTCGTGGTTAAGTAATAGCTGCGCAGACCAATAGATCTGCGAGATTAAGTTGCACTTTCCGCAGTCAGTCCATGAATGAATGACCATTTTCTTAACATATCGAGATTGAGAGAATAGAGAGTGTATCTGTATCCTTAGACACTTAGTCCACTTTACTGTGTTAAGATCATTATGTTTTAAAATTCATGCAGCTAAAACGATAATAATTTTATTATTACTTGATACTTTTCAGGGACAGGTGAAAGAATATAAACATGAAGCATGATGAAGCCTCATAAACATTTTAGTCTTTAAACAGAGCAATCTTATTTAACTGATTCCTTCCGAAGTTTCCTTCCTTGAATTACTAAGTTTACATTTATACTTAATTCAAATGTTTAAATAAAGTTCTATAATGTATTTTGCTATTAATTATTAAATTTTCACAAGTAATACTTATATGAAAAATAAAGCAGCCGTTATGTACTCCGTGTCCCCGTTTTTACTTCCCCATCAAAACATTTTATAAAATATATAAAATATAAATAAGTATATACTTAGTTAAGTATCTACCTATTTATAATAACAATATGTTAAAAAAGAAATTCTGGGGAAACTGCCCACGGCAGTAAATATTTTTCCCCAAAGATCATAGCTCGAAAATACAACTTTCCGATCTAATTATTGGGGATTTTTTTTAAGTTTATCGGTAAATTCACCTGAGATTTTATAATTTTTTTTATACATTTTACGTTGAAATCCAACAAAAGCCAGGTAGGTTCAGCTTATTCCCAGGAACATGTTATATGAATACTTTTTAATTATTTTAGAACTAATATGGTAAAATTCAGTTGATTTTTGAAGTTATTCAACTTCATGCACTAATCACTTTTTTAAATCCTTTTACCGCTTCCTTAACATTCATTTTCGATAGTCCTTGTAAGTAAAATATACATCACTAGCTAACGCACACTATAACAAATCAAAATTGGTCCCGCGTTTTCGGGCTGTCAGGTGGTCTATACGCCAGTATATTCTAAGTCTATGTTTATACTACACTGATTAGCAATATTCATAGAGATAATATAGATAGAGTAGGGAAGCCAGCCGCAAATGTGACTTCTCGTTAGAAAGAGAGAGAGAAGATCAAGATTGCTATCTGTCTCTCTCTAACGACGCATGTTGTCAAGCTAACCTAACATGACAAAATAATACCGCGCATGCGCTCGGTTGTTGTTAGAGAAGGACAGACAGCAACTCTCATCTTCTTTCTCTTTCTAACAGCGCGTCAGTTCAACTTGCAGAAAAGCATATGGCTTCTCCACTCTATCTATATTATCTCTATGGCAATATTATGTTGATGCGTCACGTCGCGTAGTTTTTGAGAGATTTTGATGGCAACTTAAGCCACCAGACAGTTGGCGATAGTATCTCAAGGCTCTTAAGCAGACAGAGCAGACAGACACCTTATCTTGAGTTTCACATTACCATCGAAGCACTTGTTTCACCGTTTCCGATAACTGTATCGATACTGACTTGACACTGGCAGAATTCTGTCAAGAGAAGCCATAAGAAAACGTTTATTTCAGACACATTTACATAATAATATAGATGCGAGATGCGAGAGAGAGAGCTGCAAAACAACCACAAAGATAGTTTTGTATTATTAAATACTTATTTGAACTCCTAAGCGTAAATACAATCTAGCTAGCTAGCTAAGCAGAAATAAAGCTAGCTAAAGTGCGGCTAGCGAGGCGGCAGCGTGTGCCGCAGTGCTAACAGGTGTTGCCTGCGCCGCACCGGCAGGTCGCAGCGCGCCGCCGCCGCCGCCAGCACGCCATACGCGCTGTGCGCACCCTTCTCCAGCCGCGCGCCGCCGCCCACATGCTCCACGATCAGCATCTCGACCTCACTCTTCTCGCAGAGTTGTGGCCAGGGCAGCAGCGGTAGGTGCGTGCATCGCGAGTCCGCTACCCGCACGCGGTGCGCGGGCGCAGCGCCGTGCCGTGGCGCGTCCCCCGCAGCGTCTCCCGCCGCGTGACACACGGCCGCACGCCCCGTGCATCATGTTTACGACACTGAGTATCGCCACCACGTCTAGTTACCCGCCTCTTCCTCCACCATCCATGATTCCAGGTCCGCATAAAGTTTCGGATAATTTGAGAAGTCTGCGAGGAAATGTGCAAGCTCGTGAGATTGCCTGGACCAGCGCTGGACGCTGGTATTTTTAGTTCAGCGTCATTCATCGAAATTAAGAAGAACCACTAAAAATATAAAAATAATTAAGCATTAAAAAGTCACAGACGCCCGAATAGCTTGTGAGGTATTATTATTGTAAATCTGCCCTTTTTAATTGTAATATTTTTTAATTTAATAAATTGACTCTACTATCGAGACAGTATAATTTGGCTGCGGGACAACAACCACTAAAATTTCAGCATGTATATACGAATTGATCAAGCTTAGAAATCAGTGTACATATATATTGATAACCTTTCTTTTTGGGAGTTGGTTAAAATAGGCTATGTTTGGGTCTAACGTAACATCTGGTTAATGTTTGGGTGTAAAGTGACATCTGGTTAGTAAAGGCGTTCTTATTAATAATCTCATGATATTGTAAATAAAAAAGGTATTATTCTATACTCTGAAACGTAACCTTGGTCAATAAAAAAAAACAATTAATATAAAATAGTTGCGTTAAAATGGCGTCGACGAATCGCGATTAGCTGATCACAGTTTTAACAGTGGTAGAGCCACGCGGCAGCTTTTGCTGTCGCTCGGATGGGCCGGCTCGAACTGGGGTGGTACCACGACCTCACAGAATACCAGCGTGAAGTAGAGGTTTACCTCTGCGTTTCGCTTGGTGAGTGCAGGTGGCCGGAGGCCCTTTTTACTGGAAATGAGGCATTCCATCTTAGTCCTCACGGGTGACAACGCATCTGCATTTTGATTTGTAATAAAGGATAAATGTAGATGTCTATGGGCCGCAGCAACCACTTACCATCAGGTGGACTGTGTGCTCGTTTGTCACCCTTATCCTATAAAAAAAAACTCCGTATTAGTTTTAAATAGGCACCCATTGTTAATATAATGTTAACACTTAGATAAGTAGGTATCTATATACAGGGTGTTTGGTGGGTGGTCCGACAAACTGAAATGGGAGATAGATGGGTTCGTTAGAAGCATATTTTCTTAGTAAATTTTTTTTCCATCTCTTACCATTTTTTTTTAATTGAATTTTTAAAATTTTTTGTAATTATCCCAATTTTCTAGTATTTTGGTTCAATAACTTCTACTATTTCTAGTTTTCTACCATTTATTTTTATTTTTCCCAAGTATAATGATTTGTATATAATTAAAAAAAAGATTTAACGCCCAAAATGCATAAGAAAAAATACTTACGATACATTGAAAGTGAACAAACGAGAAAAATAATTGTAAACCTCTAAGTTTTCTCCAGCCCCAGAAAAATAAATAAAATTGTTGAGTAATTTAAAATGGCCTTAAAAACTTTCCTGATTTACCCTCTTTCTATCGGTATATCATATGTCAAATAAAACTTTAGATTATTTAACAAAATCATTGATAATTGAATGTGAGGGCGGGGGAATTAAAATATTTCCGCTTAGGACCCGCGGGTCAGCTACAGCTACCAGCTCATACGAGCGCCTATTATTGTATTTAATACAAAAAAGTTAATGGTTGTGTCTACACTACACTAACCAGGGTCTTACTCAATAATAATAAAAAAATAAGTACTAGTAATTTTTTACTAAATTTACAAATTTTGTTCAAAATATCCTCCTACATTATGCAGACACGCTCGATATCTTCGACGTATTTCAGTCGTGGTAGTTTTTAATCGTATTTCTTCTTTCATAATATGAAAAGCAGCATTTATTTTTCCAATCAACTCTTCTTTTGTTTGTATTTCATTTTCGTATACAATTTCCTTTGCTCGGCCCCAGACATAAAAATCCAGTGGAGTCAGATCTGGGGATCTCGCAGGCCATTCGATAGGTCCGAGTCTCCCTATCCACGTGTTCGGAAATACCGCATCTAAATATTCCCTCACGGTTCTGCGATAGTAGGCAGGGCAGCCATCGTTTTGAAATATTATTCTTGTGTCCTCATTCATTATTGGTACCTCGCTCATTAGTTCCGGGAGATCATTTTGTAAAAAATGTAAATAATTATCTCCGTTTAAATTATCAGGTAGATAATGAGGACCGATTAAATATCTTCCGATCACACCTGCCCACACGTTAACACTAAACCGTGTCTGATGCGATATTTGTCTCGTTTTACGTGGGTTTTCATCTTTATCTGACCAATAATGTAAATTATGTTGATTGAAAATGCCTTCTCGTGTAAACTTCGACTCGTCGGTCCATAAAATGCTCTTCAAAAATTGATTATCGTCGACATCTTTGTGCAGTATAAAGCTGCAAAATTCTGTACGCCGTGCAAAATCTCCTTCCACGATATCTAGCACAAAAAATAGTGTAAGTTACTTTACTCACTTTAAAATGTATGAAATAATTAATAATGTATAAGATAAACAATAATTTTATAAAAAGAAGAAATAATAAGTACCTTGCACTGGGGTGAGGTGAAATGGGTGCTTGCAATGGTTGCGGAGAACCGACCACACTTTCCATACAGAAAAGCCGAGTTCAGTCGCTACTTTTCTAATGCTTATAGTGGGATCATCGTCAAAAGCCGCCAAGATACGCTCATCCACAGCAACATCAAGTGGTCTTCCACGTACTCCTGGTTCCCTGTGTTGCAATTTGCCAGTTTCACGTAGCCTTCTATAAGTATTTGCAAACGTATCATGGCTAGGCAACCTTCTCGTGGGATACAGCTCTCCATAAAGTCTACGTGCTCTGTGGCCGTTATTTAGGGCCCGGCCATAAACCAAAAGCATATCAGCGTATTCCTGGTTAGTAAAATAAGTGCGTTGAGCCATAATCACTGCAGTGTTTTGAATTAAGTTTGAACACTACCGTCCGAAAACAGAAACAAATAACAAACAAAAACTTAACAATCAACGAAACAAAAACTAAACTCAACGAAACTGTTCAACAATGAATGTCGAAAAAGAACTCGCAAGTAGCTTCAGAGACAGTCAAATCACGACTAAATTAAATAACAACAGAAGCAGGTAGCTGATCCGCGCGTCGTAACTTCGCCTGTACCACCAGAAAGAGACAACATCTACCTGGCTCGCACACGCATAAATGAAACCATAAAAATATTTACACGGGTAAAAACCAGTTTAGGGTGCCCTGGCAATTTTTACGGAACTTTTAATATTTTAATTCCCTCGTCCTCACATTTGATTATCAATAATTTTGTTGATAATTTAAAGTTTTATGTAACATGTGATATACCGATAGAAAGAGGATGAAATAGAATTTTTTTTTATGGCCATTTGAAATTACTCAACATATTTGTTTATTTTTTTAAGGGGCTGGAAACTTAAGGGCTTACAATTTTTTTTCTCGTTTGTTCACTTTCAATGTGTCGTAAGTATTTTTTCTTATGCCTTTTAGGCTTTCAATCTTTCTTTTAATTTAAAAAAAAATATATTTCTTAGGGAAAATAAAAAAACATGGTAGAAAACTAGAAATAGTAGAAGTTATTGAACCAAAATACTAGAAAATTGGGATAATTACAAAAAAATTTAAAAATTCAATTAAAAAAAAATGGTAAGAGATAGAAAAAAAATTTACTAAGAAAATATGCTTCTAACGAACCCATCTATCTCCCATTTCAGTTTGTCGGACCACCCACCAAACACCCGGTATAAACATTTGAGTTTTACACAGAGCGTTGCGATTAAACGTTTTAAACACAAATAGAAAACAAATATTTTTAAAAGAAAATTATGATTTTTTTCCCACAACTAGCAACATTTGTATTATGAGAGCTTAGGTAGGTATTTTTTTAGTTTTACGTACTTATAATGAATTAAATGTATAAACTTATATGTGAAATGTAATACCATCACTTCTTTTATGTTTATCATCACCGTTGTGACAATATTTTACAATAAAAACGGTAATTTTTACAATTTTTCGCGAGCTCTTCTCCGTAAGACGTGACGTTGCGCACTGAGCACTGACGCGTCGCCAGCGTTGTTCCTGATAAATTTAGAGTTGCCGTATTCTAATTCTAAAATTGCCGGATTTTTAGGGAAAATTAAGAAAAATGCCGTATTGTACAAAATGTTTATTTAGAAGGTTAAAATTAAAAAAAAAATTAAATGTTTGTTGTTAAAACGTTTCATAACTTTCCTACTGTTTACTGTACTTTTGTTTTATGTGTTTACTTTTTATCTTTTTTTCGGCGTAGGTGGCCCGTCGTCATTGTCACACTCATTATCACTTATTTTCAATTAAAACTTTAAAAACTATTCGTAAAATAGCTTTAACTAATAGATCGTACATAAAGCAAAACAAAGCATTAAATGACAGAACCACAATAGGTACAGCACAGTAATAATTATTCTGGGGATTCCCCACATAACCTAGAACCTACCCGAGAAAAGGTGAAGAACTTACTGCAATAAGGAACTAAAGATTTTAGACATTAACTTCTCAACAATAAGGTTGAATCAAGGTGAATACTCTTAAGGTTTGACATTTCTACTTTATCTGTGGTAAAAGTACTCTGTGATCTATGGTTCACAAGTTGGTGCGTTTCGTTACACGAAATATTTTTATTTGATTACTTTAGTCAAATACCGTATATTTTAATACGGTAATTAAATAGCTGCCGTATACCGTATTTTTGTTGCCTAAGATACCTGAATGCCGTATATTACGTCAATTGCCCTATCAAAAACAACGCTGCGCGTCGCTGAGTCAACTTACGCGGTTTCGCGTTAGTTTTACTTGCTTCACTTTCGGTGCGCGTACTAGTATTCTATGCGTAATAATTCTATGCTTTTGGCAATCTAAAATTTTAATCACGTGTTTATTGAGTAATTTTAAATAACACCTGCAAATCGCCAGACGAATTTAGCGGTTTTAAACAATTCCCAGACGTGAATAAAGTTTACCAACTAATATGACAAAAAAGTCTTATGCGTAGCCATAAGTGCGAGAAAGATATTTTGTCGAAGCATGCCGGCAGCGGATGGAGGCCTAAGCTCCTCGCGCTGTGATTGGTTACTTAGAAATATTTTTTTTGAAGATTTTAAGATTAAACTCTTGTTTTAGGATTTAGCGTGTATGTATGCGCATATATGGACATGTAAATATCTATGTATAAAGTTAATATTTAGTTTTAGCCCAGTTTTAAGGGGCAGGACACATCAATTTTTTTTTTACGCGGAATTAAGCAAATTAGTTTATAACAACCCCATTATAATAGATTTACAAAGATATCATTCACAAAAAAATGTATTTATGATTTGTCGCCAGAGATATAGCAAAAAAAGAAATTGATAACAGAACTAATAATAATAATAATAATGTTCTCCAGATCGGATTTCGGTCATGGCGGCCATCATCAACAGTGTCACTGCTATCTGCGCAGGGCAGGGGTATAATGCCCGACTGTATGCTCAAACACAGGTGCACTCTCTATTCACTTGCTTTCCAATAAGCGAGACAATCTATACTTCTTACTGCCCGGTGGATCTCAGACGGTAATTTACAGATTTTTAAAAATGCCTCTAGGTTTTCATATTATATATATTATAAATATTTCTTCCTCTTCTTCTTCATCTTCTGATGCACTAAGTAAAAAGTCGAAAAAATTGTGATTTATCTGGGCTTTTTCTTGTTCTTGTTCTTGTTCTACAGAACCCTGTTGTGTCTCCAATCGAACTTGACTAAAATTACTCGTATTATGGCTATTTATATATTCACTTTGTGACGAATCTTCTTTATTTTCCGTAATAACTGGAACACCAGAATCTAATCGGATATCATCACAACTAAGTGATTTGGTTGTGTCATTCGTACAATTATTAAGTGAATCCAAAAAAATACGGCATTCCTGCTTAACCCTATTTTTCACTGCACCTGTTTTCTTATGTTTACTCCATGTTTGTAATCGTTTCATTTTAATGTAAGTTAATATTATTACTCGGTAGAAGAATTTCTTCACTTCGTAATAAGGTTGTTTATAACAAAAAATTATGACAATTCGCAACTTTAGAAATACTGCTTTTGAGTATTAATATCCATACTTGTTTTGTGTAACACCATTACTTTTACAATGTATTTAAATTGTATCTGCCTAACACAATAAGCATTAGTAAAATTAAAATTAAAGCTTAAAACTACATAAATGAGTTGTTCAACACTTTTAGTATCTTGTGTTAGTACACTCTTGACAAACTGTTTTACAACCCATGTCTGCACCTATAGTCAATATAATACCTAAAGACATATAAGACACTTCACGGCAACAACTAAACAACAATAAGTGTTAAAGAGAGTCAGCGAGCACTGTTGTATAGATTTAGGAGCTACAAACAGGTCAAAGCTACAACATCTTAACTGTACTTGCTGTGATTAGCACTATTCTAACTCTTAAAGCAATGTAACATCGTTCATTAAAGTTCCAGAACCACTGTTGGAGCAAAATTTATTTTTTAACTGTTATATATCTCGTTTAGTTAGAACTGAGATAATTATTACTCATTTAAACAGATTAAAGTTATACTAAAACCTGTAACTGACATCAAAATGTTAGTTGGGAGGCTTTACCAAACGGTAACAGTAACTTGTAACTGTGCAAGCGATCAGAATTTCATCGAATAATAATTAACCTTTTTTAGATAGTTACAACCTTTGAATATACACCGCAACCTATGTAGTATATTACTGGGCATAGGTCACAACTGGACTTCATATGTCCTCGAAATATTTTGTTCCGTATATATGCCGATTTCCTCACGATGTTTTCCTCTACTGTCAATCTTGTAGACAATCGGCATTTCAAATTGCAATGTAGTGAAGACAGACGATAGTACTAACGATACCTTTGATGATGGGTCAGGAAAAAAACGATCCCGAGGATAAAAAATCATCTTTTCACAACGTTTTATTAGCTTTATTCACTCTCCATCGAGTTATTACAGCTAAATGAAACTGTGGCGGGTGGAAGTGGAAGGAAAAGGGGAGATCTCCTGCCGGGCAAGATGTTCTGCCCGAGGAGCGGCCAACGCTCCGAATGGTAGTTCGGAGCTATTCTATATATATTGTTTTAATTTCGGAACTTTGTTAGCGCGATTTAGGCTTCGATGTGTTTCGCTTGCGGCGCGACGACAACGCCGCCACAAAACGATAATTAAAAAGTAAGCAATATTGATGAAAAGATAGTTTATACTGCTATTTGTTGACTGGTAGAGAATGGCTTTAGGCATTAAGTCCGACCTTTGTATACTTTCTTTTATCTAAGGGAATGCTATAACGATTTTAAAGTAAACAAGTGGTAAAATTAAAAAAATTGTACAAGCGACTTCAATATAAATTATTAAGAATAACTCAAAAACTACTGGTCAGACCTTGATCTAATTTATATGGGACCGCATGAGAAGCACCAGCTTTCAAATAAAAAAGAATCATCAAATTTGGTTCACCTAGAAAAAAGTTATGAGGTAACACACATAAAAATAAATAAAAAATATATGCAGTCGAATTAAGTAGCTCCTCCTTTTTGAAGTCGGTTAATAATAAGATGTACTATTTACTGATTCGTATTAAAATTAGTGTTGCCTATAAATTAGTATTCCTAGTTATCGTAACTTGTTGTTATTATTTAAAAGATAATTGGGACAAGTCAACATTTAAATATTTATTGTTTGTACGGCCTCTGAACTTATGATAAGAAAATCTTTAGTACTCTCAAACACCCGTTTAATTTCATTTCAAACTTGTTATAGGTACGAAATAAGTAAGAAATGATTAAAATTGCAGTTTTAGGTGCTGGGGTAAACGGCCTAACTTGCGCTTTAAAAATTAAAGAAAAATACCCAGATTTCGATGTAAGTGTTTAAATATGCATCAAGATTCTGACACAATAAGTATAAATTTAAAAAAGTGAATGGACTATAGTGCTCCCTTTATCAACTATTCCGTGTTAATCGATTTTCAGGTAATACTAATCTCAGATAAATTTACACCAGACACGACAGGTGATGGTTCGGGAGGGCTTTGGTATCCATATCTTTGCGGAAATACGTCTCAAGAGCAGCTCACGTACGTAGAAGCCCACGTTGTCTTATGTACTTATTTGGCGGCGGTAGTTGATAGTGGTTCCTGGAATTTAAATACTGGTGTATTTTTGTGTGTTTCGTTACTATTTCCAAACAGTTTAGCCAACATCAATGTCTTTTTTTTCAGTAGTTTATGCACATTAGATATTTTATATTCCTATACAAACAATCTTTTTGCTATTACTTTGTTATCTAGAGCTTTAATTTGTCGTATTTAGTGGTTATCAGAATACCTGACGATAATCCGTGGCGTTGCTTGTCCAAGGTTTGATTCCTAACGGCAGCTAAAATTTGTACAAAACACATAATATTGTGGTTTTCCAACAGCCCATGACAAGTCCACTGTTGAACATAGGCCTCCCCCAAGAAATTCCACCAAACACGAACCTGGCCCAACTGCATCCATCGATATCCTGCTTCTCTTACAAGGTTGTCACTCCGTGGATCACTCCTAGTGGGAAGCCACCCTGCACTTCGAAATTGTGTACTCGTGTGAGCTTGTCGGCAACTGCCGGTATTGTAGGCAATGAAACTTCATTACCCAATGAAACTTCATTGCCTACAATACCCGCGTGACCCGGAACCCATCTTAAAACGACCTTATTGTTACTTCCCAGGGCGTTTAGACGGTTCACGCAGTCTCCAACTTGCTTCGAGTTCACGAAGTTTGATCTCAGTGCTAACAGTGCTGCTTGAATATGAAAGTTAATATAAATTATATGGTTAACGTAGTGTTTTTGCAGAATGATTTCCGCACACTGAAGTATGGCGAAAATTTCTGCCTGGAAGATAGAGGTGAAACTAACCAAATTCATACTGAGTTTGAATTTGGGGTCCTGAGCGTTAATCCTATACAAACTAGCCCTCGCCTCTTTGTCTAAGTAAAGATCAAGGGACCTTAGGCTTAGAAGTGCATTAAGAGCTGCTCCAGGCGATGATCGCATCGTTCCAGTTGCCATTAAGCAGACAGTCCTTTGTAGACTGTTAGTTAGTCTGTCCGCAGTCGTCTTTTGGTTGGCCTTATTACACCAGACAGTGGAGGCGTAGGTAAGAATCGGCCTCATTATACTGCTCTACAGCCATAGGGTCATACTGGGACGCAAGCCACAATTGTTCCCGACCATGCGACTGCACATACCAAAAGCAATTTTAGCCTTATGACATACATTACTAAGATGAGAGTTCCACGTTAGTTTTTGGTCGATTGTTACGCCCAAGTACTTAACTTGAGTGGAGAATGGTCCTTCTTTACCATTAATTTTAACAGTGGTAGGGCCACGCGGCAGCTTTTGCTGTCGCACGGATGGGCCGGCTCGAGCCGGGGTGGTACCACGACCTCACAGAATACCAGCGTGAAGTAGAGGTTTACCTCTGCGTTTCGCTTGGTGAGTGCAGGTGGCCGGAGGCCCTTTTTACTGGAAATGAGGCATTCATCCATCCATCTTAGTCCTCACGGGTGACAACGCATCTACATTTTGATTTGGAATAGAGGATGGATGTAGATGTCTATGGGCCGCAGCAACCACTTACTATCAGGTGGACTGTGTGCTCGTTTGTCACCCTTATCCTATAAAAAAGAAATAAGTTTTGGTGTGACTAATTTGTCCAACCGTTTCCTTTTGCTAAAGGGTATTTTATCAGCATTAACTGATAAACTGTTATCCCTGCACCAGTTGTTTATGGTATTTAGGGCTCTTTGTATCATTAATGATAAAGTACTTTGGCAAAAGCCCCTCGCAATGATCACAAGGTCATCAGCATAACCCAGTGTGTCATTGCGAAGGTCTGCCATCTTGTACAATAATTGGTCAACCGCAAGAATTCAAAGGAGGGGTGACAAAACACCTCCTTGTGGACAGCCTCTCGTAGTTGCAATCTCAATCGAAGTTTGAAACAGCTCTATTTTTGCCTTTCTGTTTGAGAGCATCGACTTCACCCACTTGATGGTTGTGGGGTCAACATTTTTAGATGTCAGGCCCCCAACCAGCAGTGATGTAGGGCTACTGTCGAAGGCGCCCTCAATATCTAGAAGGGCACAAAGAACTATTTCTTTATCCTCCAGTGCTTTCTCCCGTAGATTTGCCTCTGCGGTAAGCATGCAGGTTGTAGGATATAGGTCACATAGCTAGAGCTACATCCCTAATATATCTGTCTATAACCTTTTCCAATGTCTTAAGAAGAAAGGAAGAAGGGCTTATAGGTCTAAAGGTCTTTGGTAAGGGGTAGTCCTATCTGCCAGCCTTAGGTATAAATAGAACTTTGACAATTGTCCATCCTTCTGGAATATATGCCCATGCAAAACTTGTTCTGAAGATTTTCACCAGATAAAGAAGAAGGATATCAATACCCCTCTATAGATGGATGGGCATTATTCCATCCTCCCCGCTTGTCTTATATGGTTTAAAGAAGTCAGCAGTCCACTGCACGAGGTTTGGCCTTATTATCTTTGTAGCCCTACACCAGTCCTCATTACAAGGCCTTCTTAGAGCTCTGAAAGACTTCGAGGCTAGAGTATGACTCTAGCCTCGAAGTCTTTCAGAGCCATATGTGACCTTAGAAAATGGGTTGACGCTAGTAGCTCCAGTGTTTCCGTTTCACTATTAGTGAAGTTACCATCAGGCTTTTTAAGAAGCCCGATCTGATTAGGGTTAGCTTTCGATAGCATTTTATGTAGTGTTGCGTTGCGAAGCAAAGACTCAATTTCCTCGGACAGCTTCCTCCACGATGCTCTCTTAGATTTCTTTTATAATCGGTTAGGGCTGCACTATAAATATCCCATCCTTTGGTTTTTTAGCCCTATTGAATAGTTTCCTGGTCTTTTCTCTAAGCTCCTTTAGTTTAGTGTTCCACCAAGGAACTTTTCGTGTTGAGGTCTAGGTTTTGAGGAGACAACTGTCTTCGATGGCTTCAAGGATACCTACAATTACCGTCTCCTCCGCTAAGTTCAGACCTTCAATCGTTTTTATGCTTTTAGGAAACGTTTCCAAATTCCTCCTTAGTCTATCTCTGTAGACATCTCAGGAGGTCGCTTTAGGATCCCTAAAAGCAACAGTTTCATAAGTTGGTGATGCTCTAATCAAAAATTTAATGTGTCTGTGATCAGATCATAACATACCAGTCAGTATTCCGCCTGGATATGTTATTGGTAGCAAAGTTTATATCCAAAACTTCCTGCCTAGCACTCGTTACAAAGGTTGGTGTACACCCTAAGTTTAGGCTTACCAGGCGATTGGATATGAGAAAGTCAAAAAGTAATTTACCTCTTTCGTTGATGTTAGTGCTTCCCCGTGCTGTGTGGTGAGCATTAGCATCACATCCACCTACCACAAGTTCAGCGTTGTGCTTACGGGCGAACTCCGCCACTCGCTCCAGTTCGATGGCAGGATCTGGGTTCTCTCCAGGAAGATAGGCTGAGCAAATGATAACTCTGGCCCCTGTGCATCCCTTAAGATTTATAAAGGCTGTAACCAGGTTGTCATTGTAATACTCTGGAACCACTAAAAGTTCAATATTTTTATTGTAGATTATACAAGCTCTGGGTCTACAGCCTTTAGTATTAACTATCTTACAGCAGCCGAAAATCCCAGAACTTGACCGTTGGACACCCAAAGCTTTTGTATGAGGGCGAGGTCGATGTTATCCTCTGCGAAGCAAGCCTTCACGTCGGCAGAAGCATCTGTTGCATGGTGAAGATTTGCCTGGGGGACCCTCGTCTTACCCGTCGGGTTAGCCATTTATTGGCGTGGGGGGGGGGGGGCAGGGGTCATTTTCGCCTGCTTAGGACGAAGACGTCCTTTACCAGCGCTATTGAGCCCCACCGTGCCTTTTGGTTTACCGCTCCCAACTCCCTTCGCCTTACCCCTGGCCGACACCAGCGGAGGCCCTCACACCGAGGTGAGATTAGCGTCTCGGGTCACAGTCACTCCCATTGATGTCATTCCAGTCTTACCCCTCGAAAGCGGGGGGATTGGAGTTGGGGCGTTTCAGGCTCCATTGCCCTGTCAGAGCCTCCCCTGACCTTAAAAGTTATCATTTTAAAGCCAAGGACGATTCTGCCGCCTGCCGCCCGGAGAGGCTCGGCCGATGGGTCGTCCGGAGACAAGGTAACTAGGAACCAATTCTCCTCGCCATATGGTGGAGGATTTTCCAGAGCTCGGTATGGAGCCCTTCATTTTGTGCCCTCAACAGAGAGAGGGGCAAAAAGGTCCAGTTGAGGCTTAGGCAGTTCGCTCTCGGGTATTATTGAGGGCTCTGCCTCTAGCCAGGGTTTCAGTTATCCGATCTCATCCACAATCCAGTCCTGGCTTGTCTTATTCAGGCACGTTATCAGAATTCAACCTGGCTTGTGGGTGAAACCCGAAAATTTTGGTCCCGTTCCCGGCTGCGCTCCACAGACCGTCTTAGCAAAAGTCTTAAATCGCGTTATCAAAGTTCCGAAGTTACCGCGCTGTATATAGAACAGCTGCGCAATAACACATAGAAAGTTGGCCACTCCACGGGCAGAACACCTTGCCCGGCGGGAGATCTCCCCCTTTCCTTCCATGGCCAAAGTGTGTACAACTCCTCAGCGTGCTGAGCCTGGGTCAGTCTTCTAAGTTATATAGGCTCGTAAGCGCATTCTTAAAAAGGCCCATTTCCAGCTGTGGATTATGAAAGACTACTCAAGAAGAAATAGCAGCACATACGAGATGGTAGAATTTTTGAGTTCGTAGGTTGTTTTGAGTATGACCGCTCTCTTAACTATACTGGCGCCTAGTTCGTGCACTAACATGTTTCGAATGAAGGGAATAGGGAGCCAATACAGGATGTGAGCCATTCGATTGTGACTCAGAGGTGACAACGCATCTGTAGCCTTTTTTGCTTAAGGCGGAAGCTCCAGGGTGACCCGCGAAATTCAAATTTTCTTACAATTTTTGCAATTTGCAGGTCAGTGTCAGGTTGTATGTTTAAAAAAATATGATTCGCGAGCGTAACGAGTATGTATTTACAGAATTATAATCATTATAATCATTAATACAACCCCCTAAGTTCGTATAATTCCTTTGAATGAGTTTTTCTGGAAATAGCCATACATTGGAATTATACGAACATAGACGGTTGTATTGATGATCTATTGCGTGAGTTATCTGAACAACAGATTAAGTTGCAGTGTAAACTTCTGTATTTACGCGTAGGCCGTAACAGCCGGTTCACACTAGTCGTAAGTCGCATATGACTAAAAGTCGAATGCTCTGGTCACCATACACTTTATATGGAGCTGTTCACATTGGAAGAGACGCGATTTTTAGTCTAATACGACTCAAAAAACCATCCGACGGGCCAGCGCCCGTTGTAAGACTAAAAATCGCGTCGAATCGTGCTCGCATAGGTGCCTGCTTGTTGCTGTTCACACTAGTCGTGCATCTAATCGACTCGGGCGCGTTGTTACCTCTCTCCCCACCCCGCTTCCTAGTTCGCTACACATTGCTTGCTCACTCCATTCGTGTTTTATTCGTCGTGTTGGTTGCGCGCGCGCTGTTTTTGTTTGTTGTGTGAAAATGGAGAAAGAAATAAAACCCGAAGAACTAATTCCATTAGTTCACGAAAGAGCAGTCCTTTGGGATAAAACTTTAAATTACTACAAAAATAATAATCTGAAACTATTGGCCTGGCGCGAAATTTGTACCATACTAATACCTAATTTTGAAAACATGGAAGAAAAAGAAAGACAACATTTCGGTAAGTGCCAGTAAAGTTTATGAACTATTATACTACATAGGTATGTATTTACAGTTGTATTATTAATTTTTAACTCATTTATATTATGCGTATCGCGCATTAGTTTGCCAAGGCAGCGAACCAATCGGGGAAGTAAAATAGTCTGCAAAGTCCGATCGTATAACATTTGCAATCGGCCCACCACGAGGATTATTTACTCTCTGTTGTTGATCTTGTTCTTGTATCGATTGTTCTAGTGCAAGTTGAATATCTTCAAAGTTTAGACCATCCCTTTCTCTTAAATAATTATGCAATACTGCACAGGCTTTCACAATATGGATAGCTGTGTCTGGGTGGACATCCAATGGTCGATGCAGTATTCTCCATTTATTAGCTAAAATTCCAAAAGCACACTCAACAAATCTTCTTGCACGGCATAATCGATAACTAAATATTCTTTTCGTATCATCCAAATGCTTGCCTCCGAAAGGTCTCATTAAATTTGTCGTCAGGGGGAAAGCTTCATCGCCAACTAGTACATAGGGCATATCCTTTTCGATTGTTTCATGAAGAGGCCTTGGCTTTGGTATGTTTAAACTACCATCATTCAGTTTCTTCCAAAAGGTAGTCTCCTTGAATATGGAAGAATCGCATTCTTTCCCATATGAACCAACACTTATATAAATGAAACGGTATTCTGCATCAACAACAGCTAGTAAAACAAATGAAAAATAACTTTTGTAATTGAAATACATCGAGCCGCTTTGATTTGGTTTCACTACTCTAATATGCTTGCCGTCGACGGCTCCAATTCAGTGTGGGAAGTTAGCTTTAATATCAAAACCATTTGCGATGTTTTCCCATTTATTTCCATTGTCGGGCAACTTCATAAACTCTACTTTTAATGTATCCCAGATAATTGCAACTCATTTCTTTGATAATTTTACTAACAGTTGATACCCCGACTCAGAAATTGTAGTGCAGGTCTTTGAAGGAACATCCTGACGCTCAATATCTGAAAATAATGTTGCAATATAATTTCAGGTAAATTAGTATTGACCAAGTGGACGAACTTACGGAATGTCTGGATCCGAACAAACAAAAATGATGAAAAAAAATCAGGATCAGGGGCAAAGTCGTCAAAGCCATATGTATATAAAGAGCAAATGGATTTTTTGCGTAAAGTTGCTAGACCTAATCCTCCTCAAGAGTCTGTTGCGTCGCGTATATCTCAACCAGGGACAGAAGGCAGTACTCAGTTGTCTGAAAATCCGCAACCAAGCACTTCTAAAAGACAAAAGAGCATGCCACCACAGCAACATATAATGGATTTAGATGTCAAAATGAGCGAGTATTTAGACAGCAGGCTATCACAACAAACTGATCCACCAATTTTATCATTTTTTAAAGGTATCCTACCCTCTGTTACGTCTTTCGACGATGACGAAACGTTGGAGCTTCAATCAGGTGTATTATCACTGATACAACAAATCAAAAAGAAACGTAAAAACAGACTTTATGCAAATAATTATAATTTCGCGCGTGATAGCACACGGCGATCGGGGTATTCGACACAGAACTATAATTATTTATCTACCGATGAATCCGGATATTCCTCTTAAAACCAGGCTGTTCTTACACCACATGGGTCTGGATATGAAAGACGTCAAACGTATGAGGAAGGATCGCCTGCTGCATCTACTTGGTCGGAAAGTACTGAATTAAATTTCTCCGATTTTTGAATTATTGTAATATGTTGCGCTGTTTACCTGCTTAAAATAAACAAGTTAAAATAACTATTGTTTCAATTTCAATACACCTAAGAAATCACACTACGAGTACAACTGCTACAATCAGACTACTACACTACAAATACAATCTGAATATTTGTAGCAGTTGTAGTGTGGTTCTAAAAAAAAACACCTAAGAAATATCGACAGTCTTTCTTCAGGACAAATGCAGTCTCTAAATGTCGTATTCCGATACGTGATGCTCGCAGGTACTCTTGACAGTAGGTCGTTGAAAGTTGCTTGTGACATTCTAAAATAATTAAAGAATTTTCGTTCGTCATTTTTTAATTCATGTATTAAATTTTTATAACTTCCTAAAGTCGATCTTTCTATTAGGATTGGGTGCATCCAGTATTTTCTTGGAATTGACTTTTTTTTTCAACTTTTTTAATTTTC
Source organism: Parnassius glacialis (assembly GCA_033319125.1). NCBI lineage: Eukaryota > Metazoa > Arthropoda > Insecta > Lepidoptera > Papilionidae > Parnassius > Parnassius glacialis. The sequence goes on from JAVANC010000028.1 coordinate 10,325,881, forward strand.
TTCGTAAGTAGTAGTAGTAGAGCACAACAAGTTCTTCGTCGGCGTCCATCTCGTGAGTTCGCTACGTACCAAATGGCGCGAAACTACGACCTATACGACTCGCGACGCAGTGTGAACAGGTACATCAGACTTTCGACTTTTAGTGATATGCGACTTACGACTAGTGTGAACGAGCTGTTAGTGTTAGCGTGTTGCGGGAAACATTCTCAAAAAATATATTATAGTATTTTTGAGTGCCGTGGCATATAGCCACATACCATCGTGTGGATTGTAAGTTTGTTTGTCAATGCAGTTGTCTTTTCGTTAAAAAAAAAACATGCACGCTTACTTTTACTGCTGAACACGTAGTAGTTTAGCACTTATAGTTACAATTAACAATTATAGTGATAGCGACGGGTAGTGAACTGGGGTCGTTAAGTATCATGAAATTTAAGTGAGCGATTAGCGCTTGAGCTACAACGACTTTTATTTGTTAACCTTTACCGCTACTTTTTTCTTGGTGAACCGATTTTGGTGATTCTTTTTTTTATTTGAATGCTGGTGCTTCTCATGTAGTCTCATATAAAATTAGTCAAGATCTGACCAGAGTTTATGAGTTATCCTTAATAATGCGTATATAATTGACTCGACTACATTGATGATGTTCTCTATTTATTAAGTGGCGAAGCTTGCGAAGTCACTTATTGATTTCACGATGTCTGTCCGTCTGTCCATCTGTCCGTCTGTCCGTCTGTCCGTCCGTCTGTCCGTCTGTCCCACGATTATCTCGAGAACGGTTTCGAATTTTCAAATTCTGTTTTCAGCAATCGATTACTGATCACCCAGGTATCTGAACCTCCTATTTTGATTTTTTTTCCGTTAGAAACCGCTACGAAGCTGATTGCTTCGCCACTTTGCTATGCTGTTAGCTTGCTAGGTTTATTTATATTGAAGTCGGTTGTATAAATTTTTTTAATTTTACCCTTTGTTATTTTTCTTTTTGTACAGGAAATGGGGTGGAGAGACGTATGTTTTCTTGCACGATTTGTGGTACCAGGGAGGCAATCATATTTCTGTGATGCCAATGTACGAACTGTACAGGAAGAAGAGGGAGACACAACGGCCGTTGTGGGCTGACTTAGTATTCGGTTTCAGGGAGCTCGACATGAGACAGCTCGATTATTTGAGTCGAATGCATTCGATTAATTATGCGTACGTAAAATTTATTATACAATTTTTTTAAATGTGGTTAGATCTCTTTATGGCCAGTTTAAATTATTAATAGAATAATTCGTCACTTTGCCAAAAGTGTATGGAAAAAAAATGAAAAATGTATGTAAACATAACTATAATGTCCTCCAGACCGAATTTCAGTCACGGCGGCCAGTCACAACGGAGACTAATCGGCGCAGGACAGGATTATAGTGCCCAAGTGTATGCGAAAGCACAGGTGCACTCTCTATTCCCTCACTCTCCAAGTCCGATGGGACGGTAAAGTGACACGACCGGAGAGAGATCAGGCGCAGGACCAACAGCTTTACGTGCTTTCCGAGGCACGGGGGTGAGACACCGCCAACTTCCTTACTCCGGGTAGCTACTGAGAATTTCTTAATGGAAAAACTCAATAACTGATTTTTTTTGGTCCGACCCGGGATTCGAACCCGGGACCTCATGATCAGCAGGCACACTACTACAACCAAAAGACCAACGAGGCAGTCAAACGATGTGTTGGTTTGCCATCCCATCGAACTATGAGAGTGGACACTATAATCATGTCCTGAGTAGACAGGTAGTCTCCGTAGACTGGCCGCCGTGACCAAAATTCGGACATGATTATCACAACACACACATAACTCTGCCATATTTTAATGTAAAGCTGACTTTTCTTTCCTTTTAAAAATGCCGCATCCTGAAAGCTGTCGCTCGGGTCGACTTTTGGCCGCCACTAGCCGCTCCACCCCGAGCTACGCCACTATCCTTACTGTTCACTAACTGTGTTTTTATTTTTTTTGTATGTCTGACATTTTTAATACATAATATTTAAAAAAATCACTTGTTTGCCAATATCTCAGTAGGTTGCTGCACGAATATTATGTTCTAGTATATTCATAGTAATCACAAAACCAAGCTACAGCTCGATCGCGCAGTGGCTAAGCGTTTGGCAAATATTTGTATGGCCCTTAAGCAATTTAAACGATGCAGAAGATAAAGTGTGAAGGTAACTTTTTCTTTTAATAATAAAAGTAAAGAAAAGTACTAGAGTAATTAGGTACTCAGCGAGTTTAAATCAAGCTAGTGCAAGCATTTGTCTTAAACACAAACTGTTTATTGTTTTACAATTTCGAGTCCGGTTTTGTTGTGTTTATCTCCATATGTCCGTGACACTATGTCCTAGTCAATCTCCGTTCTTATCGCAAGCGGGTACTAACTTAAGCATTTATTTTCATAGAGCCGGTCGAACTTTCACAACATTTGTCATTCAAGCACCTAAGCTTATGGAATATTTGTACATGAGGTATACTCGTTTAAAGGGTAAAGTGGTAAACGCCAAGTTGGTGTCCTTGTCGGATCCCATTCTGCATGACTTTCAAGTGGTAATCAATTGCACTGGACTCAGCGCGAGAGACATCGTGCCAGACAGTAGAGTGTTTCCAATACGAGGACAAATCGCAAGGGTAATTTTTATTTTTTAGATATTTATAAATCATTATATATTTGACCGTGTGGTAGCGGTGTAAGAATATCTTCTACCTCAAATCGTCCGTTGGTGTCATAAGAGGCAACAGGGTGAAACAAACCGGAAGATGGGCAGCAGCGTCTTCCTACAACTAAAAAATAAAAACATGCGTGAGTGTCGCGGAACACTCGGCTTGAACGAAGTTCTTTTCGTAGTATAATATTATTATATTATTGATAAACATATTTTTTATGTAGGATAGGGTGATAAACGAGCACACAGTCTACCTGATGGTAAGTGATTACTGTGACCCATAGACATCTACATCTATCCTCAATAAAAAAAGAAAATAAAGTCACCTGTACTAATGGGTGTCCCTCAGGGCTCGATTCTCGGCCCATTCTTGTTTCTAGTGTATATTAATTAACGACTTACCTTCCCTTATAGGGGATAATCATGAAATAGTATTATTTGCTGATGATACTTCCTTGATTTTTAAACTTAAACGTCAATCATTTAAATGTGACGAAGTGAATAATGCTATATCAAAATTAGTGCATTGGTTTAACGTAAATAATCTACATTTAAACTGAGATAAAACTAATTGTATTAAATTTACAACAACGAATGTTAAAAAGCTGAATACCAATGTGTTTTTAAATGGGGAGGACCTGAGCCCTGTTGTATTCACTGTTGTTTTTGGCATCACTCTCGACGCAAAGCTTCAGTGGGGCCCCCATATATCCAAATTAGCAAGCAGATTAAGTTCTGCAGCCTATGCTGTAAAAAAGATTAGAGGTCTCACTAGTGTCGAGCCAGCTAGATTAGTTTATTTCAGTTATTTCCATAGCATAATGTCTAATGGGATTTTGCTATGGGGAAATGCGGCTGATTCAGAAACTATTTTTGTTTTACAGAAGATGGCCATTAGAGCTATTTATAATCTAAAACAGAGAGAGTCTCTTAGAGATAAATTTAAAGAAATAAATATATTAACTTTGGCCTCTCATTATATTTACAAAAATTTAATGTATGTTCACAAAAACAAAGTTAGTTTTAGTTAAAAAAGTGATATACATTCTGTAAACACTAGGAACAAACACAAGCTAGTGATACCAGTTTCTCAACTCTACAGAGTCAGTAATTCATTCTTGGGGCAATGTATACGTTATTACAACAAGATCCCGGAAAGTGTACAGGCTCGCTAACAAAACATTTATACTTGGTAATAGATTACCAAGTATAAATGTTTTGTTAAGCTGAAACTTTATAAAAGGGGTTATTATAGTATAAATTAATACATGGTTGATAATAACCCATGGGAATGAGGTGGTCGCTTCCAAGCAGTTTCTAAAATAAATTTTGTAAATAGTTTGTAATCATTTATATTGTAAAATTTATTTTAAAAAAAAAGTCCCGCTGGGTATCTTGCTGGTTCTTCTCAGGACAGAGCGTTTTTTCGAACCAGTGGTAAAGTAAAAAATGACTTTAAATAAGAATTACACATGTATATTGAATAAAAAATTATTCTATTCTATTCTGATAAAGACTCAAAATGCAGATGTGTTGTCAACCGTGAGGACTAAGATGGAATGCCTCTTATCCAGTAAAAAGAGTCTCCGGTTCTCTACACTCACCATACGAAAAACAGCACCGTTAAGCTTCTTCCCCGGTCGAGCCGACCCATTCGTGCTACAACTATACTACTAATATAGCTGCAGCATAGCTCTGCCACGTGTAAAACTATTGTATTATATTATTGTATATATTATTGATTAACTTAACTTATTAAAGTGTATTATATTATTGATTAACAAATACAAATAAATGAATTACTAGCGTCTATTAAAATGAAGCGTCATTAGAATAATATTTCTTTCATGGAAAAATAAGAATAAGTGCGAGGGAGACATCATTCCATCTCGCGCGCACTATAGAAAGGAGGTCGTGACGGAAAAAATCTTATATTTTTCTCGCCTAACCCCATCCGTCAAATTCGTACCGTGCTACGTAGTACTATTATTAAGTGGCGAAGCTTGCGAAGACACTTATTGATTTCACGATGTCTGTCCGTCTGTCCATCTGTCCCACGATTATCTCGAGAACGGTTTCGAATTTTCAAATTCTGTTTTCAGCAATCTATTACTGATCACCCAGGCATCTGAACCTGATTTTTGAAACTGATTGCTCAACGGCAAACCGCTACAAAGCTGATTGCTTCGCCACTTTGCTATGCTGTTAGCTTGCTAGGTTTATTTATTCTGTGACCGTGCTATACATAGGCTGCACTAAAAGTATCGGGAATGGAATATTTCCACTGTTCCTGTCATATTAAAATCTTTTTGATTGAAAACTCCTTGGTTTTAAAAATCGAATACCATTTATTTATTTAAAAAAAGATTCTCGGTCTTGTCACAAGGTTTTGTCAAACTTGTTTAGTCGTTGAGAAAATGGAATTGACTCGAGAAAATTCAAGAGCGATGATTTATTATGACTTTCGAAGTGGTTTAACACAAAAACAGTGTGTTCACCGGATGATTTCTGCATTTGGTGATGAAGCCCCATCCAAAACCACAATTTATCGCTGGTTTGCTGAATTTCAACGTGGACGTGTCAAGCTCCGTGATGATCCCCGTCAAGGTCGTCCAAAAACTGCAGTCACCCAAGAAAACGTTGATGCTGTGCGTAAGCTGATTGAGGAAGATCGACATGTGACATACCGCGAAATTCAGGCAACTTTAGACATTGGCATGAGTTAAATACAAATAATCTTGCATGAACAATTAGGTGTAAAAAAGTTGTATTCCCGATGGATACCGCATTCGCTCTGTGAAAACCAAAAAGCGGCAAATCTTTCGAGAGTTCTGACGCACCAAGTCGTCAGAACTCTCGAAAGATTCCACGCAGGATCCTCAAATGCTGTATACAACATTGTATCAGGTGACGAATCCTGGATATACGCGTACGAACCCGAAACAAAAAACCAGTCACGAGCTTGGGTGTTGAAAAATGAGTTAAAGCCAACAAAAATTGTTCGTTCACGGAGTGTTGCAAAAAAAATGGTGGCCACGTTTGTCTCCAAAACCGGCCATGTTATAACTATTCCTCTTGAGGGACAAAGAACGGTTAATGCAGAATGGTATGCTAGCATTTTTTTGCCACAGGTCATTTCTGAACTCCGTAAAGAGAACTGCAACCGCCGCATCATCCTCCATCACGACAATGCGAGTTCTCACACTGCACACAGAACAAAAGAGTTTTTAGAGCAAGAAAACATAGAATTATTAGACCATCCGCTGTACAGCCCCAACCTAAGCCCTAATGATTTCTATACTTTCCCTAAAATAAAGAATAAATTGCGTGGACAGAGATTTTCATCACCTGAAGAAGCTGTGGACGCCTACAAAACAGCTATTTTGGAGACCCCAACTTCCGAATGGAATGGTTGCTTCAATGATTGGTTCCATCGTATGGAAAAATGTGTCAAATTTCGCGGAGAATACTTCGAAAAGCAATAAATACATTTTTAAATAGTAATGTTGTGTCACTTCCTTGATTCCCGTAATTTTCAGTGCCACCCTCGTAAGGAACTTCGTTCCAAAAACTGCACTTGTTAAACCGCCTGCCAAGGAACTAGGGCGAAACTCCTCTGTAAAAATCAATGGGAGAGACCTATGTTCTGGAATGGCTTTTGATAGGCTGTAACGGTAGCGGTATTAATTTTTTTATATTATTAATTTTATATTATTAACATTAGTTATAGTCATTCATTTTTATAATACCCATATTAATAACAAACATGCGTAAACTGTAGGCGCTTATGCGATGTCAATTTTAAGGTCTAAGATGAAATTATTCGTGGCAGGGAGCGCCTTGGCTACGGCATTTAGGGAAAGAAAATTCAGCTCAACTTTTTAAATAACGCCAAAATCTCAAACAATAAACAAATTATAAGAACACTGTAGCATTGACTGTTTTGAAAGTATAGGTTGGTAGAGATGACTGTACACACATAAGTATTTGCCAATGTACGGTATAGAGAACTTTTATCTATTTTATATTTTTTTCTATTTTTTGTTTTAAAAACGTTAGGTAGCTCCACTCTGGGATATTCTCTTTTATCGTGAGGGCAGTTTACATACATAAATTTCACAAGGACAAACATCTAGACCCAGAACATTTTGTAGGTCTTATCAATACTCTGTGCGTATTAAAGCTTCAACTCATTGCTAAGCTACTGCGCCACGGAGCCGTCATTAATAGGACATTTACAAAAATGTGGGAGAGTAGCAAGAGTAACAAGTAGTATCCCAACATGCTATGCCACTGCGTGTTAGAAACGCAAATGCCACGGCGCATCTCTAATATTATGACTGCAACGCAAATGGATCGGTTCAACCGACTTTACGACTTATGGATCTTCAAGAAAAGAGCGTACTCCTTTTTAAAAGGCCGGAAACGCATCTGCGATTCCCTCCCTGGTGTTGCAGCTGTTCATGGACGGCGGTAGTCACTTACCATCAGGTGAGCCGCATGCTCGTTTGCCCCCTCTCCTATAAAAAAAAACCGGGAAAAAACCACACTATTGCATAATACCAGCGTAAAATAGCAACATAATGCTTTTGTGTTTTTATGGTAACCGGAGACCTTTTTTACTCAAAAGAAAGCATTTAATTTTCAATATAAGTCCTCTGGGAAGACAATGCGTCTATCTGCATTTTCATTCTTAATCGTAATAGATGTAAGTGCCTATGGACCACAGGCCACAGCATCCACTTACCATCAAGAGGACTGTGACCATTTACATAATATTTTATAATACAGATGTAATATACAACGCACGCACCCTGAGGGCTGACGAGAAGATCGTGGAGCTGGAAGAAGATATAGACAAGTTGCGCTGGCATATTATAGGATTATCCGAAGTCCGAAGAGAGGGGGAGGACACGGTAATCCTCGAATCCGGCAACTTGCTCTATCACCGGGAGGGCGACCATCTGTCCCAAGGAGGTGTCGGATTTATCATCCACAAGTCTCTCGTTAACAACGTTGTAAAGATCGGGAGTGTGTCGACGAGGGTTGCGTACCTTATACTCAGAATCACCAAACGCTATTCGCTGAAGGTCATACAGGTTTACGCACCAACCTCGGCACACCCCGATGAGGAGGTGGAGGAAATGTATGAGGATATCTCTAGAGCCATGCATTCCTCCAAAACCCAATATACGGTGTTAATGGGAGACTTCAATGCAAAACTAGGTACAAGAGAGAACGGTGAGCTGAAAGTAGGGAAATTTGGAATAGGGCAACGGAACCCAAGGGGCCAGCAGCTGGCCGACTTCATGGAGAAAGAGGGACTCTTTATGATGAACTCTTTCTTCAAGAAGCGGCCCCACAGGAAGTGGACCTGGTCGAGCCCCGACGGTTCGACAATAAATGAGATTGACTTCATTATGACGACCAGACGACAACTGTTCAGTGATGTCTCAGTGATCGCGAGGGTGAAAACCGGCAGTGATCACCGAATGATTAGAGGCACACTGAACCTAAATGTTAAGTTGGAGAGGTCTTGTCTGATGAAGTCAACGCTCCGTCCCCCTCGTGCTCTAATCCAAAGTCCCGAAACCTTTCAGCTCGAGTTACAAAACCGTTTTCAGTGCCTAGAAGACTGCAATGAAGTGGACGATATGAATGACAAGCTCGTGGAAACTGTCCATGCGGTCGGAGCTAAGTTCTGCAAGACCCGCCGCAGAAGAACACAAAAACTCTCCGATCACACTCTTAATCTCATGGCTGTTAGACGGGAGATGAGGCTACATTCTTCAACAGATTTGACAGCATACAGGCAACTGAACAGGCAGATCTCCAAATGCATGTGGCGGGACTTACGCAACTTCAATACAACTCGTATTGAAGAAGCGATCGAGCGGAACCAAGGCTCCAAAGTCTTTGCCAGAGATCTGTCTGCCAGAAAGAGCCAACTGTCAAAGCTGAAGACCGAATGTGGCAGCATCGTTTCCGGGGCACTTGAGATTTTGAGTGAGATTGAGAGGTTCTATGGGCAGCTGTACACGTCATCGTTGGAGCCACACGCATGTGTGAGTAACGATCCAAGAGCGAGTCTTATCCGACACTATTCCGAAGATATCCCGGACGTCAGTCTGAGCGAGATTAGAATGGCTCTCCAGCACCTTAAAAACGGCATGGCCCCAGGCGAGGATGGAATTACAGCGGAGCTTCTGAAAGCGGGTGGAAGACTGGTACTTGAAGTCCTTCAGAAGCTCTTTAATTCCGTCCTCCATGGTGGCATGACACCGGAGGCGTGGAGCAGAAGTGCGGTGGTCTTGTTCTTCAAGAAAGGTGACAACGCTCTCTTAAAGAACTACAGACCGATTTCCCTTCTGAGCTGCGTCTACGTGCTATTTTCGAGAGTCATTACGAATCGTCTCGCACGCAGACTTGACGACTCCCAGCCTCCCGAACAAGCCGGTTTCCGAAAGGGCTTTAGCACCATTGACCACATACATACCCTTCGGCAAATTGTACAGAAGTCCGAAGAGTACAATTTGCCACTATGTCTGGCGTATGTGGACTATGAGAAAGCCTTTGATTCCGTCGAAATTTGGGCGGTGCTGCAGTCCCTTCAGCGGTGCCAAGTTGACTGTCGGTATATCGAAGTGCTGAAGTGTTTGTACAGTAGAGCTACGATGGCTATCCGAGTACAGAACCAGAGTACGAAACCTATCCAATTGCAGAGAGGTGTAAGACAGGGTGACGTCATATCCCCGAAACTCTTCACCGCTGCATTGGAAGACGTTTTCAAGCTTCTGGACTGGAAAGGATACGGTATCAACATCAATGGCGAGTACATCACTCACCTTCGATTTGCCAATGATATAGTCCTTATGGCAGAATCGCTGGAGGACCTAAGCACCATGCTCAATGACCTCAATAGTGTCTCCCAACGGATAGGTCTTAAGATGAATATAGACAAAACAAAGATTATGTTTAATGTTCATGTCACACCTATGCCGGTAGTTGTTGGGAGCACTAAGCTCGAAGTTGTTGACGAGTATGTTTACCTGGGACAAATAGTCGGACTAGGTAAGTCCAACTTCGACCGAGAGGTCAATCGACGGATTCAACTCGGCTGGGCAGCGTTCGGGAAGCTACGACACATCTTCTCGTCAGACATACCTCAAAACCTTAAAACGAAATTGTACAACCAGTGCGTGTTGCCAGTGATGACTTACGGAACTGAGACGTGGTCCTTCACTGCTGGCCGTATGAGGAAGCTCAAGGTCGCTCAGCGAGCTATGGAGAGGGCTATGCTCGGAGTTTCTCTGCGTAATAAAGTTAGGAATAAGGATATCCGCAGTAGAACCAGAGTAACCGACATAGCCCAACGGATTAGTAAGCTGAAGTGGCAGTGGGCCGGCCATATAGCTCGAAGAACCAACAACCGATGGGGAAGAAAGGTTCTCGAGTGGCAGCCTCGTACCGGTAGGCGAAGTGTAGGGCGTCCCCCCACGAGATGGAGTGACGACCTGGTAAGACATGCAGGAAGTCGATGGATGCAGGTGGCTCAGGACCGTGCTTTGTGGCATTCTTTGGGGGAGGCCTATGTTCAGCAGTGGACTTGTGAAGGGCTGTAATGATGATGATGATGATGTAATATATAAAAAAACTTCGTTTTAAAATCTTAAGAAACTAGGTTGGATAACTACTTAAGGATAATTCACCAGCTCAAACGCTTCGTGTTAGCGTGCATTACTCTCGACACGTTAAGGTCAAGCAATTTTGTGTTCTTCAAATGCCTCTATCATAACCATATTGCACTTTTTGATAATATGAGTAGAGGTACATCAAGATAACACTCTAATTAAACCATCTTATATTTTCTAAAAATCATTTTATATTACTATACTTTGAAAAAAAAACGGTTTGAAAAAAATCGTACGTGGATGCCCGGATGTTGATTTTTCGAAAAAATTGACATATCCATACCGGGTTATCTATGGTCTATTTCATATCAATAGCCTAGTACGCGTAGTTTGTTAATAAAATTACTTTCAACTTTTATAACTTTTATTGCTATTAAAAATTTAAAGGCATATTTACATTTCGTATTTTTTGGCACTTGATAGACAAAGGACAAACGTTCCACACAGTCTATATCGATTTTATACTATGTGTAATCGATTTATTTTGGTAAACATCATTAATTTTTTCCCCCGTGTTGCTTTATGTATAGGTGACACAACCTGTTAAAATAATAGAGCGCTAAATAATAGATTTTAAAAATCAGGAATACAGTTGATTTTTTTTCATCAACATCGAATAAAACGCTCAATGAGGCGTGCACTTTTGGATTTTCCAAACTATTTGTTATTCGAATTATTAACAAAAACATATTTATTCTAGATCAAAGCTCCTTGGCTTAACTACACCATTATTGACGAAGACAGCGGGCATTATATCATTCCGAAGTAAGTACTACCTTGTAATTCATTCCAAAAATGCTTAAAAATATTATAGTTTTTTATTTTCTTACATTGGACCGTTAAAATAAATAATATAAAAGAAAACCATACCCGATCCGAAAGGGGCACATGGTACCATACCATAATGACATTACCAAAAACACATTAAATCATCTTATTTATTGAAAAAAAAACGTTTTTGTTATTTAAAATACATGTTTTTGCAGTTTATTGGAGTTTACTCCTTAAGAATCCATTTTGATATATAAGTCCCCGGGGTATGAAAATTTATGGGGAGTAAAATCAAACGTTACGTCATGCGTTACGTTATGTATTCATATTTTTCATGACTACGTAATGTCGTGCGCAACTTATCTTGCGCAGGCAAAGAGTACTCTCGGCTGCACCACTTTATTTAAACAAACATAACTGTCAACCAACTGTCAACTTGCGGAGTTTTGATATTCAATTTCATATATAATCGTTCGTAAGGAGTACCCGATGGGGAAAATAGGTTCTCGAGTGGGAGCCTCGTATCGGTAGCATGTCCCCAACTAGATGGAGTGACGACCTGGTAAGACATGCAGAAAGTCGATGGATGCAGTTGGCTCAGGACCGTACTTTGTGGCATTCCTTGGGGGAGGCCTATGTTCAGTAGTGGACTTATGAAGGGCTGTAATGATGACGATAATGATGAAACTCTAGTCGCGCGTCGTAGCTGACACATACACTTTCTTTACTACAATTTACTTAAAATATACAAATTTTTTGAAATCTTACAGTGCCATTGTTTGTGACGGTACTGTATTTATCTTAATCTTTGAACGTGTTGCATTAATTATATTATGTAATGGTAATGAATATTAAACACGGTGATTATAGTTAAAAAATTATTTATTTTTCTCCTAAAAAGTCAATGCATTTACGTCCATCTTTTTTCCAAAACCAGAATTCCCTGAGAAAAAAAATATTTCTCTTGACCTCCAGAAAACCCTATATCGCTATAGTCTGCTAATTTCTTGCCTCCAAGGTGTTTCTTGAGCCAAGGAAATATATAGAAGTCAGTGAGAGCTAGATCTTGCGAATAAGGCGGGTGTTCGAGCAGCTATTATTCCTTCAGCGGCCCAAAAAACCGACGCCATAACCTTTCCTGTCAAACTTGACACTGTTATCTCTTCGATGATTCGTATTCAAATGAATGTACTTCCCGGGAATCGAAGCACATTTATATGATTTTTTATGCTGATTTAGTGGGAACATAACAGAAAAGAAAAGAAGGAGTACATAAGCAAGCAAATGCACTAGAAATAACCGATTATCACTACTTTTGGATCAACTTGGTAGCATATCATGCTCAAAGTACCTAAATAAAAACGTATACATATAATATTATGGACAAAAGTCTGAAATAAATCAATTTTATTTTTATTTATGTATAACATATACATTTGCAGTGACGCAATTTGCGTGCTAGGTGGGACTCATCAAGAGGGCGATTACAGAACAGAAATCGATGACAGCAACACTGAATTCATATTGGATGGTTGCCGTCAAATGATACCGGGACTGAAGGTGATTGAAAACACGTAACAATATGATTTTTACCAAAAACTACGTAAAATTCTTAAGCTATGTAATATGTAATACCATAGAAATCCCTCCCCACTTCGTAACGTAATTTTTTTAAATTCCTACAATTAATATAAATGTGAGAGAACAAGGTTTTGTGAAATTTATACCATATCTTGCCGCATGTAAGCGGCGTTAGCGAATCCATATACCCTTTTTAATCCCACAGTTGTCATAAGAAGCGACTATGGAATATGTGAAAAAGATCTTATGGCTTCCGACAGATGGCCGTATTAACATCTTGTTTACGTCAGGCGTTATATACCTAGTAGCGACGGGGAGGAGCGTTAAAGGTGTGAAACGTGATGATTAAGGCAAACCCTTCTTACAGTGGGTAACGCTTATCTACAATTAACTTATAAGACTGTTAATGATGAAGAAAATAGGTCATCACCCCGCCCGCCAAATTTGCCCCTTGTCGCGCCACGTAGATATTACTGCTCACCAATTCCGTTCACCCAACAAAAGCTACGTGGCAGGGCGACCTCTAACTTGAGCAGGAATTATTATGGTACTACATATGTACCCGAGAACATAATATCGATAGAACGTCACTATCGCACCTTAAAAGGAAAGGTATTCGCGCCAGGTATAAACAAAATATAATTGAGATCATACTTACTAAGATCGGCTATTGTCAGTCACTTGTGGATCAGTGTGCCTAGTGGGAGATGTTGTTTTTACGCACTCGATACCGAGAAAGTTAACTACAAATTCTAAAATTTCTAAAATTCTAAAAACAAGTCTTTCATTATTTGAATTTACGAGTAATGAATAAATTACAGTTCACCTTACATCGTGATGGTAATGGCGGTGTAAGAGAACTCAACATTGCCTACCTAATTCCGAAGATATTTTATACAATAAGCGTGACAACCAAGCACACAGTCCACTTGATGGCAAGTGGCAACAGCCTAGATGTCTACTCGATTGAAAATGCGGAAGCGTTGTCACCCCTGATCCTTAGGCCTGAATTTCTCCTAGGCTGACGTCGGTTGCGTACGGTCGGTCGCGTGCAGCGTGCAGCAAACTACGCGCCGCTGTCGTCAGCGTCGCAGTGTAGGGCTATATAGAACACAATGTACATTAGTACGCGCGACCGACGTCAGCGTAGTAGGAATTCAAGCCTCAGCTATAACTGCAGTGTGGATCAACTTAGAAAAATTCATACTAAAGATACTGAAATCGGTGACGGAGTTTTTTTTTTATGTTAGTGGGTGCAAACGAGCATGCGGCTCACCTGATGGTGAGTGACTACCGCCGCCCATAAACAACCTTAATATCAGGGGAATTGCAGATGCGTTGCCGGCGTTAGGGGTGTAAAAAGTTGGTACGATCAGCTGGCCAAGCCGATGGCGATGATGATATATTTTCTTTTTCATTCTTTTAGCATGCCGAACTGATGAAGCACTGGGCAGGTTTGCGGCCTGGCAGAGACGCGGTCAGATTAGAAGCGGAGGAACGAGACGGAAAGATATACATCCACAATTACGGCCATGGTATTGTAACGGTCTTTTTACTTATTTTAGTTTTTATTTTATCTAGGAACAAAGACATACTTACAGCTTTTTTGTCATATTTATAATACCAATATATTGTAGTTTAAAATTTAATAATATTACTAGCTGGCCAGGCAGACGTTGTTCTGCCCTTTTCGACGACTCCTCATATAAAAAAATCCTTAAATTCGTAATATATCTCTCAAGTTGAACCAAACTGTAAAATGTGCAAAATTTCATTGAAATCAGTTTAGTAGTTTAGCGAGTTCATCGCGGACAAACATCGTGACACGTAATTTCTATAATAAAGATAATTTAATGACATTCTAAATAAATTATTCTTCTATCTATATTTACGTTGCTTTCAATTTAAAAAATCGAATTCTTTTAATATTGGCTATTAAAAGAAACTATGATGTACGAATTAGGCTTCCTTAACGACGCTATAATTTCCCTCACCTCCTCTGTTCCTTTAACGATCAAACGATTCTACTTACGTGGGGCTTATGAAGTTAAAATTATAAAATAAGTAGTAGCTTATTTATCAAGGCCAGATCGGACACGACGCACGGTCACCTGCGCATACGGGATAGTCTCATGACGGATACCAACCTACGATTTTTTGAATTCGGATTCCATTTAAATTTTTGGTTTCACACAGTCCTAATCTAATGTGGTTTTCTATTGCAAATATAATATTATTAATAGTAAAAATATTTTTTCGCAGGTGGTAGTGGCCTGACTCTGTTCTGGGGTTGTGGTAATAATGTCCTGCAACTACTGGAAGAACACTTGAGCTCAATCAAACCAACAACAACAAATTCGAAACTTTAATATGTAAAAATAAATATATATTTAGAAATATACAAAAATAAATGTTATGAAATATATTATGTAAAATATACATTGTTGACAAACAAAAATTAACCTTGCAACCAAGTTTGCATAACTGGCTGATAAAAAAATACATTTGGTTTTATTTTAAATATGTAAGAATTAAACTATGTAACAGGAATTCGACCGAGTCATTCATGAGTAAACCCTCGCAAGGAGCCGTGACTTCACTTTGAGTACCTGCCCCGAAAACTGTTCCAAACCTATTTTCTGCGGATGTGAACAATGTTAAAGTACTATTCTTTAAAAATATCATTAATAATTTATAATAATAATTCAACGCATCTTCCAATAATATTAATGTTTATCTATATACAAAACATTATTATTTACATTCGCGGCAAAATGAATAATCCTAACCTTTTGGTTAAATATTATAAATAAAAGTATTGCACAATTTTATCGTTGCGGTTTGCCAATCATAAGAAGATTGACGCTAACTCATCAACATTTAAGGTGGAAGCTCCAGGGTGGCCCGCGAAATTCAAATTTTCTTGCGTTTTTTAGAATTTGCAGGTCAGGGTTAGGTTGTATATTTAACAAAATATGATTCGCGACCGTAGCGATTATGTGTTTACAGAATTATTATCATTAAAATCACCAATACAACCCTGTAAGTTCATATTAGCCCTATGAATGAGTTTTTCAGAAAAATATGAACTTATGGCTTCCACCTTAATATTACTGGTCTTTCAAGCCGGATCAAATTACGTTCTCTTAATCTACAATTTCTTCATTTCCCTTTATCTTATAACAAATGTATACTTGTGATATCTTTAGATTAAATCACATATATGCATATTGGAAGTCTACATGTCGCCTTGTGCAGTTCCAAAGTTGAAGTTATGACTTCTGTATGGTATCATAAATGTCGGTCCTTCTTTGAACTCTGACAGGTATTTGACTTCTTACCTCGTCCACTGTGGAAAGGTCTGGAATTTTCAAAGTTAGCATTGTATTAAAAATAATATTAAAATATATTAATAACATATTAAAATTTATATTTTAAAGTATGAATCTGGATACATATATTGTATAAATGTAAGTGATTAATTATCACGCTGGTCTTTAATTTCTAGAGGTATTGAAGTACAATGAAACGCCGCGATAAAGTCTGGTGCGAAGCTCAAACCTCAAAGCGTAATGGAGCGACCGGCCAGACCGCACTCTAGGACGCTTTGTATGGGGATTCAACAGATAATACAGAGTTATTTTTCAAAGAGAAGCCTTTAAACTTAAATTCAAATATATAAATAATGATTGATATACAGTTTTTGAAAATACGACTAAATAAGGCTTCTACTTTTATTTGAATATATCCCAAATTGAATGTCATTTATGTGCAACGTTTTTGCTTCCGATCCACCCTGTAAAATCGGTGAAAATGTGGCCAAATGCGTGGCATTACAATTTATGGAATTTAAAATATAAAAAGGTTTTTCTTCGCCATTTGTCTGTTATTTATTCTGGACATTCTCCACAAATTTGGCCGGTTATTGGAAAATAACCCTGTATATCTTTTTTTATAGGATAGGGATAGGGTAATAAACGAGCACACATTCCACCTGATGGTAAGTGGTTGCTGTGGCCCATAGACATCTACATCTCTCCTCGATTACGAATCAAAATGTAGATGCGTTGTCATCCGTGAGGACTAATATGGAATAACTCGTTTCCAGTAAAAAGGGTTCCGATTCTCCACACTCACGATACGAAACACAGCAGTGTTGAGCTGCCACTTTACGCTGGTATTCTGTGAGAGCGTGGTGCTTCCCCAGTCGAGCCGACCCATTCGTGTTACAACCATAATATAGCTGCAGCGTGGCTCTACCACGTATACACGTATATGTGGATGGTGTGGCAAAAGATATCTACAATCTGTCAACTATTAAAAATTAAAATATAGATGCGTTGTCACTTCTGAGAACTAAAATAAAATACCTCGTTACCACTAATAAGGGTCTTCGGTTCTCTACACTCATATGAAACAGCAGTAGTATAAGCTGATATTTTACGCTGGTATTACGTGCGAGTGTGGTCCTTTCCCGATCCCGATCGAACCTACACATTCGTGTAGCAACCAGCAATACACTGCAGTTGCTGCGATGATTATATTAAGGGCCTTATCATACTAGCGGTCTGCGAACGGCTTCGGGGCGGAGCGGCCGCGCAGCGAATACGTCGCGGACGCGCAACGAAACCGCCTCGCATGCGCAGCGAATACGTCGCGGACGCGCAACGTTTTCGTCGCGTGTTCGCAGCGGGTTTAGGACGTATAGTACACTCAGTAACAAAATGGATTCCGACGAGGAAACACTGCTGTTGGTATGTTACTTCAAAGACGCAGGAGACGCAAACGAAAGCATCGACGATTTTGGGAGGATCCATTATCAATTAATCGACTGGATGAGAACTACTACTTTGTGTTGTTTTGCAAACGAATAAAAAATAATCCTAAAAAATTTCGTTCCTACTTCCTACCTGCAGTGGTAGGAACAAAAAAAACTCAAACCGCTAGTATGATAAGGCCCTAAGATCTCTCTAAGGTCTTAATATAAATTACAAATGTTGCTATAACCGCGTAGTGGCTGTATAAGAATGTCAAATATGAAGAATAAGAAGAAGAAAGAATATAAGAATGTAATGTGTGTAATTCTTGATAACAACTAAAACTATATAAAACTGCCGTTGACAACCCTGCCAAGCGTGGCAAGTGTGATATAATCCTCCCTTGGGGAAGGACTATGTTCAGCAGTGGACTATTATAACCTGTAATGGATAGATAAATTACAAAATTGTACTTGTTACTTAGTAATCTTTTACAGGTAACTTTTACGAGTACAACTAAGAAAGGTATTATTGAATATGCATTTTTAATACAGTTGCTCAAAAAGTGGCGTATTGCAGGGACGTATAGCGTTCGGGATGTGGGCTATTACATACTCGAGCTTTTTCTTTACCTTTTCCGAACTCATGCGTTCTCTTTCCTAACTGTCAAAATAATGTCTATTAAAAAGAAAAAATCAACCACGAAGTTTTTACTAAAAAAATTCATAGAAATTTTTATGATTCATGAAAATATTTCTAAAAAGAAGCTACTAATTGGTTTCAATATCAGATTTAATGATTTGATTCAATGAGTTAGGTTAGGTTTCATTTCATTTCATCTCATTAAATTTCATTTCCATTTCATATCAATAAAAAAATTCTACTGAATACTTGGCTGTATGGGCATAGTTCCCTTTGCCTACCCAGAATGGGTGAAAAAAAAAATATCTCTGCTTATATTCTTTTACGGTTGGCGCTATTTTCTAAAAATGTTCGTTATTAAATTGCTTTACTTTTTCGCAACTGTAACTGTGTTAAAAATTGTTGTTCAGTACACGTGCGGAACCGTCATTGCGACTTGTTCCGACTGTCAACCCTCACCTTCGGCTGCGCCTCGGCTCGGGTAGACATTTGTCGGAACTCTTTGCAATGACAGGCTTTCCGCACTCGTAATGAAATATACTATTTACATATAATTAATAATAATAACACTGCCTCGTTGGTTAGGCCAAAAAAATCAGTTATTGAGCTTTTCCATCAAGAAATTCTCAGTAGCTGCCCGGAGTCAGGAAGTTGGCGGTGTCTCACCCCCCGTGTCTCGGAAAGTACGTAAAGCTATTGCTCCTGCGCCTGATCTCTCCGGTCGTGTCTGTTTACCGCACCATTGGACTATGAGAGTTAGGTAATAGAGAGTGCACCTGTGCTTGAGCCACTTGGGAACTATAATCCTGTCCTGCGTCGATGGTTGTGATGTGGCCTCAGAACACGTAGTGCACACAGAACTATGACGGTGAGGAGAGTGTCGGGCTAGTCGGCGAGGTGCGCGCGCATGGCTCCCCAGGGGTCTATGAGTGTGGAGTGGCCCCAGGACACGTAGTGCACACATACCTATTTCGGCGAGGAGAGTGTCGGGCTGGTCGGCGAGCTGCGCGCGCACGGCCTCCCAGGGGTCTATGACTGTGGAGTGGCCCCAGGACACGTAGTGCACACAGAACTATGTCGGCGAGAAGAGTATCGGGCTGGTCGGTGAGCTGCGTGCGCACGGCCTCCCAGGGGTCTATGACTGTGGAGTGGCCCCAGGACACGTAGTAAACACAGACCTATGTCGGCGAGGAGAGTGTCGGGCTGGTCAGCGAGCTGCGTACGCACGGCCCCCCAGGTGTCTATGACTGTGGAGTGGCCCCAGGACACGTAGTGCACACAGACCTATGTCGGCGAGAAGAGTATCGGGTTGGTCGGTGAACTGCGCGCGCACGGCCTCCCAGGGATCTGACTGTGGAATGGCTCCAGAATACGTAGTGCACACAGACCTATGTCAGCGAGGAGTGTCGGGCTGGTCGGTGAGCTGCGCGCGCAGGGCTTTCAGGGGTCTATGATTGTGGAGTGGCTCCAGGCCACGTAGTTCACACAAACCTATGTCGGCGAGGAGAGTGTCGGGCTGGTCGGCGAGCTGCGCGCGCACGGCACCCCAGGGGTCTATGAGTGTGGAGTGGCCCCAGGACACGTAGTGCGCGGCGGGGTCTCGTGCCGGGGCAGCCAGCGCCACCCACAGTTGTTGGTCAACGGCGCGTGCGCGCCCTAGCAGCTCCCAGTGCTGCGGACCCGTCGTCATGTTAAACGCACCCGGGTACACCAGCAGCGAACATCCTGAGTTTTATAAAACAGGCCCCTGAGTATAACCTTTCTGTCGTATCGCCAACGTCCGTCAAAGGCGCACTTCATAATTCTATACAATTTTGGTTGGCAACCATACGAAAACGGTAAGTTTTTTTAATTTAATTGGGGGACAAACAACGTTTTTACGTGGTAGAACCATGCTGCAGCTATATTAGTAGTATAGTTGTAGCACGAATGATCGGCTCGACCGGGGAAGGACCACGCTCTCACAGAATACCAGCGTCAAATAGCAGCTTAACCCTGCTGTGTTTCGTATGGTGAATGTAGAGAACCGGAGACCCTTTTTACTGGAAAAGAGACATTCCATCTTAGTCCTCACGGATGTCAACGCATCTGCATTTTGATTCGCAAGCGAGGATAAATGTAAATGTCTATGGGCCACTGCAGCCACTTACTATCAGGTGGACTGTGTGCTCGTTTATCACCCTATCCTATATAAAAAAAACATGCGGCTCACATGATGGTAAGTGACTACCGCCGCTCATGAACAACTGCATCACCAGGGGAATTGAAGGCCATGTTTTTAAAATAATTTGAAATTAGAATTCTTAGCCAAACAAAAATGATTTTGATTTGAAATTGCCAGTAGTGCAGAACGGATACTCTTAGAAAAATAACCCTGTATGTACATAACAATGAATGCTACTGGTTTGAAACATAACATTGATATGCAGAAGGAAGACGGTAGGCGATAGTACGCATCCTTGTGGAAAACCGCCACTGAAGGCTTTAAGTGTGCGCATGCACTGTAGAGCACGTCCTTAATGCTAAATTAATTATAATTGCGTAATTTCTCGGGAAGCCCATATGATGGAGGCTTCGAAAGAAGCGCTTTGGGCCACACCCGATTAAAGGCTTTCGTTATGACCAAGCTAACCACCAAGGGCTCCCCCTTGGACTCGACTGCCTGCGCCCACCTATGTTTAATTAAACAAGAATATCACCAGCTTAGCGAGCCCAACGGAAACCGTACTGGCGGTCACTGATTAGTGAGTGATCCTCAAGTCTCCGCATGAGCTGGCAGTTAATAATCGATTTCAATATTTTAGAGTACAAGGAGGTGATGACAATAGGCCTATAGTTGGACGGATCAGAACGATTTATTTTAAGGATCGCCGATGTGTACCACAGATGAAGGAATAAATAGTCCCATTCCCTGAAGTACTACATCAGTGACAGAATCAGCAACAGTGCTGGAGCATATTCCATTGCAAACTGCCAACACCTGTGCCCTACAAGACGGCAACCCACAGAACGAAACCGCAATGGAATCGTGAGTGGCACTGTTTAGGCCCAAACATGGTCATTTGAGACGGTATCTAATAGCCTTTGACTTAGCTAATCGCCCGATGGTGTGAGGTGACCCGCGCGTCACCTCACACCGCTCACCGCTGCCCAGCGGTATGCAGCTTCTCGGCGTTCGGCGCTCGTGGGCGAGAAGAGTGGCTTGAGAGCAGCGGCGCGGTCGATTGACGTATTTTGTGGTGACAGCTGCAGCGGTTTCGCGCGACCAGTTTTGGCTTTGTGGTCTAGATTTTTAGTATTTGTGCGCGTTTAATTCGCTATTAAATTTGTGGTTTCGTGAAGATCGCCTCGGATTAGTTTGTCTAAGTTGTAAGCTCGTGACAAGAGGCTTGTATTATATTTGACTGATTAAAGTAATTTCGTTTGAAAGTAATTGCGTCAATTGTATAGTGATTGCGTGTTGAAGTGCATTTTGCAATATTTAACTTGCTTATGTGATGTGAAACCTTGCGCACACGCCGAGTAGAGATACGGTATGGCATTTGAAGCTCACATTCCATTTCGAGGGCGTGGCCCGGTTAATAGTTTTCGGAAGTGATTGAATGCAGTGCAGTGACTAGCACGGCGTGAGGTCGTCCCGTATAACCTCTAATTAGTGTCGGTTTTGTTAGCAAATTTATGCAACAACGAGGAGTTTGTGGAGTCTAGAAAAATAGACGCCGGGTCGATTAATTGTTTGGAAGTTAATGTTTAATTGTACCGTCACGTTAAGAGCCTTTTGTGTGTTGACTCGGTAGTTAGTTGCGTGTCAGCTAGGCTGATTTTGAATTCTTATTGCGGCGTAGTATTTAATATCGTACTGTAATACGGGACCTCGTAAACTAGGTTTTAAAAAAAGCACTTTTATTACACAACGGAAATAGTATAATTTAGAAATAGAAATAGTTACAAATTTTAATTAGCCCGGAGTCGAAACTGGCAGACACGAGATGATACAGAGGTGTTATGGATTCAGCGGTCGGGCAGAGACTGACTTGTTCCCGGGGGCGGGAAGCAGAGCTGCCTTTAAATGACGACATGACTATTTAGAGGAAATCTATGTAATTACTTATTACCTATGATTAAGGGTTTTCCCTGGCATTGGGAAACCGTAACAGTACGAAGGAATTTAGTTTGTCGTTTGGGAACGCTGATCTTTGAGACTCGAGAAGAGGCCGCGTTCGATCCTGTGTTTGCAAAGTTGTGCTACGTGAACCCGGAACCTTGAATATTGAACTTTGGACTACTGTTCGTTACTTGTATCGGGTGCCACGTGTTTGATTTCGATGAACGTCGGATTTAGTTGAGTCGGAAGTTAGTTAAATGTACAATAAGATTGATAGACTGAAATAGTGAAATGAAGAAAGAAATTGTCAATTGGTGACGTCCGCTGGAGTGATACAACATGGTGGGGCAGCATCGGACCAGGCCGCTGCCCGGTCACCTCAGCTGGGTCGGGTCACATAAATAAACACTACTAAACACCACTTACATGCACTTACACCTACCTACCGCCTGACCGATCCTTGGGGCAGTCTTAGCTTCGGAACCAGGTACGTACTATTTGTTTACCTAGCCTTATATCTATTGTGTAGAATGATAAGTCTCCATAGGCCGTTGGGCCCCGTCTCTTGTTGCCCATCGATGGGATTACTCATGGGCCCTAGTCCCATCAACTTTTATTGGTACTTTACAATAATCTAGGATATCTAACTTACAATACATTGATCTATCTTTGCTAATACCAATATATTTGGAGGATGGAATGATGGTCGAATATGACTCTGGATTATTTTTGTCATGAGGGACCAGTGAAGGTAAGTTATGATATATGTTTAAGTGTATAGGGTTAATGAGAGGGATTTTTACTGCAAACACTACTTTTTCTTTATTGAAGTAACTAGATATTTCTGATACATTTAAAATAGTATGCATGTTATCGAGATTTAAAGGAACTGGGAGTTGTTTAGATTCGGGTAAGAATCTGTAGTTTTCGCCCAATTCGAGGTAAAGTTCTTTAAGTGTTTGGATAGTAGGATACAGGCTGTTAGATTTGCTAAACATGATAGCATTAATTATGTCCTCAACTTTGAAGGACAAGGCTAGGAGACTACTTTCTATCATGGAAGTTAATTCCAGCATGCGAGATCTAATACCTAATTCTTTTGAAGCGTAAGTTAGATTTAGGATGTCTTGGGACAGTCCATCAATTGCGTTTTTCAGGTGGTTTTCATTTAGTCTAATTTTATGCAAAGTTTCGTTAAAAGATCTGAGCGAAGAGGTAGTGACTAGTATATTTTCCTTCATCAGGAGGGCTAATTTCTTTTGGTCTATTTCTACCTCTGTAATGGCGTTATCATATCGGATGGCATCGTCTTCATCCATTGTACCAAATAACTTTTTTGATGCAGTGCCTACGAATCCTAGAAGTGCAGACCTTCTCGACTGGCGAGACGTAAGATGGAAGATGGCTTCGTTGTCGTGGGCTATATCATTATAACGGGTGTTCAACGGTTCAAAGAGATTAGTACATTCCAAACGATCAAAGACTTTGCCATCATTACATACTTGTTTGGATTTATCTAGGACTAGTCGCAGATTTAGAATATGTGGACTGATAAAAGATACATCATACGGGATAACTACACTAAGGTAACTATCAACTAAAGTTAAGGAACCTAAAGGGTCGAAGTAGATACCATGACTGTTCGTCAAAGACGTAATGAATTCTTGACTCAGCGCGGAATTACTGTAATAGAATATAATTAAAATTAGTGTTATGTATATAACTAGGGTTACGTTTCAGATCTAGGAGCTAATTTAACTTCGTCATAGTGATGTGTTACATGACGTCTACTTATGAGTAAAGTCAAGGTGTTCCTGCCATTGATTTTTACAACCTTATACGGTCCTTTCCAAATAGGCGAAAGGGCTTTGCGCAGACGCACATGATTTTTGAGATATACGTAATCTCCAACTTTATACTGAACAGGCCGTGACCGGGTGTCGTAATACTGTTTAGATCTTTCCTTAGATCATTGTATGTTTTCTAAGGCTTTTTTCGCGTGAAAGTTTTAGACGATGGTGTAGAGATTTGAGATATTCTGGATATATTGGGTCCGATTGTAATTCGTAGACGGAGTCCGGGATAAAAGGCTTCTGACCGAAGAGGAGTTTGTATGGTGTGAAATTAGTAGTGGAATGAGTAGATGTGTTATATGCCAACATAGCGGTATAAACATACTTATGCCAATCAGAATGATTTTCGTTGACATAAGATTTAAGGTACTCCTAAAGTGTGGAGTGACTGCGCTCAAAAGCACCTTGCGTTTGAGGATGGTATGGAGAAGACCAGATTTGTTTAATTTTCAGGAAGTTGCAGGTTCTTTTAAATAGGTCTGCGGTGAAGTTTGTGCATTGAACGGTTAAAATAGACTTCGGGATGCCGAAGACAGAAATAAAGTGCACTAGACATTCACATGTCTCTTCTGCAGTCGCATTAGCGATAGGGTAAGCGAGGGAATATTTGGTGAGGTCGTCCTGCAACGTAACAATAAATTTGAGTTTATTAAGTCTAGCTTCTGTGGTCCTACAAGGTCGAGGCTGATTCGTTCAAATGGTTTGGTGGAAGTGGTAGTTATTTGCATAGGTGATTTATTAACTTGTCTTAACTTATTACTTTGGCATTGGGAGCAATTCTTCAAGTATGTATCGATGTCTGTCCGCATATTTTTCCAGAAATACCTCTCTTTTACTCGATTATACATTCGCGTAGATCCTAAATGTCCGGCAATTGGAATGTCGTGGTTTTAACGGAGTATTCTGGGTATCTCGGAGGGTGTAGGGTAAATTATAGCATTGTGATAAATATGAACTGATATTTGAGTATTGTTAAAGATATAGCAGAACATGTTGTATATTTTTGTCCAGATGTGTTTGTCGAAAGGATTTTGGAAATCAGTAATGGCTAAACTTAGGTTGGAATCAGTGGGATTACGTAATATATCGCATCGAAGATTTAGTAGGCTTTTATAAATGTCTTCATAAGAACTGTTATGGAAGTTGTATACTTTGGTGAATAGAAAATATATTGTTTTTCCTTTGTGATCGAATGAGATGAAGGAATAAAGAGTTCTTTCCCTATCTAAGAGTTCTTTAGAATTTTCGAGGTTACTTAGAATTTCTTCTACGTGAGGGTTGGAGTCGATATCGATAGAGGTAGGTATGACAATGATTTTGCAGTTAGTTTTCAGGATGCTTTCGTTATGTTCTAGGATGTTAGCGTTACTATTAAAGTCTTTGTTGCTCATTGTTTTTAGAAATTTGCTATAATTATCGTCACGAGAAGGATTTGGTATAGGATCTGGAGATTTGTTAGATGTGGTCGGTGTAGGAGGATCGTCGATACCTGGTAGTGAATCATCGTTTTCCAAGAGGTCTACAGAAGGTAGTTTATCGTCGAGGTCCAAGGAATCAGGGGGTAGTTGGATGTCAAGATCGTCAAGAGTAAGAGGGCTGAATTGAGGTGTGGAGTTATCTTCATTTTGATTAGAATTGGATGGAATAGGATCAGAGTCTGATGGTTGAACTGGGTTTACAGGATATTGGGATAGGGCCTCAGCAGCGGCATTAAGTTTTCCTTTTTGGTATTCGATCTCATACTCATATTCCATTAGTTTTAGGCGCCATCTTTGTAACTTGCTACTGGGATCTTTATGATTAAACAACCACTTTAGTGATCTATGGTTAGTAATGATCTTGAATTTTCGTCCATAGAGATATGAGCGAAAGGTTTTACAACCGAACAAAATAGCAAGGAGTTCTTTTTCAGTGGTATTATAGTTACATTCGCTTTTGTTGAGGGTCCGAGAGGCAAAGGCTATCGGCCTATCTTTGCCAATTAGACCTTGACTGAGTACAGCACCAATGGCATAATTAGAGGCATCACATGTTAGGATGAAAGGGATAGAAAAATCTGGATAAATGAGGATGGGAGCAGAGGTAAGTTTGTGCTTGAGTTCGTCGAAGGCGACTTGTTGTTGGTTTTCCCATAGAAAGGGGACATCTTTTTTTAGAAGTTGAGTTAAAGGTTTAGCAATTTTTGAGAAGTTGGCAATGAAACGGCGATAATACGATACAAGACCGAGGAAAAACTTAATGTCTTTCGGGGATTTGGGAGTAGGAAATTGAGTTACCGCTTTTACCTTTTCGGGATTAGGTTTTACACCATCTTTAGTTATTTGATGGCCAAGATATGCGTCTTCACGTCGGAGAAACTCGCACTTGTCAGGTTGGAGTTTTAAATTGTAGTTTCGAAGCCTTTGGAATACTGACGAAAGGTTATCAATATGAGAATTTAAATCATGAGAATATATGACGATGTCGCCAAGGTAGACAAAACACCGTATACCTTGGAGGCCTGTGAGCGCGGTATTCATTAATCGTTAGAAAGTGACAGGCGCGTTTTTTAAACCAAATGGCATTCTAGTAAATTGGTGGTGTCATTGTGTTACACTAAAGCCTGTTTTAGGAGCGTCTTACTCATTGATCAAAATCTGGTGAAATCCTGACGCGAGATCAAGGGTTGAGAAGTATTTGCTCTGTCTTAGCTGATCTAAAATTTCGGATATTTGGGTAGGGTAGCTGTCACCAACAGTGATGTCGTTTAATTTCCGATAGTCGATAACTATACGCCATTTTTGTTGTCCGGATGCGTCAATTTTTTTTTGGGACAATCCAGATTGGTGAAGACCATGGAGACTCTGAATGTTTTATGATTCCCTAGTCGAGCATTTGGTCAATTTGTTTTTTAACTTCTTGTTTATGTACCTCTGGGAACCGATAAGATTTTACATTTATGGGATTTTGATCGCTAGTTTTTATGTTATGCTTAAGGGCATTTGTGTGGGATAGTTTGTCGCCAGGAATATGTCCGAGTACTCAGAGCAAACATCGTGAAGAGCGTTTGTCTCTTCAGGATTGAGGTGGGAGACTTTAAGTAGGTTTAATACTTCTTGTGTTCGGAGGTAAGAGTTTGTGTTTTTTAAATTGCAAACTGTGTAAGTGTTTATTGGATCAAACGGTTTGGTTAAAGAACTTAAGGGAATTAGTGTGATATCTAGATTTGAATGTAGGGTTATAGGAGTTTCAGAGGTATTGATTACTGATAAGTTAATTCTTTTCTTTTCTTTGACTGCGACTAAGCAATTAGCGATTAGTAAATCTTTATGATAATATTGGTCTAGTACGAGTCCTTCTTTTACTTCAGGGTTGGAGACAGAGCATTCTATGACAGTTTCAGATCTGGGAGGAATAACATAAGTAGGTTCATTGAAATGTAATTTTATTTCATTTCCACCTATTTTCAAAGTTTCACGAGTGTAATCGATTGTGCAGCCAAAAGCGATTAGCATATCAGTGCCAACTATACCATCATAAGGTAAGTTTATTTGAGGTATTATATGGAATCTATGTGTGATACTATTTCTATCATTTATTTTTATCTTAAGTGGAAAATGGCCCATTGTAGGTGAAGCTTGTTACTTAAAGAAAGGGATGACAACGAAAAGGAAATAATAAGTATAATTTCGAAAAATACACAGTTGAAAAGTGATATGGTTAAGATACATAGAGACTATACAGATATTTTAAAGGAAAGGGATCAGCTCCAGGGGACAGTCGATGAGTTTGACCGATGCAGCAAAGAATATGAGGAAGTCCTCAGATTAATTGCTGCATTGAAATTACAATTAACTGAAGCTAATGAGCAGATTTCACAATTTAAACAATACATTGATAACGTGCAAGCATTACAAACTCAGAGTCTGTTCGATGAGCTCGTAGAATGTAAATCTCATGAAACATTGCAACCCTCCACAACAATAGATTTGACTAAAGATTCAACCTCATCAAGAACAGCAGAAAGGATTACATGCAGCAGAAGGAAATTAAGAAAATATATAAAAATCAATAAATATATTAGGAAAGTTCAAAAATTAGTCAAAACTAAAATTAATATTAAAAATTATTCAAATATATGTAAGGAAAAGCAAGAGTTAATTAGTAAAATTAAATTATATTCAATTGAGGTGGAAAACATGAAAAATTGTTATGAGACTGAAATAGAGTGTCTTAATTCAGAAATTTTATCACTTCAAACTTCATTACAAACTATGTCTAATAAGTATAAATCAGCAGGGAATGAGATAAAAGAACACATACTGGCCATGGATAATCTGGTAAAGTCATGTAAATATAACGAGGAACGTTTTGATTCCTTATTAAAATATCAAAATGAATATCAGCGCTCAATATCAGATTCTTTAGGGACAGTGTGTGTTAATAATATGACAAGCAGTAATACTTCATTTTCTTTACCTGCACTCTATGATAGTACCATAACGAAGCAGATAAATTTAAAAAGTAATGAAAAAAATAATGTAATTGTGTATAGTGATGAAATAGGAAAAAAATTGGGTATATCATTGAATAACTGTTTAAAAAGGCAACAGATAAGTAATTACTGCGTGCCTGGAGCATCATTCAGTGATATTATGAATAAAATTTTAACTAGTAAATTTAACCCTAATAGTATATTAATAATTTTTGTTGGGAGAAGAGGCAATATGAACAAGAATCAATTATTAAAATATATTGAATATCTCAATAACATAAATGTGGTTAAAGTTATCTTGTTTACATTGCCTTACATAGAGGGGTGGCCACAGGAAAATAAACTAAGATATAATTTAAATTTAATGATGCATAATTCAACATGTAATAATAACTTAAATTTGACATTTAATTGTAAGAATAATCATGATAAATTTCATTTAGTTGATATTAATAATTTAATTAAGAAGTTTTTGACAAGAGATAGGTATTACCTATCAAAGTTTAGTTTGAGACTGGTAGCAAATACGCTATCTCATTATTTATATTTTAACCCAGCCAAATTATTGGCTACCTTAACACCTGCTTTTATTGAGCAGAAAAATAATTTCACAAATGATTTGGAATTAGTTCCAAGTAATTTAAATTAGATAATAAGACAATAGAGGTAATCTCTAGCAAAGATAACTTAAATACCTTAGAATACAATTCAACTATACTTCATTGTGTAATTTCACAAAATAGCAATAATAAAAACTGTATTAACCTGGTGCATCAAAATATACAAGGTATGTTAGGCAAAGAACTAGAAATTGAATTATTTTTAAATAGTAACCTTATTCATATTTTATGTATTACTGAACATTGGTTAAAAAGTTACAACTCCATATTTAATTTCAGTAATCACCAGGTGGTCAGTTCGTTCAATAGAGATACTAAATTACGTGGTGGCTCCTTAATATTAGCTAATAAATCCTTATCATGTAAAGAACGTAAAGACATTGTGAGCCTCTCTGTTGAGCGTACTATAGAAATGGCATGTGTTGAGCTTGAGCACCTTATTGTTGTCAGTGTTTACAGACCCCCATGTTCAAATTATGATACCTTTGAAAAAATTATGGAAGAAGTTTTAGTTAAGCTTAATAAACAGAATAAATCTCTTGTAGTGTGTGGAGACTTCAATATCAATCTCCTGGAAACTTCTTCCATCAGTATTAAATTTTGCTCTTTGTTTAAATCATATAATCTTGATAATTTATTCTTTGAAGCTACACGAATTGCAGGGTGTAGTGCAACTTGTATTGATAATATTTTTACAGGTGTTGTACCAATCAACAAATCAATAATTCAAAAACTTAGTTCAGATCACTGTGGACAACTGGTTTCATTACCTTATATGCACAAAAAACAGGAAATTGAGAAAATTGTGTTTGTTCCTATTAATGCAAAACGCCTGGAGAGATTTAGAAGTAATATGGTAAAAAACCTTCCATCGCTTTCTTATAAGAACAATGCAGACTTTTTATATGGAGAATTATTTACCCTTATAAGCAATGAATTTAAAAAAATATTTACTTCTAAAACATTCTCCGGAAACAGTCGCAAGGCATTTAATGAGTGGGCGACAGTGGGAATTCATAAAAGCAGACGAAGGTTATATGACCTTTACCATGAAAGATCATATAATCCTTCTGATGCTTTTAAAGAATATGTCAAAAATTATTCTAAAATGTTTAAAAAAGTTTGCTCCACAGCCAAATCATTACATATTAGCAACAAAATTAAGACGGCTAAGAATAAAATTAAAATGACGTGGAGTATAATTAACAGCGAAACCGGTAAAGAAAAACCTCGTAACTCGAACTATCAATTAAAAATTAACAATGAATTGACTAAATCAAATCAAGAAGTCGCAGCGGTGTTTGAGAAATATTTCACTGATATTCCTATTTTGACAACAGAGTCTTTGAATATTTCTCCAACTGTCGCCGAGTCATTACTCAAACAGAATGTTAATATCTGTTTAAAAGAATTTAGATTCGAAAAAGTATTACCGCAAGATATTGTAAAATACTTTAAAACCATTGATGTAAAGAAAACCGCAGATTTGTGGGGGATTTCCGTGACAGTTATTGCGTCCATAATAGATTTAATTGCACCTCATCTTGCTATTATTTTTAATACTTGTATCGATTCTGGTGTGTTTCCTGATTTAATGAAGTGTAGTAAAGTAATACCTTTATTTAAATCTGGTAGTACATTGGACCCCGCTAATTTTAGACCTATTTCTGTACTACCAACTCTTAGTAAAATTTTTGAAAAAATAATTTTGAATCAATTGTTAATTTTTTTTAATACAAATAAATTACTTCATAAAAACCAATTTGGATTTACAAGGGGTCGCTCGACGTCTGACGCCGGTGTTGAGCTTATGAAATATATTTTTAATGCCTGGGAGAATTCACAGGATGCCTTAGGTGTTTTCTGTGATCTTTCCAAGGCTTTTGATTGTGTTCATCATGAAACATTAATCAGGAAACTACAACATTACGGTGTAAAAAATTTGGCGCTTAGACTTATTACTTCATATTTAAGTAACAGAACTCAAAAAGTCTTGATAAATGGTAAAGGTTCCTCCGGATCGGTAGTATCAATGGGCGTTCCTCAGGGCTCGATTCTTGGCCCATTCCTGTTTTTAATCTATATTAATGACTTACCTTATCTTGTAGGGGACAATCACGATATAGTATTATTTGCTGACGATACCTCTTTAATTTTCAAACTCAAACGGCAGTTAATTAATTATGACGATGTAAATAATGCTCTATCGAAATTAGTACATTGGTTTAACGCCAACAATATGCTCTTAAACGGCAATAAGACTAAGTGTATTAAATTCACAATACCTAATGTAAAACATTCGAATACCAATGTGCTATTAAATGGGGAGGAGTTGAGTCTTGTGGATACCACTGTTTTTCTCGGTATTACTATTGACGCGAAACTTCAATGGGGCCCCCATATATCTAAATTAGCAAGCAGACTTAGTTCTGCAGCATATGCTGTAAGAAAGATTAGAAGTCTCACAGATGTTGAGACAGCTAGATTAGTGTATTTTAGTTACTTTCATAGCGTAATGTCTTATGGAATTTTGCTATGGGGTAATGCGACTGATATTGAAGCTATATTTGTTTTGCAAAAGAGAGCCGTTCGGGCGATTTATAACCTAAATTGTAAAGAGTCCCTCAGACAAAAATTTAAAGAAATAAACATATTAACTTTGGCATCGCAATATATTTATGAAAATCTAATGTATGTACATAAAAACATAAATAGCTTTAATAAGAATAAGGATGTGCATTCTTTAAACACTAGGAACAAACATAAGCTTGTAATACCAGTTACTAGACTCCACAGAATCAGTAATTCATTTATGGGGCAATGTATACGCTTTTACAACAAAATCCCAGAACATATTCAAAGTTTATCAATAAACAAGTTTAAAAGTTTTATTAAAGAAAAACTGTACAAAAAGGGTTATTATAATATCAAGGAATACATGAATGAAAATAACCCCTGGGAATAAGGTGATCGCCACCATGCTGGTTCTATTAAAAATCATTTAAAAATTGTATAAATGAAATTATTGTTAAATGAAATATGTTTGAAAAAAGAAAGGTCCCGCTGGGTTTCTTGCTGGTTCTTCCCAGGACAGAGGTATTTTCCGAACCAGTGGTAAATAAAAAATGACTTTCAATAAGAATTATGTAATAATCGATATTGAATAAAAAATTATTCTATTCTATTCTATTCTATTCTATTCTTGATCAATAGGGTCAATACCTTTCAGGAATATTACCTCTGTTGTGATGTCAACTGGGTTTTGTATAGAAGATCGTTTCAGTAGGCTAACTGTTGCGCCAGAGTCTACAAGGAGAGATAAGGTAGTGTCCGATACTGAGGAATACGAGTACACAAGGATATGGGGTAAACGTTTCTTGAATGGACCAATGTTAATTTCATAAATTCTGGTTTCAGGAATGGGACGAGGAACAGTGGTGTCTAAGGTAGGTTTAGCATGTATGGAATGATTGATTTTACGTTTGGTGAGGCCGGTGGATACAGAGGATACAGTGGTGCGGCTAGGTTGCGAGTCCTTATTGTTGGTGAGTACAGAGGATACAGCGGGTACAGAGGATGCAGAGGGTACAGTGGATGCAGTGGATACAGTGGATACAGTGTTGCGTTTGTTTCGCGATTCCCTATCATAAGGGGATACAGAGGATACAGCGGATATAGTATTTTGTTTAATTTGCGTGTCCCTATCGTTAGGGGATACAGAGGATACAGTGGATACAGTGGATGTGGTATTTCCGTTAATTCGCGTGTCCCTATCGTTAGGGGATACAGAGAATACAGTGGATACAGTGGATGTAGTATTAGTGCCTTTGATATGGTAATGTTTTGAAATTCGATTTTTGGGTCTCACGAGACACCACCGTGAGCCCTTTATGCGTTTAAATCATCGTTTGATTTATCCTGATCCTCCGGATAGTCACTGCATTCGTTAATGTTTACCGCGTGGATTTGAGCTTGGTTATT
This sequence comes from Parnassius glacialis, assembly GCA_033319125.1. NCBI lineage: Eukaryota > Metazoa > Arthropoda > Insecta > Lepidoptera > Papilionidae > Parnassius > Parnassius glacialis. The sequence goes on from JAVANC010000028.1 coordinate 10,359,045, forward strand.
TTGATAGCGTCTAGGAGATAGTCTCTGATTATTTTGGTCTCTAAAGCGGTTATTATTGAATTCCCGTTTCCTACAATTATCGATAGTGTGGCCCACTTTTTTACAATAACGGCACACTGGAGGACCTGAAGTAGACGCCCCTTGACTGTTGGTATTGTTTGAGTAGCCTCGCTGTGTAGGGTTTCGGCTTGGTTGGGATTGACGTTGAGGCCAACGTCCTTGATTAGGCGAACTGGTATTAATTGCCGAAGGATTACGCTTAGAAGAGGTCTGCAATATCTTTTCTTCGGATACAGCGAAGCCAATGGCTTCATTTAAGGTTTCAGGGTCACGGCATCTGACTACCGTTGACAATCGAGGATTTAACCCACTTACAAATGTATGCAAAGCTAAATCTTGCATTGCGGCGACACGGCCAGTCAGTTCACCTTTCTTTTTCGTGGGTATTGAGATATTGATTTCGGTTAATACGAGGGTGGATTGAAAAGTACTCGGCCTAACCAAGAAAATAAACACATACTAAATCAGTTATATTTTTATTTTTCTACATAATCACCATCAAGTTCAATACACTTTTGCCACCTCCCCTTCCAAGCATTTAGACCGTTGAAAAAAAATGATTCTTCCTTAGAGTCAAAATACGCGTCTACAGCTGCTTTGACCTCGTCTTTTGTCGAAAATCTTTGACCTCCCAAGTGCTTTTTTAGGTTAGGGAACAGAAAGAAGTCTGATGGTGCCAGATCAGGTGAATACGGCGGATGCGGTAACAGTTCAAAGCCACAGTTGTGAATTTCAGACATTGACTGTACTGACGTGTGAACACGGGCGTTATCTTGACGAAACAGGACTTTTCTTCTGAGCATTCCTCGACGTTTTTCTTTTATTTCCTCTCGTAAACGACGTAGTAAGGTGCAGTAGTAATCAGAGTTTATAGTCTGACCCCTTTCAAGATAATCAATCATAATCACACCTTTCGAGTCCCAGAATACTGAAGCCATCACCTTATTTGCCGACAAAATCGACTTAGCCTTTTTAGGGGGTGGTGAACCAGGTCTTCTTCACTGTTTTGATTGTTGTTTTGTTTCCGGTGTACAGTAATGAACCCATGTTTCGTCTATAGTAACAAAACGATTCAAAAAATCATCTGCATCGGCTTCAAATAACTCCAAACAGTCGCGTGAAATAGTCAATCGCGTCCTTTTTTGTTCAACTGAAAGCAGTCGTGGAACCCACCTCGCAGACACCTTGTGGAAAACCAACTCGTTGACAAGGATGTTTTAAGTTCGTTCATAAGAGATGCCTATAATCTCGGCTATCTTTCTAATTTTTAATCTGCGGTCTCCCATTATTAAATCAAGTACTTTTTTAATATTTTCGTCAGTAGTTGACGTCGAAGGCCTTCCAGAGCGGGGTTCATCTTTCACACTCTCTCTACCACGCTTAAATTCTGCTATCCATTTTTTGACGGATAAATATGACAGAGCACAATCGCCTAATGTACTGACCATGTCATCATGGATGGCTTTTGATGATAGCCTCTTCTTATGGAGGTACTTAATGACGGCACGCTGCTCGATTTGCTCCATTCGCGTAAATTATGTCCGATTACTTTGTTAATAAATTTATAAAATCACAACTAATTATCGCACACGTTTTGAACTTCACACAATGAACTAGTCTGAACTGAACTAAATAATGTGGGTAGATTTGATTTTTAGAATTGAATGGATCTATGTTAGGCCGAGTACTTTTCAATCCACCCTCGTAGCTTTGATAGACATGTCTCTACGCGTAGTGCAAACTGGTTGACCGTTACGCTATTAATTTGACAACAATCTTGGAGGTCCGAGAGTAGTGCAGCGTAATGCTTTTTCTCGCCAAATTGGTTTTTGAGAAACTCCTCTAACTGTTGCCAGTTCTCGAACTCTTTAATGGAGCACGCACTTTCGGCACGGCCTTCGAGTTGGCTTAAAATATATTTTAATATTATATCTTGTTGAGACGATGACGCATGGCTTATTGCATTTCTGCAGTTATTTAAAAACGCATTAATTCGATCCCGTGTTTGCAAAGTTGTGCTACGTGAACCCGGAACCTTGAATATTGAACTTTGGACTACTGTTCGTTACTTGTGTCGGGTGCCACGTGTTTGATTTTGATGAACGTCGGATTTAGTTGAGTCGGAAGTTAGTTAAATGTACAATAAGATTGATAGACTGAAATAGTGAAATGAAGAAAGAAATTGTCAATTGGTGACGTCCGCTGGAGCGATACAACATGGTGGGGCAGCATCGGACCAGGCCGCTGCCCGGTCACCTCAGCTGGGTCGGGTCACATAAATAAACACTACTAAACACCACTTACATGCACCTACACCTACCTACCGCCTGACCGATCCTTAGGGCAGTCTTAGCTTCGGAACCAGGTACGTACTATTTGTTTACCTAGCCTTATATCTATTGTGTAGAACGATAAGTCTCCATAGGCCGTTGGGCCCCGTCCCTTGTTGCCCATCGATGGGATTACTCATGGGCCCTAGTCCCGTCAACCTTTGTTGGGGCAGCTAGGGGCGTGTACAGGTACCATACTCTGGATCAGACAATGGTTCAAAGAGCCATGAGGGACAACTACGGAAACCTGATATCCGTCCGGATGAGAGGACAATAAAAGCTGCAACAAGTAAAGTGCATGATCTGTCACATCTGGAATTGTGTTGTGTCAAATGGTACCTTCGCCCAAGCGGATATAGACCATGTGTCAAGGTAAATTCATAAACAGATCTCTCTAAGTGATCGGTTACTGAGAAGCGAGCCGTTCGGTGTGATAGGTGTTAAAATCGCCAAGGATCACGATCTCTACGGATGGGGTTCGATGTAGCACAGTGCCTGTAGCCATTTGGACGTGTTCGATGAGTCGGTTTGTCAGCATAACCGCTGTGGGACCTATAGAGGCACCCGTAGATGCGAGGATGGTACATCGCCTTCAAGACTGCCGAAGCGTCGATAACAGATATCCTCCAGATAAACTCCAGTCCGAGGCAAAAAGGGGTGTTCCAATTTGTATTGCGGATAGGAAAGATACCAAGTACCAAACGGCGATGACACCTTCGTCTCGGTCTCAAAGAGTAAAGTAGGCTTCGCCGTCTACAGAACATAGCGGACTGCGTTAAGGTACAAGTGAAGTCCCCTGATTTTGCAGAACTTCTCGACTAGTGTGGCAGGGGTCGCCTTGGTTTTGTTAATTTGCTTACCCCGCGCAATGTTTGTGATGAACGAAATTTCGCCCACCCACCCTATAACACACGGAGCAGTCTGAGTATGCTCTGTTGTGGCCCATAAACACCTGCATTTATTCAGGAAGTGTAGGGTAGCTTGGACGTGGATACTCAGCGAGGGATTCTACATAACCAGGAATGCTGGTTCAGATACCCTACATCACGCTGGTTTCAGATGCGTTGTTACCTCTGACCCTCTGAGTATTAAGATGGAATGCATCACAGCCTGTAATTGTACTGGCTTTCTATAACCTTCAAACCGGAACACTTGCTTTATTGGCTATGCTTTGTCTTAATGAGCAACAAACGAAAACAATATAATATTGGAACTCCAAAATTGTATCTAATGACTATTATAACAAGATACAAATTAGGATCTACTGATAATTGGTACTTGAAATATTTTTTATAACTGCAATACAGACCTTGATCGGCCATCAGCCGCGCCATCTCAGGAAAGCGCAGATCGTAACAAATGCCTAGACCTATCTTGATCCCCTGGTACTCGAAAGTGGTTATCTGATCCCCGGCACTCAAGACGTCCGATTCCTTGAACGTGATCTTGTTTGGAATGTCTATATCAAACAGATGCATCTAGAAAGTAAATGAAAACATTATAAATTACTGATTAAATAATGTATGGCTTAAATTCAATTAAAACAAAATCTGATGATGATGGTGGTGGTGATGATGATGATGATGAGGAGGAGGAGGAGGAGGAGGAGGAGGATGATAGGGGAGGGGGAGAAGAGTGTTAAAGCACCTTTCTATGTCGCGCTAGTAATTTTCCCGTGTTATCCCAAACCGTACAGGTGTTGTACAGTTTTTCCCCGCAGCGCTCGGGCAGAGTCCCGCCTATGACGCACACACCTGCTTCCGCCGCCGCCTTAGACAGGGCGTGGCAAGTCGAACCAGATGGTACTTCTTCTGCATACTCCTTAAAGAACTCTGCGAGTGGAAACGTTTCATAGTTAAAGCTTTTGAGTCCACCAGGCCGCATTTTACCAGAGCGTCCGAAGATTTTTGCCACAGGCGTATCAGTATTTTTTTTATAGGATAGGGTGACAATGGAGCACACAGTCCACCTGATGGTAAGTGGTTGCTGTGACCCATAGACATCCACATCTATCCTCAATAAAGAATCAAAATGCAAATGAAGACTAAGATGGGATGCCTTTTTTCCAGTAAAATGGGTCTCCGGTCTCAACTCTTATTAAATCAGACTTGAAAAATCAGACTTGTTAAACACAGTATTTGTCACGTCTTGTATATGCCAAGCATGATGTAGGTAGATTAAAATTAGTAATTAGAAAGATCTTTGTGTAAGTTAAATTTCGATTCTAAATTACTCTGCAAGACTAACATTTACAATATTATAATGAATAGGTATTTGCACTTACTTAGTGTGCTTCGCAAATTCCAAAAATAATATGTCAAAAACAAGCACACAGGAACCTACATTCATTCCGATTTATTCTTAATTTAGAATCAAAATGCTGATGCGTTGTCACCCCTGAGTACTTTTTCTTTAAATTTTTACTGACAGCTTTTGTCCACCCGATCCGTAAAAAAGGCGACCGCTCAGACCTGTCCAACTACACGCCTATCGCCATCACCTCGTTGTTCTCCAAAATAACGGAATCCATTATTAATTGCCAGCTCATGAGGTACCTTGAGGATCACCAGCTGATTAGTGATCGCCAATACGGTTTTCGTCGGGGTCGATCAGCTGGTGATCTTCTGGTCTACCTGAATCATAGATGGGTTGAGGTAGTAGAGTCCAAGGAGGAGGCGTTGGCCGTTAGTTTGGACAATGCGAAGGCCTTCGATCGGGTTTGGCATAAAGCGCTTCTTTCGAAGCTCCCTTCCTATGGGCTTCCCGAGAAATTGTGCAATTGGATCACCAGCTTCCTTGCAGATTGGAGCATCAAGGTCGTGGTAGACGGTGCATGTTCCGACTATAAACGCTGTCTGAAAAGCTGTCTTTCCTTACATACAGATGTTATTTTAATTTTTCCCCTCATTCATCAATCCAAACCACTAAGTGTTGTTTGATAATAGTATTTATACTCACGAGTGCCATAAGGTGAGTTGAAACATTCAGGTAGCGCTACCAACTGGGCACCTTTTTCTTTAGCGAGGTGAATTTCCTTCACAGCTTGCGCCACATTTTTTGATTTATCTGGTCCCACTGCCAGCTGGACCAATGCTATTTTAAAACCTGCAATTGATTAATATTAGTAATAGATTGGTCTGTAATACTCCACAGCAGGATTTACCCTGATATTCAAAGACAATTGTTAAATCCAATAAAATACTTTAATTTAGGTAAATATGTGTATTGTGTTAGGCATGTATTATCTATAGTGCTAGGTAGTAAAACTAGTGACAAACCGGTTGACTTAACTAACAGTATTTGTTTATAATGTTATGCAAGTACTCACATTCATAACTATTAATAACAATCTATGATATAACAACAATACAGTGTTTAAAATCTAGATTTTTAAAATTTATGTAACAAAATTTATATTGGCTTGTACAATTCTTCATAATATTTAATTATGAATGAACTGTGTGGCAATTCCTAATTCCGACTATAAACCCATTAACGCTGGTGTTCCACAAGGCTGTATGCTATCACCAACGCTGTTTCTTCTGCATATCAATTATATGTTGCTAACTGGTAGCATTCATTGCTATGCAGACGACAGCACTGGTGATGCCCTATATACCGGCTGTGCCAATATTTCTCGGGAAAACGTCGCCGAGTACCGGGACAAACTTGTATCTGAAGTCGAGTCTTTGCTTAACAAAGTCTCGGATTGGGGCCGACTAAATCTAGTCCAGTTCAATCCCTAGAAGACACAAGTTTGCGCGTTTACCGCTTAAAAGAACCCCTTTGTCGTATCTCCTCAGTTTCAAAGCACTCCCCATGCTGCCTCAGCCAGTATCGGAATCCTTGGCGTCGACATATCGAATAGTGTACAGTTTCGTGATCACTTGGAAGGGAAGGCCAAACTGGCCTCTAAAAAGCTTGGCGTGCTCAGCAGAGCGAGACAGTATTTCATGCCGGCACATCGCTTGCAACTTTACAAAGCGCAAGTTCGGCCTGCCATGGAATACTGTTCTCATCTCTGGGCCGGGGCAACCCAGTGCCAGCTCCTTCCACTTGACCGCATCCAGCGCAGAGCGGCTCAAATCGTCGACGACCGAGTCCTTTCCGATCGGTTCGATTCATTGGCACTCCGAAGTGATGTTGCATCCCTTTGCATTTTCTTTCGCATTTACCACGGGGAGTGCTCTGAGGAATTGTTCGGATTAATCCCAGCAGCCAAATTTCACGAACGCCCATCGCGGCAGAACTCCCGATACCATCCACACCATCTGGATGATTGGCGGTCCACCACTGTGCGATTTAAAAGATGTTTTCTTCCTCGTAAAACTTCCTTGTGGAATCGATTACCATCAGCGATTTTTCCGGACCGATACGACTTAGGGACCTTCAAGAAAAGAGCCTACTCTGTTTTAAAAGGCCTGCAACGCATCTACAATTCCCCTGGTGTTGCGGTTGTTCATGGGCGGCGGTAGTCACTTACCATCAGGTGAGCCGCATGCTCGTTTGCCCCCTCTCCTGTAAAAAAAAGTACTTAAATTAAAACGTAATGACTCGTTACATAATAAGGCCAGAACTACACATGGGCAAAATCGTGTATTTAATTTTGCTATCACCGTAACTGCCATTTTAATTACACACAAGTCACATTGAAAAATCATCGTAACTTTTAAGATATTCTAATCTTATAACGTAACTAGATATTATACGCGATTTGGTAATTTATTAGGTTTTATTTCGGTACGACTTTCCATTGACTCCCGTCGAGTTGGGGGTTGATACGTATTTTTACAGAAAAGTTACACTATTATAAGCACACACACAAAGTTACAACATGCGGAAGCGCGTAATTTTTGAGAAAAAAGTTATTGAAAATTAATTATTCTTGCATTGTTTATGTCTAATCCTACAATAAAACTGACGCCATTTTTATTGTTATTGTCAGTAGGGATGTCGATTCTTTCCGAAAAAGATCGATTTTTTAAATTGATTCGAATTGTAAGCTGATGTATCGATTCCTAAAAAATCGATTTCTAAAATTTCTATATTTTTTTCATGTTTGCATTTATAATGTAAACATAAATCCATTTTATGAGAAAAAAATCCCCTTCATCATAAAATATAGGGGGACTGATTCAGAAGAATTTCTGTGTCTATTTTCAGATTGCTACGTCTCCGGCGCTGCGGGAAGAGCAGCCTCTACGCCTTAGCGTAACAAATCGCAGGCATCCCCCCTCGCATCCGCAGCTTCGGCTTGTTGGTCGCCTTCGGCGACCAGCCTCAGCCGCTCCCGCTCCTCCGATGCCTACGATTTGTTACAGCAGGCGGAGGCTGCGCCCCCTACGCGCCTCCGGCTCTTTAAAACCACTCTAGGGGTAGAACAGACTCGTACCAGGTGGAGTCGGGGTCAATAAATTCGGTTCTTTGACATAAGTTGAACTTAACCTATTTTATTTGTTATCTGCCCTAATAAAATAAATAAATTAAAATTAAAAAAAATAATAAGAGATTATTTACTATGGTATCTTTCTGGTTTTTCATAAAATGGCTTTATATTTACATTATAAATGCAAACATAAAAATATAGATATTTTAGAAATCGATTTTTTGTGAATCGATACATCAGCTTACGATTTGAATCGATTTAAAAATCGACCTTTTTCGGAAAGAATCGACATCCCTACTGACGACAATGACATTACAAAATGGCGTCAGTTTTCTGGTAGGATTAGATATAAACAATGCAAGAATAATTGATTTTCAATAACTTTTTACTCATAGATTCCTCGCCTCCGCAGCTTCGGCTTGTTGGTCGCCTTCGGCGACCAGCCTCAGCCGCTCCGGCTCGTCCGATGCCCACGATTTGTTTTGTTTATTTGATTGTGATTTGTTTGTTTTGTTGATTGTGTAGCCACTACGCAAAGGCGTAGAGGCTGCTCTTCCCGCAGCGCCGGAGACGTTGCAGACTCAAAATAGATACAGAAACCCCTTTTAATCAGTCCCCCTATTTTATGTCTGATGAAGGGGATTTTGTTCTCATAAAATGGATTTATATTTCCATTATAAATGCAAATATGAAAAAATGTCGAAATTTTAGAAATCGATTTTTTTGTGAATCAGCTTACGATTCGAATCGATTTATAAAATCGGTCTTTTTCGGAAAGAATCGACATCCCTACTGACGATGACAATAACAATATAAAATAGTGTCAGTTTTACCGTAGGAATTGACATAAATTTGCAAAAATAACTGATTTTCAATAATTTTTTTCTCAAAAAGTACGCATTTCCGCATATTGAAACTTTGCAAAATGCTTTCTTTTAGTGAGTACTATCTACAAAAAAAAAATATGGGCATTTAAATCGATGGTCCATATTGGAAATTTTAACCGCTGTAAAAAAATCAAACTTCTAAGCCAACGCAATCAAAAGATACAGCCGTTTATACCGCAAATTTTCGACATTTGCAAGGGAATCAAAACCTACAGTGTACTTCCCGTGAACTCAGAATCTTGTAATTTGTTACGAAGCAACGTTTCATAGCACAGATAAAGGAAAAATTGCGAAAAGCATAAATTTTTAGTTACATCATTTGATAAAAATATTTTTAATAATTTTAAACTTATATACCTACCTACGGATTTGTTTGGAACCCTCGGTGCGTGAGTCCGACTCGCACTTGGCCGGTTTTTTTTATAAACAACCTAACTACACGACTATAAGTTCCATTGTAGCTTAATTTTTTTTTCAAATATACAAATTTCACTGAACCTTGCCGAACAGCCATATACTGTTTTACTACCTATTTTTCCTTTTGTTAGATTTAATCAGTGATACTAGTTATCTGAGAAAAATTTCGGTGGAGGCGCGAAAGTACATCATTATTATATAATTCACTACCTACATGTTGACACGTCCTTTACTTTGATGTGACAGTAATAACTGAGAAAAATTTTGGAGGAGAACGTTATTATGGAATTATCATTATTTTCTCACTGTTACCTTTTTAGGCAGCTAATCACGATGACGTTTTCTCGAACATTATTTATCAGTTTATCACTCATGTTTAGCCTGAACGGATACATACTTATCAGTTAGTTATTCCTTTTTTGGAAGTGGAAGGAGCCAGCACTGGATTTCCCTGGCCCAAAGATGAGAACAAAATTCCTTGTGACACTGAACAACTGAAAATGAAATACTGTCACTCTCTACGGAGCACGCCAAGCTTTTTAGAGGCCAACTTAGCCTCCCCTTCATATCGACCATAAAATTGCAAATCATTCAATGTATCAACATTGAGGGTACCCATGTTGGCTGAAGCAGCAAGGTCAGTGCTCTGGAAAAGCTGTCTTTCCTTACATACAGATGTTATTTTAATTTTTCCCCTCATTCATCAATCCAAACCACTAAGTGTTGTTTGATAATAGTATTTATACTCACGAGTGCCATAAGGTGAGTTGAAACATTCAGGTAGCGCTACCAACTGGGCACCTTTTTCTTTAGCGAGGTGAATTTCCTTCACAGCTTGCGCCACATTTTTTGATTTATCTGGTCCCACTGCCAGCTGGACCAATGCTATTTTAAAACCTGCAATTGATTAATATTAGTAATAGATTGGTCTGTAATACTCCACAGCAGGATTTACCCTGATATTCAAAGACAATTGTTAAATCCAATAAAATACTTTAATTTAGGTAAATATGTGTATTGTGTTAGGCATGTATTATCTATAGTGCTAGGTAGTAAAACTAGTGACAAACCGGTTGACTTAACTAACAGTATTTGTTTATAATGTTATGCAAGTACTCACATTCATAACTATTAATAACAATCTATGATATAACAACAATACAGTGTTTAAAATCTAGATTTTTAAAATTTATGTAACAAAATTTATATTGGCTTGTACAATTCTTCATAATATTTAATTATGAATGAACTGTGTGGCAATTCAATGTTATAATTCATTTTATTATTGGTTTGCAATCAAAGTTCAGCTGGGTTAAAACTGCACATATTTTATCTCACGTTGTATTTATTTGAATTATGCCAAATAAAATGAATTTTAATTTAGACTTGATAAAATGACGGATGAAATACTTGCTAATCTATAATTAAGGCACTGCCTGTTCCAAGTTACACATATTTAAATATACGTGTCTCAAAATTCAACGATAAGCCAACACCGGAGGATAGACCTGCCCCGGACTAATCGGGGAAAAAAAGAAAAAATATATATCCCAATTATATTTTAATTTATATAAAAAAAATTAAATTCTTCAGAAATTGAGACCTTTTATGATATTTTTCACTACCATGACCACAATTTTTTAAATATTTTTTTCTTTTTTTTTATAGGCAACCTGAATAGTACTGCTATCTACCACAATTCTTAAAAACTCCAGAATAACTCTTGTTTTATCACGAAAATTAATGAAACTTATTTTATTCCCTAAATTTTTTGAAGACTTTTACTTTTAACCAAATTTAACTAATCGTGGTGTAAAAAAAAGTATGAACTCTAGTATGGCAAGTTTTTTTAAAAATTGACGCAACTAACCAACATTCCAAAATGGTATAATACTCTAGGAAAACAAGTTATAAAAAAATATGGGCCTATTATTTCTAAACAGGGGCCAAATTCCTTAAATTGTAATTGTCAGTAATCACTTTTACTACATGCCCAAAAAGGGCTCCTGTTACAATTTCTAGGAATTCGAATGGGGCATTAATACCTTAGATGTTAGAGAGAGATAGATAGATAAGAGATATTTACGTTAAAAAGAGACAACAACAGGGCAGGTAGAGAAGCTGTTATTATTCTCAGCAAGTCGGTTCAGTACGCTCTGCTCCTTTGTTTACTGCGCACCGTTCCCAATTCAACTTACGTGGCCCCCGTACATACTATCGACTTTTGGCTTGGCTTTTTGGACTGGAATCGACCTGCAAACTTAACTGACCTGGCATTATTTGGACTGGAAGTGATCTGCAAACTGAACTGACCTGGCATTATCTTGGACTACGATTGTGTGTTTTGTGATTTAGAGTTCTGGCGCATTTTAGACTGTTTGGCGTTTAACATGCCGCAACCGTACACACCACAGGAATACGCTAATATGCATTTAATCTATGGAGAATGCCGATGTAATGCTAACGCTGCTAGCAGACTGTATCGAGAAAGATACCCAAATGCTCAAAAATATCCTGATTATCGAGTGTTTATTAATGTGCATCAAGCGTTTTCGGAGGGTCGTATGCCATCCAATAGGAGAAGCGCTGGAAGACCTAGATTTGATTGTGATGAAGAAGTTCTCAATGAGATAGAAAATGACTCGACTACTTTGGTACGTGCCATAGAAGAAGCTACAGGAATCCCGAAAAGTTCTGCACATCGAATATTAAAACGTCACAAGCTTCACCCATATCACTACAGGCGTATGCAGACGTTATTACCGCGAGACTATCCGCTACGGGTTACATTTTGCCGTGTAATGCTGCAAAGGCACAGTGAAGATCCCCACTTCCTAGACAAAATTCTATGGTCGGATGAAACAACGTGCAAGAAAGATGGGTATTTAAATCTTCACAACCTACATAGTTGGAGTAATGAAAATCCACAATTGATGAGACAAGACAAATCCCAATATCAATTCAAGGTTAACCTATGGACCGGTATATTAAATGGAAAAGTAATAGGGCGCTTTGAGTTACAAGGAAACTTAGATGGCAATAGTTATTTAAACTTTTTACAAAATGACTTGCAAGAATTGTTAAACGACGTGCCCTTAAGTGATCTTCAAAACATGTGGTTCCAAAATGATGGTTGCCCAGCACATTATGCCCGTCCTGTGCGAGAATATTTAAATCAAGAGTATCCAGGGCGTGGGATCGGGCGACTTGGTCCTATCTTATGGCCACCCCGTTCACCCGATTTGAACCCCCTGGACTTCTTCTCTTGGGGTTGTCTTAAAAACAGGGTCTACTCAAAACCCATTGTGACATTGGACGAGCTTCGTCGAAATATCACTCAGGCTGCTGATTACATTAATAGCAGAAGATATGCAAGACAAATAAAACAATCATTTTTAAGGCGATGTCGTGCATGTATTAATGCTGGTGGAAAACAGTTTGAACATTTGCTATAATGTTAATAACTTAATAAATTACACATGAAACTGTTTGTACCATTTGTTTTGAAATATTAAACATTTTTCAAGAACTAATACTTTTATTACACCCGACCGTCATTTGGCCCCTGTTAAGAAATAATAGGCCCATATTTTTTTATAACTTGTTTTCCTAGAGTATTATACCATTTTGGAATGTTGGTTAGTTGCGTCAATTTTTAAAAAACTTGCCATACTAGTGTTCATACTTTTTTTTTACACCACGATAAGTTAAATTTGGTTAAAAGTAAAAGTCTTCAAAAAATTTAGGGAATAAAATAAGTTTCATTAATTTTCGTGATAAAACAAGAGTTATTCTGGAGTTTTTAAGAATTGTGGTAGATAGCAGTACTATTCAGGTTGCCTATAAAAAAAGAAAGAAAAAAATATTTAAAAAATTGTGGTCATGGTAGTGAAAAATATCATAAGCGGTCTCAATTACTGAAGAATTTAATTTTTTTTATGTAACTTAAAATATAATTCGGATATATTTTTTTTTCTTTTTTTCCCCGATTAGTCCGGGGCAGGTCTATCATCCGGTGTTGGCTTATCGTTGAATTTTGGGACACGTTGTATATATACTAGCTGACCAGGCAGACGTTGTTCTGCCCTTTCCGACGACCATGTGTCAAAAAAGATCATTAAATTCACAATAAAAAAATTCAGGGTCACTTATCGGGATAAAAACTATCCTATCTCTCAAGTTGGATGAAACTGCACAGAGTATGCAAAATTTCATTGAAAGCAGTTCAGTAGTTTAGTTCATCGCGGACAAACAACGTGACATGTAATTTTTATATATAAAGAGATATATATATATATATATATATATATATATTTCTTTTGCACTCATATTTGTCACTGAACACCTTGTTAAGCAGCTGGACTGATTTTGATGAAATTTTTTGTGTGTTTGAGTGGGTTCGTGGATAATCTCAATTTACAATTGGACCAGGTAGTTGCTGCTCTTGTCGAGATCCAGATATACCTGTGCGAAGCATGGGTCTATAGCAAGTATCATATAAATAAGTACCACATGATAATCAATATCTTATTATTATTGAGTAAAAACATTTATACAAAAACCATTTTCAACAATATTTGCAAAGAATTATCTGGCTAGGCATGGACAGTGAATGATAAATGAAATAAAACCAAAATAAAAATGATACTTACTGAGGTTATGACATCAAAGAAGAGGTCAAACAAGATTTGACAATATAATTATTTAGAGATATGGAAATATAACAATATATTATGACAATATTATAAAGTTTGGTTAGATAGAGCCTGGGTTTAATATAATATTAACTCATAAATATAATACTATACCACTAAGAGGATATGCAGGTTTCTTTGTAAACCGCGGATGTACCGCATCTGTTGTTGTCTCAAACATGTCAATACAATTTATTTCCTTTTACAACTACCTGTCTTTGCTACCTGTACGCTATGTTCCCTCTCCCACAATTTATTTACCTCTTTTTAACATTATCAGGACACCGATATACTATGTATCCCTAGCACTGCTTTCTTTGATCACTACTCTAGTTAACCACACTTGATTTTTTTATTTACTATCAGTATCAGTTATCAGGTTATCAGTCATTGACTGACACTGACTGACATTAGTCTATGCTGACTGATATCTTTCAGTATATAAAGGTACTCTGTGCTGATATCTGGACTATATAGTGTTTCTAGAAGTTTTGGCGGGAACTTGATCGGCGGCGGTTTGCTGCTCCTGTATTATAGTTTCAATAATAGTTTGAAGTGGATTTTGATATGTAAAAGTGGTGCGATTTTATGTATTAACTGTCTACGCATGTGAACTATTAGTGGAAACGGTGAAACAAGTGTTCTGATGGTGATGGATTCTCAAGATAAGCTGTTTGCATAGGCGCCTTTAGATACCATCGCCAACGCCAACTGTCAGCTGCCTGCTGGCTCAAGTTGCCGTCAAAATCTCCCAAGGGCTGCACAATGTGACGCATCAACATAATATTGTGAAGCAGTGAACTATGAAGGATAATAATACATAAAGACAAGGCTTGTAGAAATTATAATAAACCGAATAAAAATACTCAAGACTTGGCCTAAAGGTCTAGATACCAGGCTAAAAACTCCAAAAAAATATATAGTGTTTCTAACGGTTTCTAACGCAGATAGAAGATACAAAGTCTATGGAAAAAATCAATGGATCTGACTGACATGTGACAGTCAGACAGTGTTGCCGACAACTTGGGACCTGAAATCAGCATTTTTCACAGATTTAGTAGCCTAATATAACCGAATTAGAGCTGGGGTAGCCTAAAGTAGCCCAAACGTCAAAACTTCGCTACGAATAAATAAAAACGTAATTTATAACAATTTGTTTATTTTATAAGATGTACATAAAGTATCAAATTTAAAAAAAATCAGCAATGATCATCTGCTGCCAGCAGCACCAAAGCATCTTGACAAAGACTTTCACCTACCAAAATTTCTGTAGCCTCTGCTATGCTAGTGCTGGCGCAAGCTTCGCTGAAACTGGAAACGTTCATTTTTTCCCAGGTTACTTAATAGGTGCAACAGGCTAAGTTAGAAGCCCTACTCTCTAGCGCTTTGTCCGTGTATTCGGATTTACACGTCTCTCTCGCGCGCGTCTGCAGATGAGTGAGAGAGCCTTAGTTTTGGGAGTATTCCCCGAAATTAAGTGTTGCCAGTTTTTTTTATTTTGATTTGTACATTTTGCGTAGGAGGTATTTTTTTTTGCTTATATTAACTTCTGTTGTGATTTAGTCTAATTGACGATCGATCGTTCGTCTCTCAAGTAGCCTATTTGGCGACCAGTCGCCTTTCAGAATTTTTCGTAGCCGATTTCCATCCCGAGTAGCCTAATTGCCGAAAAATCGCCTACGTTGGCAACACTGCAGTCAGATATCAGTTGTGTTATCACCATAGATTTAGAATATACTGGCGTAAAAACATCTTTTATAATTTAAATAAATAGATTGACTTGGCCATCGGATGAAGATATTATATTAAATTAGATTGTTTAGTACGATTGCCAAGTAAATTTATTTATTTAAAACAAAAGATTTTTAATATTGAAATGGGCACTATAAGATGTTGTTAGGTTAGCTAATTACGTAATAACTTAAGACAGAAGGACCCTTAAGTAGCGACAGAATAAATTAACTAACTTGGTATTATGGAGTGTAGAGTAGAAGGAGGACCATCTCTATATATGAAAAGTGTCCCTAAAAACGCGTCCAATAAGGGTGGCGCTGCAGTAGCATAAAATAAATTAAAAAAATGCGCCAAAATTAATTAGAATAAGATGGAGAAATAAACAAGGCCCGACCGATCCGCTTGGTTTTGTACTACGTAAATAGTTGAGGTTTTGTATACTGGGATTTTACTAACTAATCTAGTCATGATTTTTTTTAAATATTTGAATTCGGCTGACTTCACTCCGTCTACAACAGCTATATTCATATCGTAGTTTTTCAGACGCCAGCGCTATTGTGGTAGGTTTTGGAACCTCTATTTTCAGTGTATTGTCGGACACTTTTTCAACTTTCGCACCTTATAAGATGGTTCTCCTTCTACTCTACACTCCATACTTGGTATTACATGGATCTCGCAACTTTTTACGGTAGAAGAACTGAGTTGCGAGACTTGGTTTTTTTACAAGTTATGTTTTTGATGGCCTCTCATTTCTTTTTTTTTTCTTTTCTTTTCTTTTTAGATAGTTATATCTACGTACCTATCTACACGTATTATTCCATTATATTATACATATATAGGTACACTGATTCTTTCACTGCAAATGTAACTTTGTAATCCTATATATTTATATAAGATTACAAAGTTATTTATGCAGTTGGTGCATCTCAAAAACTGGACCGAAATTGCAAAATAATTTAGTTTTTCCTTGATTTATATACTAAACAATAATTTTATTCCAAATTTGAAGCTTCTATGTCTTCAGGCTACATGTATTCTGTGCCTTACGGTACGTGTACACCAAAACCGATTTTGTCGCCTGATGGCGGACAAAACTACCCGGACGAGTAACTCGGACGTGTATGTGCTTACATTGCAACAGTGTACCACTTGTGCCGACATTGCACGTTGCCGGTATTCTGTAGTTGACTGTGTTGCTTAACAAAGTGAAGACGCATATTTTTAAATATCTGGAATCGCTATATCCATTTCCGATCCAACTTCAGTGCATAACCGTTTTGAAACCTCTCGACTATTGTAATTGTCTATTATAAACACAACTAATTAATTTTTCAATATCCATAGTTGTTTAGGTAAATAACAACACTGACAAAAACAACAGAATAAAGACAAAATGATTAAAATAAACTATAAATACACTCAATTTGCACTGAAGACGCCGGCCACAGAACACAATTACTCTTTAAACGCCGGCAATCTGGCGAGAAATCCCAACAAGTTCGGACTCAACGGTTGATCGGCCGATTTCGTGCGTCATCGGACGACGACGCGACGGTCGTGTTTATGTACACACTCTCTTTCTTTTACAAGTGTTTGATTCGATCGTCCGAGTTCGGTAGTCATCGCCATAGATAAATATATATGTAGCAAGCTAGTCATCGCCCGAGCAAACTTCGCCCGTTGACGGATTAGGTGTACGCGTACCCTTAGTTTTAATGATCTGTCAGGGAGTGAGTGACATTGCCGTGCCCCCAGATACTCTGTGTCCTCAGCATAGCATAGACTTTTCAATCTACGCAGCATAGGGACTCAGCTGTTACCATAGATAAGCGATTTAATCCATAGATAAATAAATATGTAGCAAGCTTCGAGCATAGTTCTCTATGCTCGAAGATAGCAAGCTACCTAATCCAGACGCTGTTACATTATTTGTCAAATCGCAAACTATTATCTTGCTACATATCTATTTATCTATGACTATTATAAAACGTAGTGATTATATACTCTTTGCTATTAAGAAGAACCCCTTCTGAGTCAGAACATTAACTAATGCATAGAATAAGGGGTAACTACGTTTAGTTCCGTTTTATCTCATGACATCAAAAAAGACTTGAGAGTGAGATAAATGATTCATACCTTGTCTTACTTTTTTTTACAATCCCACTTAGATAAACTGTCATTTGGTTATATTGTACCTTTTTTACACGGGGAAATGCCTACGCATATCCATGTAGGGGAGGCAACGACGAGTTATTTCGGACTCTCACCGATTTATGGTGTTCCAACTTCACTGCATATTGTAACTGAAATAGGAATGCTTTCGCACACATCCGCCGAACATACTTGTGACAACCATCGAAATTGCGGAAAAGAAGTGACATATCTCTCTATCGCTTTCTAATTCACTGCCGGGTTTATTTGTAAAAATAGTAAGAATCATAAATCGTGTTGCGATTTTAGTCCGATTTCTGTTTTAGTTATTGTTCTGAGGAAGAATCGCAGCAGTCAGTACCAAAGAGTGTATAAATTTAATCACTACGTTTTACTCAGCACTATGCTCAATGACCATCAATAGTCTAAAAATATATATAAATATAAATATATGTTTGTTTTCTCGCGGATTTGTTATCTAAGCAATGAATAAGCTTTCTAAATTGACTCCGATAATTCTTCTCACCCTATTGATCACGGTCTGAAAATGGATCCCGCTCCTATTTCTTACGATAATCTCTGCACGAACTTGGACTCGATATCCACTGTTAACGATGACTCCAGCTTTCACACCAGCCAGAGTTCTTCCCAGCTCTCAGTAACTCATTCAAGAGGGCATTTACGGTGTGTCAATTGTGCTTTAAATGTCACGAAAATACGAAGTCATTTGTTGTTAAAAACTGTTCTAGTAAAAATAAAAAACCTTTATATCTTAAAAATCCAGACTTTTTTTAAATCAATTCCTTAACCATTTCATTATTTTAATTGCATATTATCATTCCCATATGCTTTTATATGTGGGCACCCATGGCCGAAGTGCCTATGAACGGTGGGCATTTCCCTTTAATCACTACGTTTTACTCAGCACTATGCTCAATGACCATCAATAGTCTAAAAATAGGTCCGCGCTAGTACTTCTTATTAGTTTGTGAATAGGTCGAACTAAAAGTTGGAAGAACCATAGAGTTTAAATTATTACGTTTTACTTGCTTCTTTATTTTAAAACAAAACACATCAATATATATTATCAGTAAACATAAACATCAGTATTTTTAATACATCAGGCAGTACCACAGTTTAGAGCACAAACTAATAAGAAGTAGCGCAAATTAGAGATTCTTTAACCCTTTACCGCATACCGTGACAAATTTGGAACACTCAACTTTTGTTGTAATATATTACTGCCTGCGGTATCTATGATCTTTTCTCGAAGCTAATTCGTAATAGAGAGTGTAACTTACCTAAATATGTGACAGTGGCACCTTTTCAGAGACGCCTAGGAACTAAAATCTACTGTTTCGTCAGTCGGTTGCCAAAATTTGACAGTTTGATAATTAGCAGGTTTTCAATACGATTTTTCATTGGGTTTTTCTTACTATCTGAGGAATAATAGTGATTCATCGGATAGAACAATAGACCCACAGTATTTTTACGGCAAAAGAAGTAAGTTCAAACCACAGAACACAATTACTCTTTATCAAGAGGTTCAAACTATAACATGTAGTGAATATTATAATTTTAAAATTGTTCCGAATTTGGAACACCATGCAATTGTTATGTTTTTTGTAGTACTAAATATGGAACTTTATGCACTCCAGTTAGTATTCTTCCAAATCCAAATCTGGAACATTATGCAGCGTTAGACTAAGATACTCTTACATGTTTAGGTCATTTTTAACAAACAATTTTTTTAAATATGGAACTAAATTCGCTGCAGTCAATAACTTGCAAGTTCAGAATTCGGAACATTATACTACTTCTATAGGATCAAAATCCGCAGTAAAAAATTGTACCACCGCCTGTTCTTCAATTTCATTGATCTCTGTTGCGTGAATAGTTGGCTATTATTGGCGGAGAGTCGTGAAACAGAAGGGTGAAGATGTTTACATTCCATTGCTTGACTTGAAATTAACCGTAGCAGATGTATTGATGTACAAAGACTCAAAAGTATATTCTACTCCGACTACACGCAAACAAGGACGACCACTAAATCAAGATGTTGTGGCAATTAAAAAGGGACGCATAGAACTACCTTCAATGGATGTAGCTGAAGACGGGTTCAACCACTGGCCGGTTTAGGAAACTGATCACCAAAGATGTAAAATCGTAAGGTGCACGCAGAAATCCCAAATGATGTGCGAAAAGTGTGGGCGTTATCTTTGTTTCAACAAAGATCGCAACTGTTTTAAAAAAATTCACACATAAAATTTCATAAAATTCTATTTAAATTATACATAATTAGATCACACCGCATTTTGTACCAAATATGGAACGTTTAAGTTATAGAACTAGAACGCATGGCGTTCCATATTTGGAACAATTACTTTTACCTATTTATCTTTTTTAAATGGGCTTCTATATTTATTTGAATATTTTTTTGGGGCCCTTTATATACCCTATAGTGACATATATTTTTTCCAAAGGATTTAAAAAATCCATGCGGTAAAGGGTTAAGCTGTGGCAGTACATACCTAACGAGGGTCATGGTCCCGGGCGGCTTTTGGGTAAGAAAAGTCAGCCCCTCCCTTTAATTATAAAATTTCGTTAACATTCTCAAAAGATCTTGAAATTATTCTTACTGAATACTTTCGGTTAAATGTAAATAACACTAGAAAATAGAGATTATCTGCACCCGCATGCACTTGCAACTTGCAAGGGTAGGGATATATATAAAAATATTGTTTTATTTCCAAATAATAGACAGATAATACAAGACTGTTTAACGATACTAGCAAGAATATTATGAGGGGATTGGGGGAGGCGACTTTTTTAGCTTTACGGGCCCCATCACATACTACGCCACTGAGAAAAATTCCGAGTTATAGTGGGTTTTCTAAGGGATCGTATACCTCAAATTTACAAAAGGCGATATTACCTCTTTCTTTTATTAGTAATTTAATATACCAGCTTAGTGTAATAACACAATTTCAAGGACTAGCACAACTATGATATATTTAGATTTACGTAGTTTTTTTAGCTAAACAAATACTTGACATGCGCAGTAGACACTCATCATCAGGTGTAACGTAAATGGCTAGTCAGTTCAAAAGAAAACAAATGCTAACTCCTACTTCTTGATACCAGAACGTTGTATTAATTTAATACAATTTGAGGGATCCATAAAACTTGCATTTTTTTTATTTCTCCGAATCTAGGTAGGTATGTAAGAAGCCTTGGCTTGGCGTTTATAATAATTTACGCTAGCTACATCTACATCACCCCTCCCTTGTATACTATACACTGACATATTTATTTTTAATACAGTTGCTCAAAAAGTGGCGTATTGCAGGGACCTATAGCATTCGGGATGTGGGCTATTACCAAAGACATTTAAGTAGTAGTAGTAATAGACCAGTCATCAGTAGCAAAATTGTTGTCTGTAACTTATGTCCGATATATCACCGATTGTTATCATAGTCTTAGTGACATCGTCAAAAAGTCAAGACGCATTCGTTTCATACAGCTCCTAAATTATCACATTAGATAAATATTTTGGCGGCTCCGTGGCGCAGTGGCTTAGCAATGAGTTGTTACGCTGGGGGCCGCGGGTTCGAATCCCGCACGGAACAAGTATTTGCATGGCCTACAAATAATTGTTCCGGGTCTGGATGTTTGTCCTTGTGCAATTTGTGTTTGTAAACTGCCTCTGCGATACAAGAGAAAATCCTAGTGTAGGGGTAACGTTTTTTTTATAATAAAAAAAAATATATATATTTAAAAAATATTTTTAAAGAAAATATGCCCGGTTGTGCAATAAGATATTGTAAGTCATGATATGGAGCAAAAAATTAACGTGATTTCGGTTTATTATCGTAAATATAACATATATTTACCGAATAATCTTTAAATTTTATTATTTCTAGTAGATTGTTCTAGAACATTTATTTTTATTGTAATAAGCGTCCTCTGTTAGGCAATAAGCGTCACTATTTAGTTACCAATTTTAAAGTTAGTGATTGACGTCGTTTACCGATTGGGATTATTACAATATTTAAGGAGGTAAAACAGTCAACGATACTGTACCCATAGCAACAAAAATGAGTAGCATATACCAATTATGCTGAATACCCTACTTTATGTGGAGCAAGGGTGGGAATTTTTTTTAGGCATGCTGATAAGATATTCTGTGTAGCTCTAGAGCCTGCTCAGGATACTTGCTGTTGACGTTTAGCAGTACAGCAAGTCTTCTCTTTTACATACCAGGCTTCATTGTCTGGTGGTTTGACATCGGGCTTCATTGTCTGGTGGTTTGACACCGGGCTTCATTGTCTGGTGGTTTGACACTGGGCTTCATTGTCTGGTGGTTTGTGGTAAAGCCATTATAGATCCTCGCTTACAGTGATAGGAGAGGGCAATAGATTTCTTACATTAAAAACAATTTGTACTGTTAAAGATATTAGATGCAAGAAGTTGTAGGTTGAGTTAGAAAATAAGGTAAAAACTTAAAATAACAATTTTTATTGATGTGGGTAGTGTCTTTAAGTACTTTAGCTGATGAAACGTGAAAAATCGTGAAACGGCTTTTAAGTTCAATGTTTTCTTAAAATATTTTAGATTTGAAGTGTATTTTTGTAATAGAAACCAATTTAAAAACATAGAGGCGCTCTCTTATTAGATTTGGCGTTTCTCGATGTGTCTTTAACACCGACCGATCAATCATATGCTATTATTATAGCAGCTAATGGACCGAGTGACGTCATGCCACCAAGGTGGCAACCAAAGTAACTGCTGGTTGAATTGATTCTTAGTTATTGAAATTAAATATTTTATTTCACGACACTAAAGGGGCGTAAAAAGTTAATGCTATCAAGAACATAACTTGTAAAAAAACCAAGGTCTCGCAAATCTATTCTTCAGATTTAATGAGTTAGGTTAGGTTTCATTTCATGTCATTAAATTTCATTTTCATTTCAAAAAAATTCTACTGAAGACTTGGCTGTATGGCCATAGTTGCCTTTGCCTACCCAGAATGGGCGAAGAAAACAATAAAATCTCAGCTTACATTCTTTTTATGGAGTGTAGAGTAGGAGGCAGTAGAAGGACCATCTCTATCGTAGAGGGAGTATGTACAATACCAATAAAACAGTTGACGACAGCCGTTTGTTTGGAACATAGTACCTTTGTTCCAAACAAAGGAAATCGCATACGGAGAAAGAAACAAAAATAAATTGTTTGACTCGCTCGCTCTTAACGTAAAACAGATGTGTTTCTCTCACGCATTTCCTGTCATTTTAGTGACGCCTCTATAGTTCATTCTCTCTCTACGGTCTCTATATATGAAAAGTGTCCCTAAAAACGTGTCCAATAAGGGTGGCGCTGCAGTAGCATAGGATATATTAAAAAAAAAAGCGCCAAAAGTAATTAAAATAAGATGGAGAAATAAACAAGGACCGACCAATCCGCTTGGTTTTGTACTACGTAAATAGTTGAGGTTTTGTATACGGGCATTTTACTAACTACTCCAGTCATGAATTTTTTTAAATATTTGAATTCAGCTGTCTTCACTCCGTTCACAACAGCTATCTTCATATCGTAGTTTTTCAGACGCCAACGCTATTGTGGTAGGTTTTGGAACCTCTATTTTCAGTAAATAGTAGGACACTTTTTCAACTTTTGTCCCTTATAAGATGGTTCGCCTTGTACTCTACACTCCATAATTCTTTTACGGTTGGCACCATTTTCCAAAAATGTTCTTTATTAAATTACTTCATTTTTTCTCAACTATATTAAAAATAGTTGTTCAGTACACGTGTGGAACCGTCATTGTAACTTGTTCCTACTGTCAACCCTCACCTTCAGCTGCGCCTCGGCTCGGGTAGACATTTGTCGGAACTCTTTGCAATGACAGGCTTTCCGCACTCGTAATGACATATACTATTCCTCTACTTTCACAAAAAAAAAGAGACAAATATATAAAGGAATAATTTATTACACGCATATATAAATTACATCATTTATACTTAATCTAAAATACTGCATAAGCCACAATGATAAATTCATAAACCTTATTTAAATATTTACAATTACCTAAATTAACTTATTTCCTATATTTTTTTTTAATTTACTATTTATAAAAAATACGTTACCCCCACACTAGGATTTTCTCCTGTGTCGTAGAGTCAGTTTACAAACATAAATTGCACGAGGACAAACATCCAGACCCGGAACAATTATTTGTAGGCCATGCAAATACTTGTTCCGTGCGGGATTCGAACCCGCGGCCCCCAGCGTAACAACTCATTGCTAAGCCACTGCGCCACGGAGCCACCAAAATATTTATCTAATGTGATAATTTATCAGTATTTCGCATAATTATTAACATAGTATGTAATAAAATATTGTGCTGGTTTTATGTGAAATTTACATTAGAAAAATGAACTTATAGAGAGTATTTATGCATTATGCATTGTGTATTGTGCATGGACGGGATTTACCCAAATTTAAAGACTGCCAGGCAAATTGGTAATTAAATATTTTTTTTTATAGGAACAAATAAGCCTCAGAGTTTTTAGTGCTACCATGAGCATTTTCAACATCGCGGTGATGTGTTGGCATTTATTCAAAAAATAATACCAGCAAGACGGTAGTGACGTCTTGCTGGTATTAGTGTCCTGACTAAGAGTAGAGTTGCGCGAATTACAAACGGTGAGCCGGAATGATATACTGTCTCTCTCTTCTAAAACTGTTTTCTCTTCGGCTGATGTACGGCGAGGGCTGCTTGTGGTGCGCAGTGGAGTCCAGTAGCGTGCAGTAGAGCGGTCAGTAGAGCTGGTGCTCGAGGCGGTTGCGGCGCTCGAGGCGGCTGCGGCTGATGTACGGCGAGGGCTGCTTGTGGTGCGCAGTGGAGTCCAGTAGCGCGCAGTAGAGCGGTCAGTAGAGCTGGTGCTCGAGGCGGTTGCGGCGCTCGAGGCGGCTGCGGCTGATGTACGGCGAGGGCTGCTTGTGGTGCGCAGTGGAGTCCAGTAGCGTGCAATAGAGCGGTCAGTAGAGCTGGTGCTCGAGGCGGTTGCGGCGCTCGAGGCGGCTGCGGCTGATGTACGGCGAGGGCTGCTTGTGGTGCGCAGTGGAGTCCAGTAGCGTGCAATAGAGCGGTCAGTAGAGCTGGTGCTCGAGGCGGTTGCGGCGCTCGAGGCGGCTGCGGCTGATGTACGGCGAGGGCTGCTTGTGGTGCGCAGTGGAGTCCAGTAGCGTGCAATAGAGCGGTCAGTAGAGCTGGTGCTCGAGGCGGTTGCGGCGCTCGAGGCGGCTGCGGCTGATGTACGGCGAGGGCTGCTTGTGGTGCGCAGTGGAGTCCAGTAGCGTGCAATAGAGCGGTCAGTAGAGCTGGTGCTCGAGGCGGTTGCGGCGCTCGAGGCGGCTGCGGCTGATGTACGGCGAGGGCTGCTTGTGGTGCGCAGTGGAGTCCAGTAGCGTGCAATAGAGCGGTCAGTAGAGCTGGTGCTCGAGGCGGTTGCGGCGCTCGAGGCGGCTGCGGCTGATGTACGGCGAGGGCTGCTTGTGGTGCGCAGTGGAATCCAGTAGCGTGCAGTAGAGCGGTCAGTAGAGCTGGTGCTCGAGGCGGTTGCGGCGCTCGAGGCGGCTGCGGCTGATGTACGGCGAGGGCTGCTTGTGGTGCGCAGTGGAGTCCAGTAGCGTGCAATAGAGCGGTCAGTAGAGCTGGTGCTCGAGGCGGTTGCGGCGCTCGAGGCGGCTGCGGCTGATGTACGGCGAGGGCTGCTTGTGGTGCGCAGTGGAATCCAGTAGCGTGCAGTAGAGCGGTCAGTAGAGCTGGTGCTCGAGGCGGTTGCGGCGCTCGAGGCGGCTGCGGCTGATGTACGGCGAGGGCTGCTTGTGGTGCGCAGTGGAATCCAGTAGCGTGCAGTAGAGCGGTCAGTAGAGCTGGTGCTCGAGGCGGTTGCGGCGCTCGAGGCGGCTGCGGCTGATGTACGGCGAGGGCTGCTTGTGGTGCGCAGTGGAGTCCAGTAGCGTGCAATAGAGCGGTCAGTAGAGCTGGTGCTCGAGGCGGTTGCGGCGCTCGAGGCGGCTGCGGCTGATGTACGGCGAGGGCTGCTTGTGGTGCGCAGTGGAATCCAGTAGCGTGCAGTAGAGCGGTCAGTAGAGCTGGTGCTCGAGGCGGTTGCGGCGCTCGAGGCGGCTGCGGCTGATGTACGGCGAGGGCTGCTTGTGGTGCGCAGTGGAATCCAGTAGCGTGCAGTAGAGCGGTCAGTAGAGCTGGTGCTCGAGGCGGTTGCGGCGCTCGAGGCGGCTGCGGCTGATGTACGGCGAGGGCTGCTTGTGGTGCGCAGTGGAGTCCAGTAGCGTGCAATAGAGCGGTCAGTAGAGCTGGTGCTCGAGGCGGTTGCGGCGCTCGAGGCGGCTGCGGCTGATGTACGGCGAGGGCTGCTTGTGGTGCGCAGTGGAATCCAGTAGCGTGCAGTAGAGCGGTCAGTAGAGCTGGTGCTCGAGGCGGTTGCGGCGCTCGAGGCGGCTGCGGCTGATGTACGGCGAGGGCTGCTTGTGGTGCGCAGTGGAGTCCAGTAGCGTGCAATAGAGCGGTCAGTAGAGCTGGTGCTCGAGGCGGTTGCGGCGCTCGAGGCGGCTGCGGCTGATGTACGGCGAGGGCTGCTTGTGGTGCGCAGTGGAATCCAGTAGCGTGCAGTAGAGCGGTCAGTAGAGCTGGTGCTCGAGGCGGTTGCGGCGCTCGAGGCGGCTGCGGCTGATGTACGGCGAGGGCTGCTTGTGGTGCGCAGTGGAGTCCAGTAGCGTGCAATAGAGCGGTCAGTAGAGCTGGTGCTCGAGGCGGTTGCGGCGC
The DNA here is from genome assembly GCA_033319125.1 of Parnassius glacialis. NCBI lineage: Eukaryota > Metazoa > Arthropoda > Insecta > Lepidoptera > Papilionidae > Parnassius > Parnassius glacialis. Next base: position 10,385,555 of record JAVANC010000028.1, read on the forward strand.
TCGAGGCGGCTGCGGCTGATGTACGGCGAGGGCTGCTTGTGGTGCGCAGTGGAATCCAGTAGCGTGCAGTAGAGCGGTCAGTAGAGCTGGTGCTCGAGGCGGTTGCGGCGCTCGAGGCGGCTGCGGCTGATGTACGGCGAGGGCTGCTTGTGGTGCGCAGTGGAATCCAGTAGCGTGCAGTAGAGCGGTCAGTAGAGCTGGTGCTCGAGGCGGTTGCGGCGCTCGAGGCGGCTGCGGCTGATGTACGGCGAGGGCTGCTTGTGGTGCGCAGTGGAGTCCAGTAGCGTGCAATAGAGCGGTCAGTAGAGCTGGTGCTCGAGGCGGTTGCGGCGCTCGAGGCGGCTGCGGCTGATGTACGGCGAGGGCTGCTTGTGGTGCGCAGTGGAATCCAGTAGCGTGCAGTAGAGCGGTCAGTAGAGCTGGTGCTCGAGGCGGTTGCGGCGCTCGAGGCGGCTGCGGCTGATGTACGGCGAGGGCTGCTTGTGGTGCGCAGTGGAGTCCAGTAGCGTGCAATAGAGCGGTCAGTAGAGCTGGTGCTCGAGGCGGTTGCGGCGCTCGAGGCGGCTGCGGCTGATGTACGGCGAGGGCTGCTTGTGGTGCGCAGTGGAATCCAGTAGCGTGCAGTAGAGCGGTCAGTAGAGCTGGTGCTCGAGGCGGTTGCGGCGCTCGAGGCGGCTGCGGCTGATGTACGGCGAGGGCTGCTTGTGGTGCGCAGTGGAGTCCAGTAGCGTGCAATAGAGCGGTCAGTAGAGCTGGTGCTCGAGGCGGTTGCGGCGCTCGAGGCGGCTGCGGCTGATGTACGGCGAGGGCTGCTTGTGGTGCGCAGTGGAATCCAGTAGCGTGCAGTAGAGCGGTCAGTAGAGCTGGTGCTCGAGGCGGTTGCGGCGCTCGAGGCGGCTGCGGCTGATGTACGGCGAGGGCTGCTTGTGGTGCGCAGTGGAATCCAGTAGCGTGCAGTAGAGCGGTCAGTAGAGCTGGTGCTCGAGGCGGTTGCGGCGCTCGAGGCGGCTGCGGCTGATGTACGGCGAGGGCTGCTTGTGGTGCGCAGTGGAATCCAGTAGCGTGCAGTAGAGCGGTCAGTAGAGCTGGTGCTCGAGGCGGTTGCGGCGCTCGAGGCGGCTGCGGCTGATGTACGGCGAGGGCTGCTTGTGGTGCGCAGTGGAGTCCAGTAGCGTGCAGTAGAGCGGTCAGTAGAGCTGGTGCTCGAGGCGGTTGCGGCGCTCGAGGCGGCTGCGGCTGATGTACGGCGAGGGCTGCTTGTGGTGCGCAGTGGAATCCAGTAGCGTGCAGTAGAGCGGTCAGTAGAGCTGGTGCTCGAGGCGGTTGCGGCGCTCGAGGCGGTTGCGGCGCTCGAGGCGGCTGCGGCTGATGTACGGCGAGGGCTGCTTGTGGTGCGCAGTGGAATCCAGTAGCGTGCAGTAGAGCGGTCAGTAGAGCTGGTGCTCGAGGCGGTTGCGGCGCTCGAGGCGGCTGCGGCTGATGTACGGCGAGGGCTGCTTGTGGTGCGCAGTGGAATCCAGTAGCGTGCAGTAGAGCGGTCAGTAGAGCTGGTGCTCGAGGCGGTTGCGGCGCTCGAGGCGGCTGCGGCTGATGTACGGCGAGGGCTGCTTGTGGTGCGCAGTGGAATCCAGTAGCGTGCAGTAGAGCGGTCAGTAGAGCTGGTGCTCGAGGCGGTTGCGGCGCTCGAGGCGGCTGCGGCTGATGTACGGCGAGGGCTGCTTGTGGTGCGCAGTGGAATCCAGTAGCGTGCAGTAGAGCGGTCAGTAGAGCTGGTGCTCGAGGCGGTTGCGGCGCTCGAGGCGGCTGCGGCTGATGTACGGCGAGGGCTGCTTGTGGTGCGCAGTGGAGTCCAGTAGCGTGCAGTAGAGCGGTCAGTAGAGCTGGTGCTCGAGGCGGTTGCGGCGCTCGAGGCGGCTGCGGCTGATGTACGGCGAGGGCTGCTTGTGGTGCGCAGTGGAATCCAGTAGCGTGCAGTAGAGCGGTCAGTAGAGCTGGTGCTCGAGGCGGTTGCGGCGCTCGAGGCGGCTGCGGCTGATGTACGGCGAGGGCTGCTTGTGGTGCGCAGTGGAATCCAGTAGCGTGCAGTAGAGCGGTCAGTAGAGCTGGTGCTCGAGGCGGTTGCGGCGCTCGAGGCGGCTGCGGCTGATGTACGGCGAGGGCTGCTTGTGGTGCGCAGTGGAATCCAGTAGCGTGCAGTAGAGCGGTCAGTAGAGCTGGTGCTCGAGGCGGTTGCGGCGCTCGAGGCGGCTGCGGCTGATGTACGGCGAGGGCTGCTTGTGGTGCGCAGTGGAATCCAGTAGCGTGCAGTAGAGCGGTCAGTAGAGCTGGTGCTCGAGGCGGTTGCGGCGCTCGAGGCGGCTGCGGCTGATGTACGGCGAGGGCTGCTTGTGGTGCGCAGTGGAGTCCAGTAGCGTGCAGTAGAGCGGTCAGTAGAGCTGGTGCTCGAGGCGGTTGCGGCGCTCGAGGCGGCTGCGGCTGATGTACGGCGAGGGCTGCTTGTGGTGCGCAGTGGAATCCAGTAGCGTGCAGTAGAGCGGTCAGTAGAGCTGGTGCTCGAGGCGGTTGCGGCGCTCGAGGCGGCTGCGGCTGATGTACGGCGAGGGCTGCTTGTGGTGCACGGTGCGCACGTGCAACTTGCGGCTGTTGGACTGCGCGAACGCCTTGCCGCATACTTCGCACTCGTACGGTTTCACTCCAGTGTGACTCTGCAAATAAAAATCAATCGGTTAGTGAATTTGTCACAATTACGGGTCTCTAAACCAGACAGTTAAGAATTTTAACCTTTGCAGCATTATTTCATTGAAACAGTGTGAGTGTATTCAGTGGAAGTGCAGTATTGGTATAATGGGAAAGCACTGTGAGTGCAGTAAATGAACATGCAGTTTTAGTACAGTGGGTGAGCAGCATGAGTGCAGTCAAAGCGAGTTCAGCGTGAAAGCAATGTGAATATAGTGGAGTAAAAAGTGAGTGCAGTGCGAGTAAAAGAGTATAGTGTGAAAACAGTGAAAGTGCAGGAGTGGAATGTGAATGCAATATGTTTGCAGTGCTAGAACAATAAGAGTTTATAAGTTAAGAGTACAATAAGACGTTTTATACGTGGTAGAGCTATGCTCCGGCTATATTAGTAGTGTAGTTGTAGCGCAAATTGGTCGGCTCGACCGGGGAAGGACCACGCTCTCACAGAATACCAGCGTAGAATAGCAGCTTAACACTGCTGTGTTTTGTATGGTGAGTGTAGAGAACCGGAGACCCTTTTAAATGGAAAAGAGGCATTCCATCTTAATCCTCACGAGTGACAACGCATCTGCATTTTGATTCTTTATTGAGGATAGATGTAGATGTCTATGGGTTACAGCCACGGAGCAAATATAAAGAGGAGACGGTCTAGGCAACTGTGCACTGTCATTCTAACTAGGTCCCGACGTCCTCACAGTGGGCGTCGCTTTAGTTAGTATACTGTCAGCGGTCGTCTTGTGCACTTATGTGTCGAAAATCGTAAATCGGTGTATTTTCGTAGTATTAAGAAGAAAAAGATGAAGTGTTGTGTTTTATCGTGTAAAAACTACTCAGATAGACGCTCTGATGCTACGGATGGGATAATATTTCATTTGTAAATAATTTTGCACCTAATTTATTAAAATAGTTATAGAAAAATCTCTGCGTCGGCTTTCAAATACAATTAAATATATTCGACACTAGATGACGACACTTTGTGTCATGGGAACTAAAAATATAAAGGTAACGCAGAGCTCAGTATTGGTAAAATAATCATATGAAGGTGCTGAAATTTGTTTTGCAGTCAGTCCTAAAGAATTTTTAACGCCAAAATATTGTTTTTATAGTTTTTATAATCATTTTGTGAATAGGCCGCGATGTATTGTTAAGGTAGATAAACTACATTGTAACGTCAATATGGAACGCTGCGAGTAGTTTTACTATTTATTGGTAGATGGAAAATAGTTTAGTGGGCGGGGCTTAACATCCCCTCACTCCGCAAATTGTCACGCGTTGTTACATTACGAAATCTAATTACAACACCTCCTCTTTGTATTTGCTCCGTGGTCACATCAACCACTTACCATTAGGTGGACTGTATGCTCGTTTGTTACCCTATTCTATAAAAAAGAGTGAAGGCAGGAGTGCAGTTTGAACGTAAGATACGTACAGTGTGTGTTAAGAAGATTACAGGGCGAGTGCAGTGTGCAGTGCGCTTTAAGTACTGTAGTGCAGAATAAGTGTAGGGGGTGTGAGGTACTTGCGTGTAAGTACAGGGCGAATGCACTTTCGAGTATAGTAGTGTAGTATGAGTGCAGTTTCATTTGCAGTGCTAGTGTAGAGTGAGTGCAGGGGATGTGAGAGACTGATGTGTAAGTACAGAGCGAGTGCACTTTGAGTACAGTAGTGCAGTGCTAGTGCAGAGTGAGTGCAGTAAGTGTAAAGTACTGACTCGCGAGTGCCGCTCGAGCGCGCCCTTGCACTTGAAGGCCTTGCAGCAGACCGGGCAGGGGTGCGGCCGCACATCGGAGTGCGTGCGTTCGTGCATCTGCAGGTTGGTGCGGTTGAAGAACGCTTTCGGACACAGGGCGCATTTGTATGCACGCTCCTCGGAGTGTGTTCGTTTGTGATACACTAAAAATGCATTGCCCTGCAATAAAAACACAACTTATTAAATAATAAATTAAACTTTTGTTATTTGAAACAAGCGCTAACTTATAATGGATAATAATAACAAAATTAAAGAAATTAAATATGTATAATGATAGCAAGCTGTTACCCGAAAACTCTTGCCGCAAATATCACAGATATAATTCTTCTGAATTGGGTAATTTTTATCAGGATGTACGCGTCGAAAGTGAGTCCAATAGTCTCGTGCATTCGCTATCTTCTCAGAACACTGCAATTTGAATCAAGGTTGAAAACAAGGTTGATAAGTAATTGATATAGAAGCTTATAGTAAAATTATTTTGTGCACGCAGTTGGGGTCATAAATCATAGCTCGGCCTCACCCCGGCTAGGGCGGTGAGCATGTTGCTCGAGCGCAACGACATTATCGATAACAAAAAAATTGATTTTAGATATAAGTTATTATCTTTATATTTATATTTATTTTTAATATAACTTGTTATATTCGAAAAATTTGTACTTATAGTTTTTTAATACATAGATACCTAATGAATAATTTATTTTAAATCATTATTATTCTTATTTTAATAAATATATTTTTCATTTTTATCACTAACCCACCTAATATCAAAACTAAATACACTATCGATAACGCTTAACGACAATAATAATGCGCATCACTATGCTCGCCCCTAAGGCCCGTGAGTGGGAGAGAGAGCGAAATACTCCGATGATTTATGACCTAAACTGCACGCACATAATAATTCTAGTATAGTTAAAGGTACGCCGGACGAATTACATTTAAAAAGTTTGGAAAAACATTAAGGGGCTACTCCATGCGAACGACCTTGAGGATTTGGTCCGCCGCGCCGACTCGCTACAATATATCGCGTAAGAAATATGTAAGACACCACCTACTGTACGAACGTAATATTATTTTTTCAACATCAATAAACTATTTTATGGAAATACACACAACGTACAATGATAAATGTATTTTAATTTTTTATTCGGTACATTAGTTGCATTATATTAGAATTTTGTATTCTCATAATTAATTATCTAATTATGAAATTTTATAATTAACTATATATTAAAAATGAACCATTGAAAATTGTGAGTTTAAAAGATACCTACTCACTATACGTAAATAGATAGCAATAAAGAATAAATAAATAAATAGGATGTTTCACTGATGTGTTTTGATTATTGTTAATTTTAACGTGTCACGTATTGAAAAGTAACATACCTACTCATTAATTTTTGAACTGAGCACCTTGTAACTTAGCCTGCTTATTACTTATGCTGACTGACATTATCCTCATCCTCTAAAAAAAAACATGTTTGTTTTTATTTTTATTCCATTTTATTTCTAAATACGTAATTATATTTATTTATACATAAGGGTAACTTTAATAAAGGTAATACAAAAATCAACAAGAATTATAAGGGTTCAATCTTTCAATTTCAATTTTAAAAAAAAGTTACCACACTAGGATTTTCTCCTGTGTCGTGGAGGCAGTTTACAAACATAAATTGCACAAGGACAAACATCCAGACCCGGAACAATTATCCAAAATTGTCCCCAACTCGTTGGAGTTCGGGACAATTTTGGATGTTTGGACAATGTTGGAACAATCCCGGATGGAATGGAATGGAAGTATTCAAAGTCAACAATCTTCAACATCATTTTTTTTAATCGAATAATATATTTTGTCTACCTGATACAAATGCTCCAGTAAAAAGGGTATTTTTCTATTTTGAATAAATTGTGGACGTCTGAAAAAAACTTACGGTTTCAGTTCTAAAGGCGATGTTGTTAACAAGGGTAACAATAAAAAAATTTGACCAGAATTTTATTCTTATTTAAAATCGTCACCAACTTTATTAAAGCAAATTTAATCCACTGACAAATGTAATTAATAATTAAAAAAAATATGTTGCATTTAATAATTATCGTCTATCATCATCATCATCATTACAGCCCTTCACAAGTCCACTGCTGAACATAGGCCTCCCCCAAAGAATGCCACAAAGCACGGTCCTGAGCCACCTGCATCCATCGACTTCCTGCATATCTTACCAAGTCGTCACTCCATCTAGTGGGGGGACGCCCTACACTTCGCCTGCCGGTACGAGGCTGCCACTCAAGAACCTTTCTTCCCCATCGGTTGTCGGTTCTTCGAGCTATATGGCCGGCCCATTGCCACTTCAGCTTACTAATCCGTTGGGCTATGTCGGTCACTCTGGTTCTACTGCGGATATCCTAATTTCTGAGTTTATCACGCAGAGAAACTCCGAGCATAACCCTCTCCATAGCTCGCTGAGCGACCTTGAGCTTCCTTATCCGGCCAGCAGTGAAGGACCACGTTTCAGTTCCGTATGTCATCACTGGCAACACGCACTGGGTGTACAGTCTCGTTTTCAAGTTTTGAGGTATACCTGACGAGAAGATGTGCCGAAATTTCCCGAACGCTGCCCAACCGAGTTGAATCCGTCGATTGACCTCTCGGTCGAAGTTGGACTTACCTAGTCGGACTATTTGTCCCAGGTAAACATACTCGTCAACAACTTCGAGCTTAGTGTTCCCAACAACTACCGGCATAGGTGTGACATGGACATTAAACATGATCTTTGTTTTGTCCATGTTCATCTTAAGACCTATCCGTTGGGAAACACTATTGAGGTCATTGAGCATAGTGCTTAGGTCCTCCAGCGATTCTGCCATAAGGACTATATCGTCGGCAAATCGAAGGTGAGTGATGTACTCGCCATTGATGTTGATACCGTATCCTTTCCAGTCCAGAAGCTTGAAAACGTCTTCCAATGCAGCGGTGAAGAGTTTCGGGGATATGACGTCACCCTGTCTTACACCTCTCTGCAATTGGATAGGTTTCGTACTCTGGTTCTGTACTCGGATAGCAATGACTCTCGAAAACAGCACGTAGACGCGGCTCAGAAGGGAAATCGGTCTGTAGTTCTTCAAGAGAGCGTTGTCGCCTTTCTTGAAGAACAAGACCACCGCACTTCTGCTCCACGCCTCCGGTGCCGTTACCGTCTATACCGAATATAATTTTATAGTGAACACTAATTGTATAAAGTTATAGTTTTTAGAGTATAAATAAACCCAGGTCCTGTTTTGAGTTAAAAAATAAATGGTCAGTTTAGTTTTTTATTTTAGTTAAATTTAGTTTTAAAATTTTTTAGCTTATAGGGGTTTCTGGGTTGTAATTAAATGATGCCCGGATACGTATTAGTACTTACTTAGTAAAAGTAGGTAACTATTTACTTAAGTACCTTTTATCTAATCATAATACCTACATAGGTACCTATTGCGATTAGTTATATTGGGTGGGTAGGTATATTAATACCCACTTAGATACTTTTTACCGAATTAGGGTGGATGCCCCTAATACCAGTCATGCCCCTAATTCCAGTCTTTTGGCCTTTTACTCCATAAATAAAATTTCTAGTAGTCTTAACTACAAATATTGTCATCTAAAAAATTCTTTGTACCTAGAGAAAAGTACATTTATTCAAATATTACCTCGCAGTTTTAAACCTAAGTGTTAAATTAAAAATCAAAACACGTTCGCAACGAAAAACTGTCATTTTCCTAATTATTTGACAATTTATGATCCCGGTAAAATTATGCTTACTTTACATTATCTCATATATGGGCTTTTTGATTTGTATGAATATGACTATAGACAATGCAGTTATTTTTGTTTGAATTTACAAGTTATTTATTTATTTTAGTAGAAATTAATGGAGCTGTAATTAGATATAAGAAATGCATGGAGTGCATAATGTCAGCCGCCCGGCTGTTATTTGATTTGACGTACCTAATAAAAAGTATCTAATTTCAGCCATGTAATATAAATGAGGGCTCTGCCATAAACTGGAATAAATACCATTAATTAGATCATAACTTATTTTATAGCTAAGGGAGTTATGATCAATTCGTCTGTTTTAAAATTGGTTTTAGATTTTAAAGTTTAGCAAAAGATGTAGTAGCTTTTCTCTCTGACTTTCGGCGTATATTAAGAACACCTTATGTACTCAATTATTTTTTGAAAAAGAAAAAAAAACAAGCATTAAATAATATAGTATATTTTAGCAAAAAACTATAACTTAGTAATACTAATTATAACTTAGAACAACGACCCGGGATTCGAACCCGGGACCTCATGATCAGCAGTCGCACTACTACAACCACTAGACCAACGAGGCAGTACTACACCTACTAAGATATTGTGGTTGGGTATTAGTATTATTTTTAACTGTATACTATACTGATAATATTGAATTAGACTTTTATAGTATAAAATATAATATTTGTCGAAATGTTAATTATGGATTCGAACCTTACATGCTAATGGTGCTTCATTTTTTTATTTGCATTTACTTCAAAGAAAATACACGCAAAAAGCTTCATCGAGCAGTAAAAAACACAACAAATATATGTATAACTAATACGAAAAATTATTCCCAAAACAAACAAATAATACTACCTATAAATAACCTAATAAGTAATAATAATATTATCGATTGATAAGATGACGTCAGTGAGCATTTGCGCTGGCTGACGTCGTGACAAACGACACGGGTTTCACCTTCAAGAGCTAAGCGCTCACTGACTCCAGCAAGCCCGTGGGCAGTGAATACGCCCAGTTTTTAAAATAATTTCTTAATAAAATCAAATTTTGGTCTTTTGAAAAAAAATTTGTGATAGAAATGTTCATTAATAAATTGCCTATCCATTGGTGTAAATCGCAAAATAAAATAATACTTACTTTACGAGGAGATCCATGTTATCAATAATTATTTCACATTTATGTGGTTTCGTTGTAAGGAGATTATTTTAATATTTATTCCTTTAAAAAAAATTGGATATGATTCTTATGGAATCAAGATTAAGTAGAAATATAATGTGTTTTTTATTAGTTGATATATCTTTTAAATAAAAAGTAGATAGCTCCTAAAAACCGCACAAATAACGACTAGCGCGACATTTTGCTCAACCTGCGCCTTAAAATAATATAGAAAAATGTGCCTAAATGGCACTATAGGTATAGCCACAGTATAGACTGAAAAATGTTTAGTTCTCTTTCCACTTACGTATAATGATTTGAAAACCTACGTAAAGTTGGCTTCGAAAATCTGGAAAAACAATTCCAATTTATCAAGACTATTGTTACAGCGGCGAAATAGCTATTGATTCCATTTTGCTAAAGAAAATTAATTACCTCCGATATATGCAGGTATAGCCATTACAAATATTCCAGACGTAAAATAGCAACGCTAAAGGGACAATGTTGATGGCGAAGTATTTTGGATTAAAAATGGGATATGGTCCTCCGAGCCGGAACTACAAGAACATTGAAAACTTCAAGTACTTTAATTAAATATTACAATACTCATATAAATTTAACATATAAAATTTTATTCAATATAAAATTACAAAAATAAATTATTGCAAAGCACGATGCTATGCCGTGAACAAATTAAATAAAACTGTTAAATTATTAATAGCATGCATAAAACACCGATTATACTGACTATAGTACGATTATGACAATGTATAAGTTTTTATAGGTCATGGATATGTTTAAACTTAGATAACTATGAAGTTTACTAAAAAGGGTAGTCTAAATCATTAAATCAATGTTCAGTATTTCTTTCCGTTAAATGTAAAGTTATAGCTTTTATGCATCCCACAGTTAGGCACAGACCTCCTTTCATTTCTGAGAGGGTTATGGAGCAATTATTCCGACAGACCAGTGTTGGCGGACTTCCCATGTCCTTGAAATATTTTACTCCCTAGATAAGCAGGTTGCCTTACGATGTTTTCCTTTACCGCCAGAATGTTATAATACATTACATATATAATGATTGAAATATTCCAAATTCTGCTATTATTATAATTCACATAAATAGGTTTGTGTGAACAATGTACTCACATGTTCGCATTCTGTGGGCCAGGCGAGATTGGATGGCTTCTTGCCATAGTTCTTGGGCCTTTTGCGCGCGTGTTCCGTTCTATGGTGCAGACGTAACTCTTCTGCGTTACTGAATGTCTCACCGCAGACCCGGCATCCCGTACTGAGAACGGATTAATTCCCAATTTATTTTATAAAATTTGTTACTTAAGTCGATCAACTATTAGACCCACACTTTGGAGAGGTAAATATTTATTAAGTACATTCCGACACGTAAATTATATTAGGAAATTAGGAACTACTTTGTAGATTTCAAAGGGCCACGATGTGCTTTCAAAATTTTCGCCCCAATTTGTGAAAATGTATTTGCACACCATAAAAATTGTCTACTGCGTAACCTATATTATAATAGTATAGTTATCAATATATTCTGAATAAAACAAGTATATAAATTCGTAGTTTTTATTTACTTTTTTACGCAAAATTAATTGCTGTAATAAAGTCAGTCTTAACAATTGTTTAGTTTTTATATTAAAAGTAATCAATAAATTGTTATCTTGCGTTACCAACATCCAAAAAAAAACATGCAACTTTTCATTAAAACTGATTATGTAATAAGATAAACGCAAAAAACCTGTCCTTCAGATGCTCTTTTATCTACGGCTTAAAAATATTCTGACCTAAGCAAGATCATCACATTTAAAAATGAAAATTTAAAATTAGGGACAAAAAGTAACTTCAGAGACAAACTTGGTAAAAACGCCTACGTCTAAGACATAAAATTAAGAAACTTAAAACAAATTTGGTAACGCCCACGCCTAAGACATAAAATTAAGAAACTCAAAAAAATATATTTACTTTTAAATACAATGATTAAACTCATTAAAGTAAGTAACAATCATAATAATGCAATAAAGGGAAATGCCCACCATAGACACTTCAGCCATGGGTGCACGCATATAAAAGCATATGGAAATGATAAATTGCAATTAAAAGAATGAAATGGTTAAAGAATTGGTTTAGAAAAAGACCGGATTTTTAAGATATAAAGGTTTTTATTTTCATAAGAACAGTTTTTTAACAACAAACGACTTCGTATTTTCGTGACATTTAAACCACAATTGGCACAGCGTAAATGCCTTCTTGAATGAGTTACTTAGGACTGGGAAGAACTCTGGCCGGTGTGAAAGCTGGTGTCATCGTTAGTGGATATCGAGTCTAAGTTCGTGCAGGGGTTATCGTAAGAAGCAGGAGCGGGATCCATGTTCAGGCCGTGGTCAATAGAGTGTGAAGAATGATTGGAGTCCATTTAGAAAACTAATTCGTTGCTTAGATAACAAATCCGCGAGAAAACAAACAAACTAACACAAATGCAAAAGAATTCGACTTGTGACTATTTAGTTTTGATGATTATGACATGGGTCTAGCTGTCAGATTCGATGTTGCCACTTAACAGACATAAAATCGAAAAATTGAAATCGATTTTTTTATTCAAGTTATAATTTCATAAAAAAATCTTTGATTCGCTTTAAGTTCTGCACGCCTTTTAAAATATGTTTTGTTTTATTTATTTAAATTCCATTTTAAATGTTTTTTAAGAACAGATAAGAATAACAGTTAAATTGAGCAGCGGCGTTTTGTTATGTTCGAAAGAATTCATGGTAAATCAACTAGCAATTCGCTTGTTTAGTTATCATAATCTCTATCTAGTAAAAATCGATTAAAAACAGAATCGATTTTTTTTAACGAGAGTTGTAATTGGCATCACTTTTTATTTTATCCACAAACTAATGTATTGCGGATTTACCTAATGCCATTATTATCATTTCGGTACTTTTTTGTGCAAAAACATTGCAATATTTTTTGAATACATGAATACCGCGATTAATCATAAAAAAACGGCAAAGCGCGAGTCAGACTCGCGCACCGAGGGTTCCGAACAAATCTGTAGGTATATACGTTTAAAATTATTAAAAATATTTTTATTATATGATGTAACTAAAAATTTATGCTTTTCGCAATTTTTCCTATATCTGTGCTATAATACGTTGCTTCGTACAAAATTTTGAGATTCTGAGTTCACGGTAAGTACCCTGTAGGTTTTGATTCCCTTGCGAATGTCGATAATTTGCGACATAAACGGCTGTATCTTTTGATTTCGTTGGCTTAGAAGTTTGATTTTTTCACAGCTCTAAGGGACGGCAGACTTGAGTATTTGATATGAATTTCAGCTTGATACCTCCACGCGTTCCTGAGGAAAAGGGTCTTGACAGACAGACAGACAGACAGACAACAAAGTGATCCTATAAGGGTTCGGTTTTTCCTTTTGAGGTACGGAACCCTAAAAAAGATGTATTTTTGAACAAATGCAAATTGTTGGGTGTTTCATGGCCAGAATTAGGCATTTCCATTTAAAACTTAATTTACAAATAAGGAACAAAATAATATCACATTTAGGAAAAATATTCTACTATTAATAATCAACCTCGTATCAGTCATATTTATAATCTTGAGATCGAATTTCAACAATAATTATTTTTAAAATATATCAATTGAATTAGCGAATTTGTACATATCTACTTCCAGAAGACTTGACACCGACAAGGTGCTATTGACATCGTTATAATTTAGGTAGCCGATATCCCTATCGTCTAGTCTGAACATCTTCGCATTATTATCAACTACCCGTAAAAACATAATTTTAATTTCACCGTCTTCTTCCATAGAGTACAAAGCCTTGCAAACGTAAGAATAAATATACTTTTTAACCGACTTCAAAAAGCAAGAGGAACCCAATTCGACTGTATTTTTTTAATATGTGACCTCATAACTTTTTCTAGGTGAACCGATTTTTATGATTCTCTTTTTATATGAAAGGTGGTGCTTCTCATGTGGTCCCATATAAAATTGATCAAGGTCTGATCAGTAGTTTTTGAGTTATCCTCAATAATTTATATTGAAGTCGGTTGTACAAAACCTTTAATTTTACCACATGTTTTTTTGTTACTGCCATAAACATTAAAAAGTCACCACTGTCGAGGAATTTTGTCATAACTAGTGGAAGCCACTTGGTTCTCTCAAAACATTCTAAAAACGAAAGTCATCTATAGCCATCGATTTACTATTTTCCTTATCAATTTATGCCTCTTCGTCATCACTATCGGCGGAAGATATACTAATATATATATATATTGTATAAAATCTACTCGTAGATGTGATATTTTGGATTTGTTTGAGCAGGGCAAGAGGAACGTCTTCATCAGACGGATCGTGAACATCGTGCCCTTTTAGTTCGAGGATTTGCAGGGGAATTTTCATATCAGGGTCAACATTCAATTGCTTTGCAGCAACAATTATTATTATTACAAGTCACTTGGTACCTTTTGGGGTTCAGGCAGTTACAAAAACCTCTCTTTGTAAATTTAGAAAAGCAGGAAATCTCTCTATACTTTAAGGTATTTCGGTTATCTGTAAACATAGGATAGTTTTCGGTAGACCGTCTCAAGTTCGGTTCGGACTCCTTATTGTCTTGTACCATTATTTTATAGACTTGGCCAAAAGAGTATAGTTTTGGTTGTCTTCTGATTTCTCGTTTTTTTTTAATTTCTTTTTGTTTACTCCGCATTAGTTTTTCCTTATACTTTTCACACAATTTTTTAAATTTTTTATTTTCCTCTTCCAATTTTTTTGTTCTATATACTTAGGATTAATTTTTTCACATTTTTCTTCCTAGCTCCCTAGACGCATTTGAAGCCGGTGATGCAGGTGGTGTTTGGTGGACTGCTTGAATATTTTGAAGTATAGATAATGGAGAACTAGAGGGTGTCACATCTACTCTTTTCCTGTATTCCCGTTGCCTTAGTTTCCAAATTAATTTTTTTTGTTTTCTTTCTTTTGACGACAAATCTTTTGCTAATCTTTTCACTTTGTGGTAGTGCTCTCGATGTTTTCTTTTGCTTTCTTCATATTTTTCAGGGTTTTGTTTCAGCCTTTCTCGATATCGCTTTTGTTTTTCTGCTGATGTTAAACGTGCCATTGCGTATCTAAGGAAGATAGAAATACAGTTTTTAAATTCCAGTTTATAAGAAATCAATGTAAGACAATAATAAGAGATGTAAATTAGAAAGAACTAGCTTCCGCTTCCGACTTTTTACTGTAATAAAAGTATCTTATATCCTCACAGTATACTTGTGTGTCTAATTTCATCCAAATCTATCAGTAACTTTTGTGTTAATAGGTTATTACCTACAAATACTCACTTTCGCACTTATACTTAATATTTAAGTGGGGATAATTATCATTGAAAACGATGTGCAAATTAAATAGGAGAAGTACATGTTGAAAATGAAATAATTATACAGGAATCAATTATAAGATTTTAGTTTGATGCCACAATGTGTTCGGCAGCACGCAAATGTCTCTGAAGTTGCCAACGATGTCTATGGAGTTACCTTCAAAGTAACTCAGTATACCGGTAACTGAGGAGACAATTTTTTTTATAGGTTAATTTTTTTTTTACACTTTTTTCATTGGTAATAGGTTGCCCCCTCTGGGCAACCAATTACCAATGAAAAAACTGTATGAAAAGTATAAGAAAAAAACTAATGCGGAGTAAACAAAAAGAAGTTAAAAATAACGAGAAACCAGAAGACAACCAAAACTATAATCTTAAAGTCTATAAAAGAATGGTATTCAAGTACTTTGGTTAAAAAGTCATATTATTATAACTATAAAAAATGCGTAACATATGATTTGATCGATAACCACAACTAGTACCATATAATATTATTATTAAAAAGTTACTACTTACATTTTATGAAAAAATCCGGTAACTCAGTTGCGGGCGCAAAAAGGTACGCGCACTCTCTGCGAGCTTTAGAAGCATATTGATTGGCTTGTCGGCACTCAACAAAGTGTTACCCGCTATTGTTACCCGATATGATTTAAATGAAGTTAACAACGGCAGGACATCATCTAAGCATTCTTTAACGCAAATTTTGGAGGTAACTCCACACGAGCAAAAGAAACTTATTGAAGGACAGTCCTAAATTATTTTTTTCTTCAAAAATTTAATGTTTATTAATATCAGTGGTTAATGATAAAAAGTTTATTGTTTTGTCTTTATGTAGAATTAATTTCAAGACAGGGGTTTATAGAAAAAATGTTTTACATAGGCTGCACTAAAAGTATCGGGAATGGAATTTTTCCACTGTTCCTGTCATATTAAAATCTTTTTAATTGAAAACTCCTTGGTTTTAAAAATCGAATACCATTTATTTATTTAAAAAAAGATTCTTGGTCTTGTCACAGGGTTTTGTCAAACTTGTTTAGTCCTTGAGAAAATGGAATTGACTCGAGAAAATTCAAGAGCGATGATTTATTATGACTTTCGAAGTGGTTTAACACAAAAACAGTGTGTTGACCGGATGATTTCTGCATTTGGTGATGAAGCCCCGTCCAAAACCACAATTTATCGCTGGTTTGCTGAATTTCAACGTGGACGTGTCAAGCTCAGTGATGATCCCCGTCAAGGTCGTCCAAAAACTGCAGTCACCCAAGAAAACGTTGATGCTGTGCGTAAGCTAATTGAGGAAGATCGACATGTGACATACCGCGAAATTCAGGCAACTTTAGAAATTGGCATGAGTCAAATACAAATAATCTTGCATGAACAATTAGGTGTAAAAAGGTTGTTTTCCCGATGTTGTTTTCACGAAGATTCCACGCAGGATCCTCAAATGCTGTATACAACATCGTATCAGGTGACGAATCCTGGATATATGCGTACGAACCCGAAAGAAAAAACAAGTCACGAGTTTGGGTGTTCGCAAATGAGTTAAAGCCAACAAAAATTGTTCGTTCACGGAGTGTTGCAAAAAAAATGGTGGCCACGTTTGTCTCCAAAACCGGCCATGTTACGACTATTCCTCTTGAGGGACAAAGAACGGTTAATGCAGAATGGTATGCTAGCATTTGTTTGCCACAGGTCGTTTCTGAACTCCGTAAAGAGAACTGCAACCGCCGCATCATCCTCCATCACGACAATGCGAGTTCTCACACCGCACACAGAACAAAAGAGTTTTTAGAGCAAGAAAACATAGAATTATTAGACCATCCGCCGTACAGCCCCGACCTAAGCCCTAATGATTTCTATAACTTTCCCTAAAATAAAGAATAAATTGCGTGGACAGAGATTTTCATCACCTGAAAAAGCTGTGGACGCCTACAAAACGGCCATTTTGGAGACCCCAACTTCCGAATGGAATGGCTGCTTCAATGATTGGTTCCATCGTATGGAAAAATATGTCAAATTTCGCGGAGAATACTTCGAAAAGCAATAAATACATTTTTAAATAGTAATGTTGTGTCACTTCCTTGATTCCCAACATTTTCAGTGTCGCCCTCG